>JBBGZY010001519.1:1747500-2202500 GCA_037952925.1 Lithobates clamitans | reverse complement strand
ACCATCGTTTCTCAAGCATTAAAGAAAATTTGGTCAAGGGCATTGAGGCATGCAACCCACTTTCTTCATCTTTTCTGTCAGAAGACATAAAGGCACTTGCACAACATTACAAAATTGATCTGCACTATGAAGAAGTAGTTGTTGCCAAAAACTTCTTTGAACGCAAAAAACAGGAAGGTGTGGTACTAACAGTACAGCACATTTGCAAACTTTTGGATCCTTTAATGTTTCCAACGGTTAAAAAAAATCATGCAAATTGTCCTAACAATTCCTGTGAGCAGCTGCTCTTGCGAAAGGTCATTTAGTGCTTTGAGACGTCTTCATACATGGCTCAGAGGTACAATGGGGCAAGCAAGGCTTCATCATCTTGCAGTTCTTTCCATTGAAAAGGGCGTTTTGGAATCGGTGTCTGATGAATGTGTAATTGATCATTTTGGTAACAAACGATCACGAAGGCATACCTTGGTTCTCTCAAGAGATTAACCATTACAAGCACTTCAGCTGCCTCAGTAAATTGAATTTGCTCCTGGCTGAAACCAATATTCTAAACTATACCTATAGTAGGGGTAGGGTAGCTAAAGAATAACAGTTAATGGTGGTTGGCTGCTTAGGATGCTATGTACAGTATCTCACAAAATAAGTACCCATACACCTCACATTTTTGTAAATATTTTATTATAGTTTTTCATGTGACAACACTGAAGAAATTACACTTTGCTACAATTGAAAGTAAAAGTAGTGAGTGTACGGCTTGTATAACAGTGTAAATTTGCTGTCCCCTCCAAATAACTCAACACACACAGCCATTAAAGTCTAAACCGCTGGCAACAAAAATGAGTTTACCCCTAAGTGCAAATGTCAACATTGGGTCCAAAGTCTTAATATTTTGTGTGGTCACCAAATTCTCGCACTGCTTTAACCCTCTTGTGCATGGGAGTTCACTGGAGCTTCAAGGTTGCTACTGGAGTCCTCTGGCTCTTCCACTCCTCCATGACGACATCACGGAGCGGAGCTGTTGAATGTTTGATACCTTCCACTCCTCCACTTGCAGTTTGAGGATGCCCCAACGATGCTCAATCTGGTTTAGGTTTGGAGATATGCTTGGCCAGTCCATCACCTTTAAACTCATAAGTCTATTTCCCAAAGACAACCCTTGGATATGGTGCTGAAAACGTGCACTCTCTGACTCAACTTCTTTGGTCAACCATTGGCGAGGCCTGATCTGAGTTTAACCTGTCCTGCTAAACAGCTGTATGTTCTTGGCCACCATGCTTCGGCTCAGTTTCAGGTTATTCGCAATCTTGGAGCCAAGGCCATCTTTATATAGAGATCCTCAGTTCTTTCCCATGAGATGCCACCGTGGCATGTATTTAGATCTTCCAGTATCAGAGCGATAACACCAAGTTTCACACCTGAGACCTTGTTGTAACACTAGCGACTAATGAATCACATGAAACTGGGAGGGAAAATGGCTAATTTGGCCCAATTTACCCCCCCCCCCCATTTGGGGGGTATACTCTTGCCAGCAGTTTAGACCTTAATGGCTGTGTGAGTTATTTTGAGGGGACAAATTTACACTGTTATACAAGCTTTACACTCACAAATTGTAGCAAAGTGACATTTCTTCAGTGTTGTCAGATGTAAAGATAGAATAAAAGATTTACAAAAATGTGAGGGGTGTACTGTTGTGAGATGCTATATGTACCCCTTTATTGCCAAATTATTTCCTACAGTAAGACAATGTCTGAACAAGTACAATTGTTAGTGAATTTAATCGAATGTATGCCATAGTAGCAGACAAAGCAAGGAAGGGATAAAAGAAGGCAGCAACTTTGTATCTGTGCAAGCAATGTTCAACCACACACAAGTGCTGTCAAATCTTTCAGTTCACAAAATCCCAGGAAATGTTCTAAGTGCAGATCCAATAATAGAAAATCTTCAAAAGATTCTCTGGTGTCTCACTTGTGTAGACAATCTCTTCTCTGTCTTACTCAGACATCAAAAATTAGTTACCGAAAATGGAATATTGTAATACTATACTACAGTTTAAAAATGATGGCACTTTACAGTACAGATTGTTTACTATATGGTTAACAAGTTGTAATATTTGTAGTTTTACTACAACAAATTTTTTGCACTTTTATTTAAAGTTTTAAACTGGTGTATTTTCAACTCATGAAGCAACTTGCACTTTTTTTTTGGTTTTGTTTTTCAAGAAACTCCAAATTGTAGTGAACCAAAATACAAATGGCAAAGATCAAGCTATGGATACTACTAGTACTACTGTCGATTTTGGAGAATTTCTCCATATTGGTTATTTTTACCTCCATTTAGCATTTTGATCTTTGCTATCGTTTGGAGTTTATTGAATAAACCACTGTTATGTGTTAACTGAGTGTTATAACAAGTGTCTTAAATATCGACAAAGAAACCCATGCCATGTTTAGGGTATTCTCTCCTTCCAGTATACCTCTATGAGTCTGACCCTAAAAGTGGGATAGTTCTATATATACTATAGTCACCAAAATAACTTTAGCTGAATGAACCATTTTTTGTGTATTATTAATCCTGCTCAATTCTCTGCCATTTAGCTGTTAAATTACTGAATTTTTTTAATGTTTTTGTTTTTCAGCCTAGTCATAACCCTGCCTCGTGTGACTAACACAGCTTCCTTAAAATGTTGCTGGCAAGAGACATCTAATGTTTAGACTTCCTTTACTGTACATTGGGGTTGATTTTCTAAAACTACAGAGTGCAAAATGTGGTGCATCTGTGCATAGTAACCAATCAGCTTCCAGGTGGTATTGTGAAAGCTGAACTGAACAACCTGAAGTTAGAAGCTGATTGGCTACCGTGCCCAGCTGCACCAGATTTTGCACTCTACTGTTTGGTGTTTAAAAGTTATCTCCTGCACTGTAATTTGCCTTTAGGAGACACCTCCCGTATCGTATGTGCTTAAGGTTAAATTTACAGAGGAGATTAAAAACCTCTACAGTGAGCAAATTATGATGGGAAAATTAAACCCTTTTTTTTCATGGCTGTGTCAGTCACATCCAGGGGAGGTGTAAATAGGGCTGCCTGCATCCATTCAAAGGACAGAAACAAAAGTGTTTCAACGCCTAAATGGCAGAGAAACTAAAGGTGTATGGGTGGGGTGGTCTATACACAAATGGATTAAGCTAATTTTGTTGCCTCTTACCTATAGTATCCCTTTTAGTAGTGAATGGACGTGTGTAAACTGCCTTTTATGGATAGTTTTGGATTTCAAGATTTTAAACTGATGTTTATTTCACATCAGTCAGTACCTTGTACTTTTTTGGTTGTTTTTTTCACTAAACTCAAAATTCTAGTGAACTAGAACCAAAAAGGCAAAGATCAAGCTAAAATTGCCAAGCTATGGCTACAAGGCGAGTTTGATAATTTCTCCATATTAGCTATTTTTACCTGCATTTTGCTCTTTGCTATAGTTTGGCATTTATTGAATAAACCCGTTATGTGTTAAATGAGTGTTGTATAACACGTCACGTGTCTTAAATATTGCCTACGACACCCATGCGGCATGGGTTCATTGAGGTTGACTGGAATGAGAGAATAACCTAAACATGGCCATGTCCATGCCATGTTTAGGGTATTTTCTCCTTCCAGTCTACCTTTATGACCCTTGGGCCTGGTTCACACCTATGCATTTTTATTGTTTTTTTTGCATTTTGCAGATTTGCACTACAGTCCATTTACCGTATATACTCGAGTATAAGTCGTTCCGAGTATAAGTCGAGGCCCTAATTTACCGCAAAAAAATGGGAAAAACTTATTGACCCGAGTATAAGACGAGGGTGAGAAATGCACAGCTACTGTAAGTGGAAAAGAGGGTCAACAATGCCTATTTGCAGCCTCACTGTGCCCATTTGCATGCCTCACTGTGCCCCTTTCCTGCCAAAGGTCCCCCGAACTTCAAACTCGGTAGTTAAGTGTTCCTAGATGCCCCCTAGCTGCAGCCAAAAATTGGGGTCTCTGAACCCAAAGTGTCCCGAAATGACATTGCTGCAGGTGGACACAGTTGACCGACTTTGGGGCACCTTATCTTGGGACCACTTAGAGCTAGGAACCCTATTTTTGGAGTGCAAACCCAGTGGAACTAGCACCATAAAATATCCAAAGCTGGGATTTCTAGCACCAAGTGGCCCCGAGATACAGGGCCCCAAACATCGGTTCAGAAAATGTCAAGCACTTTTCTGCAGCAGAGAATGACATTTTCTGAACCTATTTTGGGGCCCCGTATCTCGGGGCCACTTGGTGCTAGGAACCCTAGCTTTGGATATGTTATGGTACCAGGTCCACTGGGTTTGCACACCAACTTTGGGGTTCCTAGCACTAAGTTGCCCTGAGATATGGGGCCCCAAATTCGGTTCAGAAAATGTCAAGCACTTTTCTGCAGCAGAGAATGACATTTTCTGAACCGATTTTGGGGCCCCGTATCTCAGGGCCACTTGGTGCTAGGAACCCCAAATTTGGTGTGCAAACCCAGTGGGCCTGGTACCATAAAATATCCAGAGCTGGAGTTCCTAGCACTAAGTGGCCCTGAGATACGGGGCCCCAAAGTCGGTTCGGAAAATGAAATTTTTTGCTGCAGAAAAGTGCTTGACTCCAGTATAAGTCGAGGGGGGCACTTTCAGCACAAAAAAATGTGCTGAAAAATTCGACTTATACTCGAGTATATACGGTAACATTGTTTCTAATAAAGCACACTCTGTAGTGCAAATATGCAAAAAGCACTAAAAATGCATAGGTGTGAATCAGGCCTAAAAGTGGGATAGTTCTACAATATTTAAAAATATACTATAGGCACCAAAATAACTTTAGCTTTATGAAGCAGTTTTGGTGTATGAATCATGCCCCTGCAATCCTACATGCAGTCTCACGGCTCAATTCTCTGCCATTTAGCAGTTAAATAACAGATTTTTTATTTTTTTGTCTTTTGGCCTGACTGAGCCTAGTCATGCCTTGTGTCAGTCATTCACACTGCCTCCCTAAAATTTTGCTGTCAAGAGACATCCAATGTTTAGAATTCCTTTACTGTACATTGGGGTTGATTTTCTGAAACTAGAGAGTGCAAAATGTGGTGCATCTGTGCATAGTAACCAATCAGCTTCCAGGTGGTATTGTGAAAGCTGAACTGAACAAGCTGAAGTTGGAAGCTGATTGGCTACCATGCACAGCTGCACCACCAGATTTTGCACTCTGTTTTGTGTTTACAATTTATCATCTGACTCATGCACTGTAATTTGCCTTTAGGAGCCACCTCCTGTATGTCATGTGCTTAAGGTTCAATTTACAGAGGACTCAGAGGAGATTAAAAACCTCTACAGTGAGCAAATTCTTATGGGAAAGTTAAACCCTTTTTTCATGGCTGTGTGAATTGTCAGTCACATCCTGGGGACGAGGTTTAACTAGGGCTGCCTCACCTGCATCCATTCCATGGACAGAAACAAAAGTGATTAAACGCCTAAATGGCAGAGAAACTAAAGGTGTATGGTCTATACACAAACTGATTGAGCTAGTTTTGTTGTCGATTACTTGTAGTATCCCTTCTAGTAGCAAATAGATGTGTGTAAGCTGCATTTTATGGGTAGTTTTTGAATTTTATATTTAAACAGATGTGTATTTCACATCAGTGAGTACTTTGCACTTTTAAGTAGTGAATTGATGTGTGTAACCTGCATCTGTTTGTATTGGATGTTGATAACTTTGTTTTAAGTATAATAAAAATACAACTTATTAAGACTTTTTGTATGCTTTTTTTTTTTACTTGAGACAAGTTGATAGTCTGAATTTACTCTTCTGCCAATGTGTTTTGGTGCGTGCATTGCACAAAGGGGATGTGTGTGTGCAATGCCCAAGCATATATTCTATTTTGCTCCCTGCATAAGATTACTACTGACTTAAACATAGGTTTATATAATACTCGTCGTAGGTGAGGTCAGTGTATGTCAGTTAGCCAGGTCAGTGTAGTGTATGTATGTCAGGTAGGCAAGGTGAGGTCAGTGTATGTATGTCTCTACTGTCCGTCAGTGTATGTATGTCAGGTAGGTGAGGTCATTGTAATGGTCAGTGTGTCAGTTAGGTGAGTTTAGTGCCCATCATTGATGGGCAGCACTGGTAAGCCTGGCAGCAACCAGCAAGTTAGCTTACCCCCCACCACACAACCCCACCACCCAGCCAAAAACACCCGCGACACGACCACCCCGGATCCCCCCGATGGTGCCACCATCGGCCTTCGGGCTGAAGCCCCTGGTCTTTTTGACACCTAGCAATGCCCCTGGCAGCACTGATATGTGGCACTGATAGGCATCCCTGGTGGCACTGGCAGTGATAGGCATTGGAGTGGGCACTGATTGGCAGCTGCCTGGGCACATATTGGTATTTCCCTGGTGGTCTAGGGGGCATACCTGGTGGTCCAGTGTGGTGGCCATCCTGGTGGTCCTCGGTGGCTTCCCTGGTGGTCCTGGATAGGATCCGAGGGGGGACTGTGCTGATAAACAATCAGCACAGACCCCCCCTGTCAGGAGAGCAGCCGATCGGCTCTCCTCTACTCGCGTCTGTCAGACGTGAGTGAGGAAAAGCCGATCACCAGCTCTTCCTATTTACATCGTGATCAGCCGTGATTGGACATGGCTGATCACATGGTAAAGAGTCTCCGTCAGACTGACACCCCGCAACAACGATCGCCGCGATGCGCGCCCCCGGGGGCGCGCAGCGGCTCGATATCCTGATCACGTCATATGACGTCCAGTCAGGGATATCAATCCACTTTGCCGTCATCATTTTGTAATAGGGCGGGCGGCAAGTGGTTAAATACACATGAGTATAAGTTTAAGGGCACTTTCACACTGAGGCGTGGGGGCGTCGGCTGTAAAGCGCCGATAGTTTTAGCAGCGCTTTACTGTAGTTTTAGAGTCGCTTTTCAGCCGCTAGCGGGTCGCTTTTAACTTTTTTTTTTTTAAAGTCCCGCAAGCGCCCAGTTCCAGTGTGAAAGCCCTCAGGAGCTTTGCAGGTGCTATTTTTAGCGCTATAGTGCCTGTAAAGCGCCTCAGTGTGAAAGTAGCCTAAGAGTAATACTTGGAGCAATATTCTGCGGTTTTCCACAGTTGTATGTTATTACACAGAAATTGAAGACATAGTAAGGATAGAAGAGTAATACTCTGTATATAGTATGGAGCAATAATCTGCAGTGTTGTATGGTTTAGTACAGATATTGAAGACGCAATAAGGATTGAAGGTTATTTTTTTTATTATATTTGAAGAATTAATTAACATAAACAAATGAAAAGTTTTTCTTAAAAGGTGTATTACATTTTTACACATGGTTTATGCATAGGTTATAAGGTACAGCGCTGCACCTTGTATTGCATTTGTGTACTAGTTTGGTCCACAAAATTGACCATATAATTGATTTTCCTCATAAGCGAGGAGACAAAAAGAATAGAATACCCACCAGTCTGAATAGATATTAGGAAGGGAAGGGAGCATTTTAAAGATTAGTTAGGTGGTGCCTGGAATTTTACTTCAATTGAGTGGACAGCCTGAAAGAGGGAGTTAGGCTACAGTGCCTTGAAAAATTATTCATACCCCTTGAAAATTTCCACATGTTAGAACCAAAAACATAAATGGATTTTATTGGAATTTGATGTGATAGACCAACACAAAGTGGTACATAATTGTGAAGTGGAAGGAAAATGATAAATGGTTTTAATTTTTTTTTTTTTTACAAATCAATATGTAAAAAGTGGGGCAGGCATTTGTATTCAGCCCCCTTTACTCTGATACCCATAACTAAAATATAGTGGAACCAATTGCCTTCAGAAGTCACCTGATTAGTAAATAAAGTCCACCGGGCCATAGCTGAATGATGGCTACAGCATGGTTGGCTTATTCTGGGATGGCACTATGATGTCCTCCCAGAATCACGCTGCCCGGGAATGTCCATGACATTTCCTCCGGCCCTGGCACACTACGGATCGGGGTAAAGGGCCAATGACAGTGGCCCTTTATCACGTGATCTCTCTTCTCAATGACGGAGCGATCACTTGTCAACAAACCGGCACATGCCCAGTTCAGCTCTTTGATCTCCTTGCACACCGATCATTACAGAATGAGAAGGGAGACAGCAGCAGTGCTCACCCATGCCTAACCCGTACCTCATCTGTGCCTCACTCATGCCCATATGTGCCTCATTCATGTCAATATGTGCCTCATCTGTGCCTCAATTATACCCATATGTGCTTCATTCATGCCCAGCTGTGCCTCATTCATGCCCATTTGTGCTTCATTCATACCCATATGTGCTTCATCTGTGCTTTATTCATGCCCATCTGTGCCTCATCCGTGCCTCATTCATGCCCATCTGTGCCTCATTCATGCCCATCTGTGCCTAAGCCATGCCTATCCATGCCACATCAGTGCTCATCGAGACCCCATGAGTGCTCATCCATGTCTTATCCATGCCTCATCTGTGCCACATCCATGCCACATTAATGCCTCATCCATGCCACATAAGTGCTCATCCATCCCGATCCATGCCACATACATGCACCATCTGGCCTCATCCATGCCTCATCCGTGGTCATTCATGCCACATCCATGCCACATCAGTGCTCATCCGTGCTGCATCAGTGCTCATCTGTGCCTAATCTGGACTCATCCATGCCACATTCATGCCTGATCAGTGCTCATCCATGCCACATCAGTGCCCTACAGCACCTCACAAAAGTGTAATAGGTAGTCTGGAAATTCGATTTGTAATTTTATTTCTCTGAAATATCTTATAAATGGACAACTTTGTGTAAAAAAAAATGCATTTTTCATTTTCTTTCCACATTTTCCAAAAACTTGTGGAAAAAAAATTACATGTTAAAAAGACGCATTAAGTCTCATAGAATATATATTGGGGTGTTTGCTTTCCAAAATGGAGTCATTTTGTGGGAGTTTTTATTGTCCTGGTGCTCCAGGGTCTTCAAAAGTGTGATAGGTTGTCAGGAAATTATATGTGTAATTTATGCTCCTAAAACGTCTGGAGGTGCTACTTGCATGTTGGGCCTCTGTATGTGGCCAGGCTGTGTAAAAATCTCACTCATGTGGTATCTTCATACTCAGGAGAAGTAGCAGAATGTGTTTTAGGGTGTAGTTGCAAGTACGCATATGCTGTGTGTAATAAATAACTTGGTATTATGAAAATTGTTGAGAGAAAAAAATTACAACTTCAAAAAACTCACCATGCCTCTTACTAAATACCTTGGAATGTCTGCTTTCCAAAAAGGGGTCATTTGGGGGGTATTTGTACTTTCCTGGCTTGTTAGACCCCTTTCACACTGGGGCGTTTTTTAAGGCGCTTTAGCTCTGGAAATAGCCTCTGCTAAGTGCCTGAAAACTGTCTCCCATTCATTCAAGTGTGTCTTTTCACAATGGCGCGGTGCACTTGCGGGATGTTACGAAAAGTCCTGCAAGCAGCATCTTTGGGGCAGGTTTGGAGCGCTGTATTTAGTGCTTCCAAAACGCCCTGACCATTGGAATGAATGGACAGCGCTTCCGAAGTGCCTGAAAAGCGCTTCAGAAGCGCCACAACACGGGAGTTTTTATTCTCTTCTTTGGGGTTAAAAGTGCCCGCTATAGTCCGAAAAGAGATGCTTAAACAGCAGTAAAGCACTGCTAAAACGAGCAGCGCTTTACCGCGAATGTGGCCACTGCCCCAGTGTGAAAGGGGTCTTAGTGTCTCAAGAAATGAGATGAGGCCGTCAGTACATCAGGTGTGATCAATTTTCAGTGATTGCCCCCATAGCTTGTAGTCTCTATAACTTTCACAAAGACCAAATAATAGGCACTTATTTGGGTTATTTTTAACAAAGATATGTATAACTGTTGGCCAAAATTTATAAAGAAAAATTACTAATTTGCTAAGTATTATAACCGAAACTAAGAAAATTGCATTTTTTTTTACTAAATTTCGGTCTTTTTTAATTTATAGCGCAAAATATTAAAAATCCAGTGGTGATTAAATACCACCAAAAGAAAGCTCTATCTGTGTGCGGAAAAAAAAAAAAATTCATATGGGTACAGTGTTGCATGAGTAATTGTAATTCAAAATGTGAGCATGCTGAAAGCAGAAAATTGGTTAGGAAGGGGGTATAAGTGCCCAGTGGGAAAGTGGTTAAAGCATATAATCAAAAGCTAAAATACTAAATGGCAGTTTCACACGTTAATCACAAGTGTATTTCAGTCAGCAAACCTCACTTGTAAATGAACAAGTTTACAGTATACGTGTTTCAGAGATACAGCAATGAATAAATAGGGCTTTATTTACACAACTGAACTTTGAATTCACATACAACAAAACAATTTCTTCTTACTGATGATTACTTGCTTGTACCATGCAGGGCAATGTTTTGCTGGCATGAGATGCACAGGTGTTACATGCATCCCTGTGCCATCAGTCTCATCGATGTCTATTGGGATGCGTGGTTGCACAGACACAGCTGCTGTGTCATTGTGACATGCGTAAGGGTGCTTGGCTCTGAATACACCCAGGGAAAGTTAGGGGACATGCACCCACACAGATGACATATTTTTTACACAGCGACTGTTCGTGCAGCTGCATGTCCCACTAGACATCTATGGGACTGCCTGTGCATCCCATGCCAGCAAAACACGGCTCGGCGTGGGACATGCTAGCAATTGCTTTTGTGAACAAGGCAGGACAGTTCAACTACTGTACCTATTCCTTGCTATTCCTTCAAGACTAAAAATATTTGGCAAGCCCTAATTCTCACTAAACTTGGCCTGATTTAGCGAAGGCTATGGTATACTGTAAGCAGACTGGCGATTTGGATGTATTACAGGGTGCACCAACTTGCTGGTGCATTTGAACAATGTATTGGCATCTTTGCTGAAGGCTTCCCATAGTCTATTTTTGAGTGTACAAGTGCATTGCACCCTACTCAAGGCTAATTTGTGGTAAATGCACCTAAACAACAGTCAGCATTCTGTTGCATTAGTTAACCACCAAAATACAGTATCTCACAGAAGTTAGTACACCCCTCACATTTTTGTAAATATTTTATTATATCTTTTCATGTGACAACACTGAAGAAATTACACTTTGCTACAATGTAAAGTAGTGAGTGTACAGCTTGTATAACATTGTAAATTCACTGTCCCCTCAAATAACCCAACACACAGTCATTAATGTCTAAACCGCATGCAGCAAAAATGAGTACAGCCCTAAGTGAAAATGCAAATTTACACTGTTATACAAGCTGTATACTCACTACTTGACATTGTAGCAAAGTGTAACTTTTTCAGTGTTGTCACATGAAAAGATATAATAAAATATTTACAAAAATGTGTGGGGTGTACTTACTTTTGTGAGATACTGTATATATCACTCCCTTTATTGCAATAGAGAAAATTATTCTTCCAATGCTATGTTGCCATAACTAGCTGTAAAGCAGAGTATACCTACAGTGGGTTTAAAGATCGAAATGACCTCTTGGTTAAAAATGGGGCATATACCCTATCTTGTTTACCAGCTACTGTACGTGAACAGATTACATTATATATAGAAAAATATTTTTTTTTTCTTTGCCTCCAAATTTTCATTATATCTGATGTTTGAGCTGTTTAATGAACTAGGAATCCACAATATCTGGAAGAGCATTTTCTAATGACTCAGTATACACGTGAAATGGGTGTCACTTGTAAGGCAGATGCTGCTGTGTGTCTAAGCATGAGTTATTGCCATATTATGCTCATTTCAAATCCAACAGTATGTAACCCTGTGGTCTACTAAAACAGATAATCAAATCTTTTGGCAAGTTATGAATTCTGTGTTCTTCAGCAGCCTTGAGAAAACTGATCTCCCATACTGGAGTCCACAAAGCTTTATCTCTTGAGGGCCCTGCCTCATTATTCTGATACACTCTTGACATGTGCCTGAAGTAAGTGTGGTCCCTCTTTTCCTGCATAATATGTTACTTATCTGTCCATCTGCCGCCAACTATCTACATGTCCCTGAACTGTGGAGACCCCTGGCTGATAATTTCATGTTACACAATAAATTTTAAAGCATTTTATGTGACAGTGACCTTGGTACCTAAAATTCCTGCTTTGCCACGTCTGTTCCCTCCAGGCCTCCATCAGAACTCTGTGTTACTTTTAAGCTATAATTGACATTAAGAGATTTCTAAGAAACAAGGGTGGTCCAATGTACATTTTTGAAGTACTCTTACATTACCATGTATTAGAGGAATCTATTCAAGTATAGAATAGAGTATAATTTATTTTATTGACTATGTTGTACATATACTTTTTTTCAAGAACAAGCCATTCATATATTAAAATGGTTGGCATTAACACCACATTCTGTATTCTACCACCAAAATAAGTATAATTATAGGTAGCATATACTCATTAATACTCTTTTATGACAGCAATAGAAATGATGATGGCGTAATGCATTAATTGCTTATGACCTGGGATAGAAAGACCTTCTCCTCCTTTTTTTTTGGACATTCTTTTCATTGAGTTTGTAGATTAACAAGTTCCAAAACAGAGCCATTAGGGCATTCTCTGGGCTTGAAAATAAATACAATACAACAATAAGTTACATTTAACTCTACAGGTTTAAAGGTAAACCAGTCAGCAACACTCAGTACCACATCATCGATAAAATATAGGACCCATTTGGAAACATAATTGTAGAGGCCAGGTGGTGTCCCCCTTATCTCATATCATCTCTCTCTCTCACACAGAGTCACATTCAAAGCCCTTCCATCATCATAATTTTTTTTCTATCATTACATCAAACATCTGCAAAACTATTATGCCAAACCTTGGGGATAAAAACTCTCTTAACGGTTAACTCTGCCTTTTGCAACATGTTACCAGTATTTAGGGTGTAACACATTGCTAAGCAAAACCCCACTCCCAGAACCCCCCTTCCTCAGGAAAGAGTGCAAGTGTTCATCACCCCCCCAGCCACTGTCACTTTTGAAATTGGTGTGGCTGTGCATGGATCAACCAGCACAGCCATGTCATTCATTCACAGAGATCTGTAAATGAATGAACTACAAATCCGTCTGCCACCATGGCAGATGGACTTAGTTATTAATGGAATACAAGTGTGGTAATCACCATGCTAGCAGTTCATTAACACTTTCTCCAGCTTCCAACTGAAAGCCCCAGGTATGGGTGAGAGCTGGAAGAAGAGTCCTGCAAATATGTGAATGTTATTATTTTTATTTTTAAAGATCAAATTTAAAGCTGCATGAACATATTCTATTAGCAACACCCAACTAAAATTGAGTCTGTGTGTGGGTGCACAAGTCTAAATAATTTTGGCAGTACAAGTAGATGGACAGAACTATACATGATTATCATCAGTCTTCTTCACCTGCAGCAGCCAATCAGATGACATACATCTGTACACTCCTCATTTTAAAACTTTACAATTTATATGTTGTGGATTTAAAGATGGGTTTAAGAACATGGGGGCTGCTGTTAGTTAGGAAACTTCGCATTATGTACAGTGTAGAAGAACGGGAGAGAGACTGTTTCTCTATGTCTATATTTCTAGAATGCTCTGTCATTTGTACTTTTAAAAAATTGCAAGTGCCACCACCTTGAAAAATGTCACGTAGACATACAATGAAGAAATTGCAAAGCGAAAGAACATCTGCACCATTGAGATGCATCTATGGATGAAAAAAGGTGAAAACAATAATTTTGTTTAAAAAAAGGCAGTTGTTCAGGATAGCCAACGTTTTATCAAACTAAATATCATTTGGTTAGTGATCAACTGTTCAGTGTTGCCCACCTAGTTTAATACAGTACTTACCTTGCCCTGATGCAACATTCTTCACAATGCAGCCCCATACCAGGCCACACAGCCTTTCCTCTGAAAAATGGGTGCTCTGTGCTGCAAATGCTTGCAGCAGCCCCATTCATTCCTATGTGTAAACCATACTCAAAGTTATCACTTAATACAATGCACCAAATTAGGCAGTGTAACTACTTGATGGCCTTTCTTGTACTATGAATGAATTCTTCTATATTCTTTTTGCGTCAGGGTTTCCTTTTTTTTTTTGGAGTAGCAGCACTAAGAATATTTAGGGCATAATTGCCCCTGTAATGATATCACATACTGGACACACAAAGGCTGTAGCTAGCGGCTTTTTTGTCGGAAAACCTTACGGCAGCCATGACAGCTTTGGCTAACAGGTCAACATTGCAGTAGAAATCTGAACCCCCTCCCTCCTCCCTTGTTTCCAGGAATTCATAGGTTTATACTTCAAAAGAACTGTTATCTCAACATAGAGAAAGGACCAGGCTAGGTCTGACAAAACAGCTAATGTTGGCCTGGCAGGATGTCCAGGCCTATCGTAAAACTGTCACCCTCTCAATCCAGAGAACCAACAGATACCGATCATAAATACCTTAATGCAAATAAAGCTTAAAAAGTTGGGATAGTTCTGAAATTTTAGCATGTTTCATAACTTTCAAATTAATAATAGCACAGCCATAGTATGGACATATTTAGTTTCCTCAGATAATTTGTAACATTTCAAGTCCAGACACCCTTATGTCAGATCATATGGGAAACCACTGGTACCCCTTATTCCTCCTAGCTAAACTAGACCTGGCATGTTCATATCTGTTTTGAAGGAAATCTCATGCTTAACAATAATATTCACAGTCTGTAAACACTATAGATGCAGAGATATCAATATATATCACAAAGTGTACCTGGGACATGGTCATGAATGTAGAGACCTCCCAGTAACCAACTCCTAAACAAGATGACTAGTTGATTGGTCACTGGTCGCTGTCAACACCACTTTGATCTGACAGAAAAGAAGAGATGCCAAGACAATGGTCAGTTCTCCTTTTACATAGTTACATAGTAGGTGAGGTTGAAAAAAGACACAAGTCCAGGTCCAACCTATGTGTGTGATTATATGTCAGTATTACATTGTATCCCTGTATGCTGTGGTCGTTCAGGTGCTTATCTAAAAGTTTTCTGAAACTATCGATGCTCCCCACTGAGACCACCACTTGTGGAAGGGAATTCTACATCCTTGCCGCTCTTACAGTAAAGAACCCTCTACATAGTTTAATGTTAAACCTCTTTTCTTCTAATTTTACTGAGTGGCCATGTGTCTTGTTAAACTTCCTTCCGCAAAAAAGTTTTAGCCCTATTGTGGGGTCACCAGTACGATATTTATAAATTGAAATCATATCCCTTCTCAAGTGTCTCTTCTCCAGAGAGAATGAGTTCAGTGCTCGCAACCTTTCCTCATAACTAATATCCTTCAGACCCTTTATTAGCTTAGTTGCCCTTCTATATACTCGCTCCATTTCCAGTACATTCTTCCTGAGGACTGGTGCCCAGGACTGGACAGCATACTCTAGGTGCGGCCGGACCAGAGTCTTGTAGAGCAGGAGAATTATCATTTTATCTCTGGAGTTGATCCGCTTTTTTATGCATGCCAATATTCTGTTTGCTTTGTTAGCAGCACTTCGGCATTGCATGCCAAGCATTGCATGTTTTACTATCCAAGCAGGAACATCTGCCAAGTTTGACAACCGATTACCCAGCTCATCGATCGAACTCTGATCAACATTCGGACATTAATTGCAAGTATTCTTTCTCCCCAATTCTACCTTATTTCTCTGTGGCTGTATATTTAAGTGGTCTTGCATAACAAGACCGCTTACTGTAATCTCACATATATATTAGTATTAAGTGTTCGTGCATAGCAAGACCACTTACTGTTATCTCACATATATATTATTCTTATTATTATAGCCAAATTTACCACCCTAACTCCTCCCACAGTTTTTACACTACATAGACAAGTAATATACCGAAACTTGCGGATTGTTCCTGAATGGTGTGCTATTACTTTGTGGAAGGTTTCGCCAAATGGTTCACGAAATATCGTCATTTTTGCAGCGAAATTGGTCCCATAGGAATGAATGGGGAAATGTTCAAAACTAGAGTGGGAGGTGACAAAAGCTGAAAAATCAGAACATAATTTCTAAACTGCCACCACTCCCTCATTTTTAAGCCCACCTACACAAATCTTATATTAAAACGTTCAGCTATCCCTGCGGTCACTAAACATGTCCACGGCTAAGCCATAGTCCTGATAGTTTTCACAATATGACCATTTGTTTGCAACATTCATTGAAACTCCACTCTAGCCACTTCAAATTTGAAGGGCAATATCTAAACTGTGACTGTGCCTTCATTTTTAATATTTCAGAGACATACTATGCATACTATACTAAAATCTAGGTCTGGGTCTTGTGATTCTCACAATATAAAGCTCTTCACTGTAGGATTTATAGTTTTTAAAATACGACCGTTTGAAGTGCTGAACAGTTATTACAGCTATCATGATCCTGTGTATTGTGTTTTGAGCAGTGGTTGTGAAGCATAAACAGGGCATGAGCGTTGCCAGGAAACAGTAGTTGTAAACACTGATTATCATCAAACAGCACACCTTCACCTCTATTCTACATCAAGATGCTGAGTCCCCCCCAAATGCATATGGTCATACCTTCATCTGCTAGGCTTGATAATGCTGCTAATGTTTTTATAAATGTATGTTTTAATGTAACTGTGAAGCATTTTGGGCAACAACGTTGCAATTAAATGTGCTATATAAATAAATAAATAAAAGTTGAAATGCATTTCTCCCTCTATCAAGCTTGTCATGTGCACTTTTTAAATTTGATCAATCAATTGGTTAGTGTAATGTTTACTATCTTTACTCACTCCAAACACTCCACACAATTACTCTGCCCACTCCATAAAGTTACTCTGCCCAGTCCAACCTTTCCACAGTTACTCCAGCCACTCCAACCACACAACAGTTACTCAAGCCACTCCTCCCAGTTACTCCGCCCACTCCAGTTGTAGACTACTGGTGGACGCAAGAACACTTCACACAATTTCCCCAGAAATTGTAGCTTTTCTAGTGTCTTTATCTCTTTGAAACATCTTTTTTTCTGTAAATATTTTATTTGCATCAATATTGACCTTTCCATTATTAAACCCTTGTTTTGAAAAGTGTTAACCTTGTCTCTAAAGCTGTTAATGCAATAAACAAACCTGCCTCTTGAAGAGTGCTACTGTTGTAAAGTAAAGCCTATGTCCAGACCTGTCTATGGTGGCAGTGTGTGCTGCAGACGCTTATTCTAAAATCATAATTTGGTATTGCTTAAATTACGAGTCTCCCCCGGTTTGGTCTTTTAAAACGGAGGTGGTGGCAGTTAAAGGGTTAATTGCATAATTAGCCCAGTGACAAACGCTCTCAGGCTGCTGGCACCTAGATTGTGGTCTCTCAAGCTGGAAAATCTTTCTGCTGGGCGCAGTTGAGAGTGGCATTATTGCGTAAGTGTCAGCTTGTTGTGAGGTTGGCCAATCCTTCATCGTGAGTTAGTGAGGAGGGCAGGGATTTGACACCCGCGTTCGTCACAGTCCCTTCTTCTGCGTCTCAAGTGTTCCTCTTTCTGTGTCAGCAGTGGTTCCTTTTGTTTTGTTTTTTTGGCTTTTTGAATTTTTTTTTTCCAGCAGCAGCAAAAAAAATTATCCATAACTGCTGATCCTTCATCTGAGTCCCAGGTGGTCTTCCTTCTGCATTACCATAGGTTTTTTTGGCCTTTCTTAATTGTTTTTACATTTATTTTATTTTATTTTTTTGCAGCAGCAGTAAAAGAAAAAATTCTCCACAATTGCTGCACCCTTCTTTTCTTAAAAAAAAAAAAAAAAACTATAATAAAGTGGTTTATAGTGCACCAAGCACAAAAAGTATTGCACTCAAACACCATATTTCCATCCCACACTCTGTAATGGAAAGTTATAAAAATCCCCCCAAAAAATCCCCAACATGTCTCAAAGGCCAACAAGGAGAGGCAGATGGTCACAGGCCACTCTCTACAGTGAAAAGTGGTGGTAGCAGACATAGTACATCCTCTGCAGGCGGGGTACCTGTTATTGAGCCACAACATGCAGACGAGTTGGAGGAGTGGATAACCAAGCTGTCCTCATCCTCCTCATCCTCTGTCACCAAGGCTCATACTAGTTTGCCTTCCGCCGCAGCTGCCAAAGTGGCCTATTCCACCTGCTCCTTGTCCACTCCTTCTGTAGCCCCACCATCCTGCGCGGAATTATTCGATCATAGTGTCAATTACATGCTGCTGGAGGATGCGCGGCAATTTGAATGCTCAGATGTTGGTTCACAGGTTGAGGAAGGGAGTAACATGAGCCTAGAGAGAGGAGGTGCCAGTGACTGACAAGAAACTAGCAGTCATGTTCCTCCAGCTGCAGCATACTGCCAAGTTTGCTTCAGTGACGAGGAGGGAGGGGATGATGATGTCACTGACTGTACTTGGGTGCCTGAGAGAACAGAGGAGGAAAGTGAGGAGGAGAGGGCACAACTTCAATGAGGCAGGATGTCCTCCGGGGCCGGCATAAGGGCAGCCACCCTATTGCATCACACCACGGGGCTCGACAGGTTCAGTGCTCTGCTGACTCCCAAAGTTCATTGGTGTGTGCTTTTTACAACACTTGCAGCAAACCACAGCGTTGCTGTTTGCAATCTCTGTATAAAGCGGATCAAGCGTGGCCAGAACACCAGCCGCTTGGGCACCACATGCTTGACAAGACATATGAAGACCTGCCATGCAGTGCGTTGGCAACAGCACCTGAAAGACCCACATCATAAAAAAATGCAAACTTCTTCTATCTCCTCATCTGGGATCTCTACACCTAGGATACCCCAAGTCTTCTCAAAAACAGTAAACCACCTGTTGATTTCACCAGGCAAATTTCGCTACTCCAGTTTGCTTAAAAAAAAAAATACTGACCCACTTATGTGGAAATATTGAAATTAATATTTATATCAGGGAGCTTCAAGGGAACCATTGTGAGGACTTTCTAATTAAATTACCATACCCCTTTAGATATATGTATATATATGTGTTTTTACAGGAAGATGATGTACAGGACGATATTATGATGAAATTTGGATGAAATTTGGGCCCAGTTTACTTCTTTTTCCTGTTTCTCAAAAGCTGTTTGATGTCTTCAATGGTCAGGTGAACTCAGACGTTGTGTCTCCACTTGGTCTTGGGGGCTTGATTTGCTAATTTCAGAACTGGTTATATTAGGATCAAAGAGTGCTGACTGTTGTAAATCAAGAGATAAGGCTTAACAGGGGGGGGGGGGGGTAGAACCTGGATTAATGGGAGTAGGGGCAAAAGTGAGGTATAAAAGCAGTACAGAGAGCTACTTACAGTCTCTTCCTCTCAGTGTGCCCCCACCCCTGCAAAAATGGTAACATAAGGGCTGTCTAGGTAATGTATCTGTATTATGTATATCTTATGTCTCTTTTCTTTTCTCTAACATTCTTCTATCCTAGGATTTGGTTTTTAACCACTTCAGCCCCGGACCATTTGGCTGGCCAAAGACCAGAGTGTTTTTTGCGATTCAGCACTGCGTCGCTTTAACTGACGCTTGCGCGGTCGTGCGATGTGGCTCCCAAACAAAATTGATGTCCTTTTTTCCCCACAATTAGAGCTTTCTTTTGGTGGTATTTGATCACCTATGCAGTTTTTATTTTTTGCATTGTAAACAAAAAAATAACCCCCAAAAATATAGAAAAAAATGTTTTTTTCCCTCAGTTTAGGCCGATACATATTCTTCTACATATTTTTGATAAACAATATTGCAATAGGCATTTATTGATTGGTTTGCGCAAAAGTCTGCAAAATAGAGATCGTCTACAAAATAGGGGATAGTTTTATGGCATTTTTATTAATTTTTTTTTTTTACTAGTAATGGTGGCGATCTGCGATTTTTATTGTGACTGCAACATTATGGCGGACAGATCGGACACGATTGGTGCTATTTTGGGACCATTTACATATATACAGTGATCAGTGTGATTAAAAATGCACTGATTACTGTGTAAATGTGACTGGCAGTGAAGGGGTTAACCAGTAGGGGGCGCTGCAGGGGTTAAGTGTGTCCTAGGGAGCGATTCTAACTAGGGGGGGTGGGCTACATGTGACACGACACTGATCAGCGCTCTCGATCACAGGGAGCTGTGATTAGTGTCCTGTCACTAGGAAGAATGGGGAAATGCTTATATCACAGAACTCGCGGTGGGCACGCGCGCCCACAATACCGCATCTTAAAGGGCAACGTACAGGTACGTTAATATGCCTGTACGTGCCTTTCGTATATCGGCGTGAGCCGGTCAGAAAGGGGTTATTATCTTTATTACGTGTACGTCAATTGTAACCATATCTCCTTTTTGCATGAACTATCTTTGTAGACTGACAACACTGTATTTGTAACATCACTATGCTATCTTTGGTAATCTCTGATTATTATAATGTTTCTTTTCTGTATAAATGAATTTGATTGTTATTCTTTTTGCACAGATATCATTCGTTATTAATTCTATCCGTAATAGCTGCAACTGCATGGGTTGATTCTTATATAGACAAAAGGTTTTAATCGCTTATGTTAGGTATCATTAAGTGTATAAGTGAGGTAGGTAAACATCGCCATAACAGATGTTGCTTGAGTGTGAGGAAGTTTAACGTCTGAGTGAATGTTATTTCTTGTATGGAAGACAGAGCTGGGCTGTGGGCAGGAATTGAACTATTATTGAGTCTGGGAAATCTCCAGGCTTATTTTTTGAAAGACTATAGTCAGGACAGGGAATTGTTCTGAGAAGTAGTGAAAAAAAAGCAGCAACGGTGACAGGGGCGGTACCTGTCAACCCAATTCTTGGCCAGAGAGTAGCTCCCTCTGGAGAAAAGGCAACCTGTAAAAAGGTTGGGGAATCAGTTCAAGGTCCATTGTATAAATATGGGCCTTGGGTTGTAAAATATATTCAAGATTGGGATCCCTGGACTGGAAAAAAGTATTTTAAAAGAGGTACTTTTAAGCCAAAAGCTTGGGCCCTGTGGTATAATCACTGCGGGAAGATGATACGAACAAATCAAAGAGTTGCTTGGAGTGCATGGATGGTAGAATCCATGCATAGAACTGATGATGTGAATATTTTTACAGTGGGAGTTAAGGAAAAAATGACCAAATGATGCTGAGGAGTAGGGACAAGCAGGGACAGCCACTAGACCCACATCCACAGAGTAGTGACAGTGATGAACAGGGGGACGATGAGGAATTGTCAGGGTTGGGGCCTTATACAATCGCCTGGTCCTTGTTGGCAAGATACTCAGAAGCTGATAGGAATTGTCATCTATCAGCAGATGACAAAAAGGGGAAGCCACAACTTGCTGCCAAGTTTAACACCCCATTTAAAACCCCCAATGAATCACAGAAAAACTCTTCCTGTGAAGCATTGAAACAAAAGGAAAGCGATAGCACAGCAAGCCAGGGGAAGGGAATGCTGGAATCAAGGCAGAAAAGTCTCCCCAGTCCCAGAGACCATATACCATCAAAAGGGATACTTTATTCCCCTCTGACGGAAGAACCTCCCGAATATAGTAATCCCCCAATTACTGGCTGCGAGCCAGCATTCTCCCCTAGACGGCAGTTAACTAGCAATTCCGCTGCTGTAAGCAATACTGGCAGTTCTGCTACAGAGTACGCGGCCTGTGTACCTTTACACCCCCAAGTATCTAGCTCCCCACAGCAAGGACCTGTGTGGTGTCACTCTAATGGGAAAAGGATATCACCCAATATGGGCACACCTGTATACCATGGGACTGTTAATGCCACCCGTCAGGGCACTTTGCAATTGTAGCTGGCAGCAACAATCTTCCCCAGTCTTATTGGGATTCTGTGACAGAATCCCAAAAGACCAATCAACAACTTTATTTTTTTAGATGACATATCTGTCTAACCTGTAAGGGAACAGGTGGTTTATAATAACAGTGGGAGATCCACTGGAAAGATGACACATCACGTGCCGTGTACTCCCTCGTAGATAAAGGGATTTCTGAGGGTTATCCCCCATCCAAGGACAGATCCCATTAAATTTGCCAAAGAGCTGCTGGACATCCAGGCAAGCTACAATGCAAACTGGGGTGCAAAAGGGAAACCGGTTTGCTTCAACTGCCCCAAAACCGGTCACTTCAAGAGGGAGTGTAGAACTCCAAGATGAAGTAGACCACCACAACATAAGAGGGGATCTGAAAGAGACCTCAAGTGATGGGGAGAGCTCCCGGTGTTACCTGTAATATCGACAAAAGTGCAAAGTAGTGCTTACAAATGCACTTAACTAATTCATATATTCTCTTTTGTTATTCAAGTCTGCTCTAATCATTCTTGAGATAACAAAAGTAATAGCCCTTCTTTAAGCCATTTTTATTAGAATACTTCTGAAAAGTCCAAGGGGGAGATTGAACGAAAGAGTTTGGGAAAATCTCCAGGCTGACTTGAAGGACTTTCGTCACGAACAGGGAAATTGTTCTGACAAGTAGTGAAAAGCAGCAACGGTGACAGGAGCGGTACCTGTCAAACTAATCACGGTGTAGAGGGTTGCTACTTCTGGAGGATCAACCTATAAAAGGTTGGGAAATCAGGTCAGGGTCCAAGCGTTCATAAGAATGGGTTAAATATGGGCCCTAGGATATTCATGATTGGGATTGTTGGACTTGGAAGAGGTTTTCTAAGAAAGGTTAAACTTAAAGTACAGGAAGATCTGTACCGTGTGCATCACACAAAGATAACACGGCCATATGACTTCAGTTGCCCAGTCAGATAGAGACAATGGATTTGGGTATGTCTGAATTCAGGGGGACATCCTCCACACCTAAGGTATGTACCAACAATGTTCTATCCCTGGTGTTTCTGCAAGAATAAATCCCTGGAAGGTAAGAGTTTTTTTTTTTTTAAATTGCCCCTATATCTTGTAAACAGCCAGCTACTAATCCAGTTGTAGCCATCGAACATTCTCAGTCGTCTAAAACGAAGCCGTTTGTTCCAAAATCCTGAGAATGCATCTATACAGGCTGAGAAGAGGCTAATGAAATAGGATGGATTTCTGAAAGAATTTCAACCTTACCAAACAGATGTTATGGGTATAACCTCTCTGGCGGTATGATTATTTCCAATTTTTGATGCTCAAAGCGGTACAATTGTTTTGCATGGAAATTTGGCGTTTTATATCGTAGGCATGTAATTCTTAGGAATAACACACTTAAAGCTGTCTAAACAAAAGTCTAGTAGACATCCCGGGTATGATAAAGTTGAAACATGAAATCATAAATTATAATATAATTAATATAAATAATTATAACAAATAATAATATAATAATAATAAAAATATTCAATAATGTAATCAATTCAAAAGCACTGAAATTTGCTCAGATGCAAAATTGTCGTCATTACTTTCAGTGTTTGATGAAGAATTTCCCCACAAATCACTATCGCTCAATTCTGCAAGTGATTCTAATTTATTATCGCTGTTTTCTAGCTGGTCTAAAACTGATTTTGATGTAAAGGGACGCTTTTTGGTTGCAATGGACAATCTCCAGTTTCCAGGCAGAAAGAACAGTATTTATAATATAAAACTGCATGCAGGGCACTAGACAAACCACTAGGGACAAAGGGGAGGTGAAATAATGTGATACAGTAATGTAATCTGTAAGATTACAGTGTACTGTATATGTATTGTGTTTTTCACTTTTTGAATTTGGTGCCTGCTCTGTCCCCGTGCGTCACAATGCTCACAGGGAATGGAGCTCGGCACTGTGATAGATCCGGCGGAGGACACAGCTCGCACACACAGCGGGAGGACATTGCAGAATCCTGGGGACAAGGTAAGTAACTTTGCCTGGATCCTGCGATCCCAGAGTGTGACTCGGGGTTACCGCTTTTGGTACTGAAAATCCACCCAAGCCACACTCGGGATTACCGCCAGGGAGGTTAAGAAGAAGTACAGGTTATTATAGAAAACATGCTGATATGTGTGATGTCTAGAGTTCATCTTTAACCTAGTTAATTGTGTGAGTGTGTGTGTGTGTGTGGAATATGGAATATATGTTGTGTCATCCAACTCTGAGGTCTGTTGTCTCAACTGCTGAGAACCCACCCAAATGACCCCCCTCTTCTTTCTGACCAAGTCAGTGAGAGTGTAGAGCGAACAATATTGACATGCAAATTACCAGAGTCGAGATAAATATCTGTTATAGTGAATTGAAATGTATATTTATTAAAATGTGTTTGTTTTCCAGAGAGACAGTGCTGCAAGAGGTTCTTTGTGTTGAGGTATTATGAGTTGTAGATAAATGATACCGCTGAAAGGTTTATTATGCGTTCTAATTTTTTTTCTCACCATGGTGAATACATTTTTTGGGGAGAGATTAATGGTATACCATAAAATAAAAATCCACGCGGAAGAGTAATTAAAGTTGAGCTCAACAATTTTTGGTATTTTAAAAAAAGTACATGGTTCCAAAACAAATAAGAAAGACTTTCTTTATGGAATGTAATGTAATGTATATTTGTGTTTCATATGCTAATGTTACAGGTATATAACCATTGGTTTATTTTGGATCTAGGAGGAAAAATTGAATGTTTATTACTAAAATGTTATTGGTGTTTTATCCCTCAGATTCGATAATTGGGTTTCATGGCTTTCAGAAGAAAAGGAAATTACAGCCTCCATAGACAACTTTATACAAAAATTGTTTTTCTTTTTGTTGGATCTAATCCTCACAAAAAACAGTGGCTATGCTGACTTTTGTGTAGACTTGTTTAAGACTGCCTAACCCCCCCTGCTGTTATTGTAATTAGTTACACGCCCAGCCAGTGCCTACTTTTCAAGTTTGGCTCATCGCCTCAGGCTAATGTATATTAATGTTCCTAGAAGTCTCTCTGTGTGTCTCCAAGTGTATTTCAGGACTGCTTCCTGCCCAGTGTCACCATGCAACTCTATTTGCTCCTAGAGTTTCCTGTTTGTCTGTTTTTACATGGCTATTTGTTACCAATTGTCTAATGCAGGGGTCTCAAACTGGTGGCCCTCCAGCTGTTACGAAACTACAAGTCCCATCATGCCTCTGCCTGTGGGAGTCATGCTTTTAACTGTCAGCCTTGCAATGCCTCATGAGACTTGTAGTTGGAGGGCCGCCAGTTTGAGACCCCTGGTCTAATGTGTCTGTGGTGTATCTGTCACTAATATCTGTGTGTTTCAAGGCACACGGTCGGCTCGAATTGTACCCCCTACTGTTCAGTGATCCTGGCGCCTCAGTACTGCAAGGGATTTTTCTTTGCCTGTTGGCCAGTTGTGTCTGGTAGCAGCAGTTCCTCAAGCTGGATACACATTATGCATGTAATTTTTGTTCAGTTTCCTTTAGATTCACCTTCAGATGTGTAGTACGAGGGCCTGCCTGATTGCATACAAGTTGAGTGTATAGGTCTGGCCTTGTATTGTATGATTTTGGGTGAGTCTGGAGAAGAGTTGTGCGGGAAGATTGTGTAGGGTGTGACTGTTTCAAGGTCCCTCACTTTTGTTATATGTGTGGGCATGCTGTATTCTCCTCAGTTAATACCCATAGGTGTCCTTCTTGTCCTAGACTCCTTGTGTACCTTAACTAGTTGTCTGTGTCCTGCATGCCAGGAAGACCAGCGCCCCAGTGTTGCACTATGCCCCGTCATTCATGTGAGTCCTGTCTGAAGTGTGTAGGCAGTTTATTTTGTATGGGTGAAGGATGGCCTTGTCTGATTACCGAATTGATAAAGGAGGGAAAAGGGGTACAGCCTCTATAGAAAATCGAGTGTACCTGTTGGCAGGTGGTTTTCAATCCAGATATTCAGACTATTTCCCATACTTAGGATAAAGAGACTTAATGGAGACTGCCTTTAGAGTTGGAGGTTGGGCACTGGGTACCTTAAAACACTATGGAGCTGGAGATAATCAGGAACACATTGGGAGGTCTTGTGCTACATATCAGGGAAGGGGTTAGGAAAGCAAACTTGCTCTGTCCAGCATCCAGGACCTTGGAGAAGTGACTGACTCTTTCTCAGTGGGTCAATTTTCACTTTGCAAGGACGGGCAGGTGGGGGGTAGTATCCAGATTGCCTGAATCTCAACCCCCAAATCCCAATGGAAGTTTCAAAAGGTGTAAGGGGATGTTAGGTTTGCTATAAAACCTTTTTTCAGGGGTGATCCGGTGTCCCTGCTATATCCATGCCAAAGGCAAGAGGAGATGTACACTAGACTCCCCAAGGTAGTGTTCCCTGCTGAGTACAATTTAACCTGATGCTGAAAACAGTGCATCATTAGACATGTGATACCAGTACCCTGGTCTCAGGTCTCAAGTATTTTTAACTTTATTTAGGACCAGTTGGGACACTACCCCGGCATGCATTAGACACAACCCCTTCCTGTGCCAGCATTGTTGCCTTTTCCCATAGCACAACACCCTCCTTTCTTCAAGATGTCAGGTTTGCTATAAAACCTTTCTTCGGGGATGATCGGGGTACAACCCGGTGTTCCTGCTATAGCCATGCCAAGGGCAAGAGGAGATGTACAATAGACTCCCTGAGGTAGTGTAACCTAAGTACAATTTAACATGATGCTGAAAACAGTGCATCATTAGAAATGTGATACCAGCAACAGTACCCTGGCCTCAAGTATTTTTAACTTTGTTTAGAATCAGTTGGGACACTACCCCGGCATCCATTAGACATAACCCCCTCCTGTGCCAGCATTTTTGCCTTTTCCCATAGTACAACACCTTCCTTTCTCCAGCACTCATCGGTACCAGTCATCTGAGGCTGTCCAGACTCAAACCATCAGAACAAGATGGACTCCAGGGTGTAACACAGTAGAGTCTGATAGGATAGTACCCAGATTGACTGTGATATCCATCCCTGCCATTAGGGATGAGAATGGTGCAATTAGGTTTTGACAACCCTGGAACTGAGCCATCCACCAATCTATTATGACTCATAGGCAATGTGGATACTATCCCCACCTGCCTGTCCTTGCAAAGTGATGCTGGACAGAGCAAGTTGGCTTTCCTAACCGCTTCCCTGATATATAGCACAAGACCTCCAAATGTGGTTACATAGTTAGGTTGAAAAAAGACACAAGTCCATCCAGTTCAACCTTAAAAACAATAAATAAATAAAATAAAAAATATCGTACAATCCAATATACCCAATTTTATACCCTCAGTTGATCCAGAGGAAGGCAAAAAACCCCACCAGAGCATGCTCCAATTTGCTACAGCAGGGGAAAAAATTCCTTCCTGATCCCCCAAGAGGCAATCGGATTTTCATTGGATTAACTTTACCTATAACTGTTAGTACCCAGTTATATTATGTAGATTTAGGAAAGTATCCAGGCCTTTCCTAAAGCAACCTACTGAGCTGGCCAGAACCACCTCTGACGGGAGTCTATTCCACATTTTTACAGCTCTTATGCCCCGTACACACAGTCGGACTTTGTTCGGACATTCCGACAACAAAATCCTAGGATTTTTTCCGACGGATGTTGGCTCAAACTTGTCTTGCATACACACGGTCACACAAAGTTGTCGGAAAATCCGATCGTTTTAAACGCGGTGACGTAAAACATGTACGTCGGGACTATAAACGGGGCAGTGGCCAATAGCTTTCATCTCTTTATTTATTCTGAGCATGCGTGGCACTTTGTCAGTTGGATTTGTGTACACACGATCGGAATTTCCGACAATGGATTTTGTTGTCGGAAAATTTTATCTCCTGCTCTCAAACTTTGTGTGTCGGAAAATCCGATGGAAAATGTCCGATGGAGCCCACACACGGTCGGAATTTCCGTCAACACGCTCCGATCGGACATTTTCCGTCGGAAAATCCGACCATGTGTACGGGGCATAACTGTGAAGAAACCTTTGCGTATTTGGAGATGAAATCTCTTTTCCTCTAGATGTAAAGAGTGCCCCCGTGTCCTCTGGGTTGACCGTAAAGAGAATAACTCAACACCAAGTTCACTATATGGACCCCTTATATATTTGAACATGTTGATCATATCCCCCCTTATTCTCCTCTTCTCAAGAGTGAATAAATTCAGTTCCTCTAATCTTTCCTCATAGCTGAGCTCCTCCATGCCTCTTATCAGTTTGGTTGCCCTTCTCTGCACTTTCTCCAGTTCCCCGATATCCTTTTTGCGAACTGGTGCCCAAAACTGAACTGCATATTCCAGATGAGGTCTTACTAATGATTTGAACACGGACAAAATGATATCTCTTTCTCTAGAGTCCATACCTCTCTTAATACAAGAAACGACTTTGCTCGCTTTGGAAACCGCAGCTTGGCATTGCATGCTATTATTGAGCTTATGATCTACCAAAACCCCCAGATCCTTCTCCACCACGGATTCCCCCAGTTGTACTCTCCCTAGCATGTATGATGCATGCATATTCTTAGCCCCCAAGTGCATAACTTTACATTTCTCAACATTAAACCTCATCTGCCACATAGTCTTCCAATTAGACAGTGCATTGAGGTTGGCTTGTAAATTGGAGACATCCTGTAAGGACGTTATTCCACTGCATAGCTTGGTGTCATCTGCAAAGACAGAAATGTTACTTTCGATCTCAGACCCAATATCATTTATAAAGATATTAAAAAGTAAGGGTCCCGGCACTGAACCTTGGGGTACACCACTGATAACCTTAGACCATTCAGAGTAAGAATCATTAACCACTACTCTCTGAATTCTGTCTTTTAGTCAGTTTTCTATCCATTTACAAACTAATATTTCCAAGCCTGTAGACTTTACCTTACACATGAGCCGCGTGTGGTCTTAGGTATCTCCAGCTTCATAGTGTTTTAAGGTACCCAGTGCCCCACCTCCAGCTCCAACGGCAGTTTCCATTAAGCGTCTCTTTATCCTAAGTATGGGAAATAGTCTGAATACCCGGATTGAAAACCACCTGCCAACAGGTATTACCTCCTTTATCAATTTAGTAATCAGACAATGTTATCCTTTATCCATACAAAATAAACTACCTACACTTTTCAGACAGGACTCACATGAATGACAGGGGCATAGTGTAGCACTGGGGCGCTGGTCTTCCTGGCATGCAGGACACAGGCAACTAGGTAAGGTACACAAGGATTCTAGGACAGGAAGGACACCTATGGTTAATAACTTAGGAGAATACAGCATGCCCACACATATAAACCAAAGTGAGGGTCCTTGGAACAGCCAAGAGCTGGTAACACCCTACACAATCCTCCTGCACAACTCTTCTCCAGACTCACCCAAAACTATACAATATGAGGTCAGACCTATACACTCTCAACTTGTATGCCATCAGGCAGGCCCTCGTACTACACATCTGAAAGTGAATCTAAAGGAAACTGAACAAAAATTACATGTGTATCCAGCTCGAGGAACTGCTGCTGGACAGAGCAAGTTGGCTTTCCTAACCGACTCCCTGATATACAGTGGGGCAAAAAAGTATTTAGTCAGCCACCAATTGTTCAAGTTCTCCACACTTAAAAAGATGAGAGAGGCCTTTAATTGTCATCATAGGTATACCTCAACTATGAGAGACAAAATGTGGAAAAAAATCCAGACAATCACATTGTCTGATTTTTGAAAGAATTTATTTGCAAATTATGTTGGAAAATAAGTATTTTTCAATATCAAAAGTTCATCTAAATACTTTGTTATATATCCCTTGTTGGCAATGACAGAGGTCAAATGTTTTCTGGAAGTCTTCACAAGGTTGTCTCACATTGTTGCTGGTATATTGGCCCCTTTCCCCCATGCAGATCTCCTCTAGAGCAGTGATGTTTTGGGGCTGTCGCTGGGCAACATGGACTTTCAGCTCCCTCAAAAGGTTTTCTATGGGGTTGAGATCTGGAGACTGGCTAGGCCACTCCAGGACCTTGAAATGCTTCTTACGAAGCCACTCCTTCGTTGTCGGGGCGGTGTGTTTGGGATCATTGTCATGCTGAAAGACCCCGCCACGTTTCATCTTCAATGCCCTTGCTGATGGGAGGAGGTTTGCACTTCATTCTTTCATGTACACGGATCCGTCTTCCTTTTCCCTTTGCAGAGAAACAGCCTCAAAGCATGATGTTGCCACCCCCATGCTCCACAGTAGGTATGGTGTTCTTTGGCTGCAACTCTCTCCTCCAAACACGATGAGTTGTGTTTCTACCAAACAGTTCTACTTTGGTTTCATCTGACCATATGACATTCTCCCAATCCTCTTCTGGCTCATCCAAATGCTCTCTAGCAAACCTCAAACGGGCCCGGATATGAACTGGCTTAAGCAGGGGGACACGTCTGGCACTGCAGGATCTGAGTCCCTGGCGGCGTAGTGTGTTAGTGATGGTAGCCTTTGTTACGTTGGTCCCAGCTCTCTGCAGATCATTCACTAGGTCCCCCTGTGTGGTTCTGGGATTTTTGCTCACCGTTCCTGTGATCATTTTGACCCCACGGGGTGAGATCTTGCGTGGAGCCCCAGATCGAGGGAGGTTATCAGTGGTCTTTTATGTCTTCCATTTTCTAATTATTGCTCCCACAATTGATTTCTTCACACCAAGTTGCTTGCCTATTGCAGATTCAGTCTTCCCAGCCTGGTGCAGGTCTACAATTTTGTTTCTGCTGTCCTTCAACAGCTGTTTGGTCTTCACCATAGTGGAGTTTGGAGTGTGACAGGTGTCTTTTATACTGATAACAAGTTCAAAAAGGGGCCATTAATACAGGTAATGAGTGGAGGACAGAGGAGCCTCTTAAAGAAGAAGATACAGGTCTGTGAGAGCCAGAAATCTTGCTTGTTTGTAGGTGAACAAATACTTATTTTCCACCATAATTTGCAAATAAATTCTTTCAAAAATCAGATAATGTGATTGTCTGGATTTGTTTACACATTTTGTCTCTCATAGTTGAGGTATACCTATGATGACAATTACAGGCCTCTCTCATCTTTTTAAGTGGGACAACTTGCACAATTGGTGGCTGACTAAATACTTTTTTGCCCCACTGTATAGCACAAGGCCTCCCAATGTGGTCTTGAGTATCTCCAGCTCCATAGTGTTTTAAGGTACCCAGTGCCCCACCTCCAGCTCCAAGGGCAGTCTCCATTAAGCTTCTCTTTATCCTAAGTATGGGAAAGAGTCTGAATACCCGGATTGAAAACCACCTGCCAACAGGTACACTTGATTCTCTATAGAGGCTGCACCGCTTTTCCCTCCTTTATCAATTCAGTAATCAGACAATGTTATCCTTCATCCATACAAAATAAACTACCTACACTTTTCAGACAGGACTCACATGAATGACAGGGGCATAATGTAGCACTGGGGCGCTGGTCTTCCTGGCATGCAAGACACAGACAACTAGTTAAGGTACACAAGGATTCTAGGACAGGAAGGACACCTATGGGTAATAACTTAGGAGAATACAGCATGCCCACACATATAACCAAAGTGAGGGTCCCTGGAAGAGTCAAGAGCTGGCCACACCCTACACAATCTTCCCGCACAACTCTTCTCCAGACTCACCCAAAACTATACAATACAAGGCCAGACCTATACACTCTCAACTTGTATGCCATCAGGCATGCCCTCGTACTATACATTTGAAGGTGAATCTAAAGGAAACTGAACAAAAATTACATGTGTATCCAGCTCGAGGAACTGCTGCTGCCAGGCACAATTGGCCAACAGGAAGAGAGAAAGAAAGAAAAATCCCTTGCAGCACTGAAGCGCCGGGATCACTGAACAGTAGGGGGTACAATTCGAGCGGACTGGTGTGCCTTGAAACACACAGATATTAGTGACAGATACACCACAGGCACATTAGACAATTGGTAACAAATAGCCACGTAGAAACAGACAAACAGGAAACTCTAGGAGCAAATAGAGTGGCATGGTGACCCTGGGCAGGAAGCAGGCTTGAAATACATTTGGGGACACACAGACTGCTAGGGACATTAACATACCTTAGCCTAAGGCAAATAGCCACGCTTGAAAAGAAAACACTGGCTGGGCATGTAACTAATTACAATAACAGCAGGGAGGTTAAGCAGTCTTAAACAAGTCTACACAGAAGTCAGCATAGCCACTGATTTTTGAGGATTGGAGCAGAACTTACAACACACTCTAGGTAGTCCAAAACAAAGCTGAATGGGCTGACAAATAGAAGCACCAACTAGATAATGGTGCTGAAACCAGGAAAAAGAAAAACATTTTTTATATAAAGTTGTCTATGGAGGCTGTGATTTCCTCTTGTTCTGAAAGCCATGAAACCCAGTTATCGAATCTGAGGAATAAAACACCAATAACATTTAGTAATAAACATTCTGTTTTTCGCCTAGAAACAAAAAAACAATGGTTACATACCTGTAACAAGACATTAGAATATGAAACACAACTAGAAAATGCATTTTCTGGAGAAAATGCGTGGGAATGCTGAATAGCTGAATTGTTAAGGCTAACTGAATGAATAGCTTCAATCCGTGAGAATAGTTGGAAAAGTAGGAATGGTTTTAAAATAAACATGAATTTAATTTAAAAAGTTTAACAACACCACTAATGTATGAAAGATGTGGAAAATTTAAAGGTTTTTTGAAAAGATTTTTGATCATTAATCCCCACACCTAATGTGTGAGAGACAATGTGAGAGAAACCTTCAAACAAGCCTTAATAAATCTACAACAGTACATGCTATCGAAACAGTGACTTCACTGTTAGAGACACGCGGCCTTTGTGAATGTATCGGTATAAAATTTGTTGATAAACTTAAAAATGTGGGCATATCAGCGATTTAAAAAAGAAGTTGGCTGTGCATTTTGCTGGTAAATGTGAAGAATTTTATACATCGAAACTTCCCCATCATATTGCCCCATCAAAACGGCCCCCATCAAATTAACCCCATCAAAACTGCCCCATAATATTACCCCCATCAAAACTGCCCCATCAAAATTGCCCCCATCAAACTGCCCCCATCAAAATTGCCCCATCATATTGCCACAGTCATAACTGCCCCATCAAACTGCCCCATCATATTGCCACCATCAAAACGGCCCCCATCAATATTGCCACTGTCAAAACTGCCCCATTAAAACTGCCCCCATCATATTGCCCCATCAAAATTGCCCCATCTAAATTGCCCCATCAAACTACCCCATCAAAATTGCCCTATAATATTGCTACCGTCAAAACTGCCCCATCATATTGCCACCATCAAAACTGCCCCATCATATTGCCACCATCAAAACTGCCCCATCAAAACGGCCCCATCAAATTTGCCCCATCATATTGCCACCATCAAAACTGCCCCATCAAAACTGCCCATCATATTGCCACCATCAAAACGGCCCCCATCAAAACTGCCTCCATCATATTGCCCCCATCAAAAATGCCCCATCATATTGACACTGTCAAAACTGCCCCATCATATTGCCCCCATCCAAACTGCCCTATCATATTGCCACCATCATAACTGCCCCATCAAAACAGCCCCCATCAAATTTGCCCCATCATATTGCCCCATCAAAACTGCCCCATCATATTGCCACCATCAAAACTGCCCCATAATATTGCCCCATCAAATTTGCCCCATCATATTGCCACCATCAAAACTGCCCCATCATATTGCCCCCATCAAAACGGCCCCCATCAAACTGCCCCATCAAAACTGCCCCATCATATTGCCCCCATCAAAACTGCTCCATCATATTGCCACCATCAAAACTGCCCCATCATATTGCCCCATCAAAACTGACCCCTATAAAACTGCCCCATCAAAACTGCCCCCATCAAAACTGCCCCATCATATTGCCACCATCAAAACTGCTCCATCATATTGCCACCATCAAAACTGCCCCATCATATTGCCACCATCAAAACTGCCCCATCATATTGCCACCATCAAAACTGCCCCATCATATTGCCCCATCAAAACTGCCCCCAATAAAACTGCCCCTTCAAAACTGCCCCATCATATTGCCCCCAGCAAAACCGCTCCATCATATTGCCACCATCAAAACTGCCCCATCATATTGCCACCATCAAAACTGCCCCATCATATTGCCCCATCAAAACTGACCCCTATAAAACTGCCCCCATCAAAACTGCCCCATCAAAACTTCCCCCATCAAAACTGCCCCATCATATTGCCACCATCAAAACTACCCCATCATATTGCCACCATCAAAACTGCCCCATCAAAACTGCCCCATCATATTCCTCTATTATGAATCAGTACATGGTGTGTCTGTACTGTCCCCCGGGCTCTGTAATCAGAGCTGAGATGCTCCAGTCGCCTCCCCCACCGCCCATCACAGTGTATAAGAAGCTTTGGTAACCATGGCAACAAAAGCAGTCCAATACACACTCTGTTTAATCGAAAACATTTCCTGAAATGATCACTAAACAAACAGCTTTTTCACAAAAACTGTAAAAGTGTCAGATTAAGGTACCCACCTAGGCCAAGATGCAGAGAGCGGTTCACTCTTGCGACTAAGCGCACTCCACCCCCTGGAGATGATACAGAGGGTGAATTGCATAAAGAGGCACAAGCTACCTGCAGGATGGGCAGATCTTGCGTGAAGGTTAGCGAGGAGCTGGATAGCTGTGCAGGCGCTGGTAGGTGTTGGACCCAGCGGGTCAGTAGGAGAACAAAGTCCAGGACAGGCTGGAAGCTGGGGTTCAAGGCTGAGAGAAATCCGAGAGCAGGCTGAGGATCAAACACAGGAGACAACAGAATAATCCAAAAGCAGGCAGAGGGTCAAGGCACTGGAGACTGAAGACAAATCCGGGTCACAGGCTGAGGGTCAAGGCACAGGAGACAGAAGGCAAATCCAGGTACAGGCTGAGGGTCAAACACCAGAGGTAAACAGAGTCCGTTAAACAAGCCAGGGGTCAGGTCCAGGAGAGAATCAGAGTAGGTCAAGGCAATCTGGGTCACAACAGGTAATCGATCAGCAGGAAACAGGAACAAGATCACAGGGAAGCTGAGAAACAAACCAGCAATTTGCTGAACAGCCAGGCAGCTTTTATAGGCCGGCAGAGGATTCACGCCATGCGCGTGCGCCGTTCAACTGAACCACGACTGTGCATGCGCCAAGGAGCCATTCCGCCTCGCATGCATGCAGGGAAACGGCGAAGCTGACAGGATTGATTCTGGTTTCTTCCCTGACAGTGCCCCCCAAAGGGTGGCCCCTGGGCGCCCAAAACTTGCCATTAACTTTGGATGTTCCCGGTGGAAGGCTTTGATCAACCATGGAGCATGTAGGTTCCCAAGAGTTATCTTCGGGGGGATACCCCTTCCATTTTATCAAATACTGGAGTTGTCTACCCGTCTTTCTGCAGTTTAGTATGGCTTCTACTTCAAATTCATTCTCTCCATTAACCTTAACTGGAGGAGGAAGAGGTTCCTCTCTTCCAGGAAATGGACTGGGGACCACTGGTTTCAGGAGAGATGCATGAAATACTGGGTGTATCCTATAGGAGCTAGCTTGAAGGCCACAGGATTCACCATTCTTTTAATCTTGAATGAATTTAGGGCCCAATTTTCGTGAGGGGCAAGGTAACCTGAGATTGGAGGCGGATAGCAAAACTTTCTCACCTATTTTGAAGTCCGGGTTTCCTTTCCTTCCTTTGTCGTAATACTTCCTGTAACTGTCTTGAGCCTTTTGCATGGTCTCCTGGATCTTCTGGAAATTTGATTGAATAGAGGTTATTCGATCTTGAATGGCAGGGACTGAGGTTTCAGGGACGGAGTCTGGAACAAAAGAGGGATGAAAACCGAAATTCGACCAAAAAGATGTTTGGTTAGTAGCTGTATGTATGGAATTATTGTAAGCAAATTCTGCGTAGGGCAGAAGGGAAAACCAATCATCCTGGGAGCTGGAACAAAAACAACGGGGATACTGTTCTAGGGTTTGGTTTGTTCTCTCAGTCTGTCCATTGCTCTGAGGGTGGTATGCGGAAGAGAGACAAACCTTAATTTCCAATGACTTGCAGTGCTTCCTCCAAAACTTGGAGGTAAATTGGACGCCACTATCCGAGACGATACTAACAGGTACCCCATGCAGTCTTACTATCTCTTTAATAAAGATGTTGGTTGTGTACAGAGCAGAGGGAGTGCCTATCATGGGTAAGAAGTGTGCCATCTTTGAGAGACGGTCAACAACGACCAGAATGGTGGTAAATCCTTCTGAGGGTGACAAATCGACAAAGTCCATAGAAACTTCTGCCCATGGCCGTTCCGGAATAGGTAAAGGCCTCAGCAGCTCCCAAGACTTGGCATTAGACCCCTTACTGCGCTGGCAAGAAATACATGAGGAAACATATTCTTTACAGTCCTGCCTCCAACCAGGCCACCAAAAGGAACGGGAAGTTAATTCTGAGGTTTTTTGCGTTCCAAAATGACCGTCCAGTTTATTATCATGAAATGTTTTTAAAATTAAAAGGTCTTCCAGTAGAACAAAAATCTTATACCGGGCCCAAAGCAAGTCGTTGCACCACTCCAAGGAGGGTACCTCTGGATCAGTACAGTGATTGGATGCTGTTTTGATAGCAGCTGTCAGATCGGACTGAGTAAGAAGAAAAACATTTTGTGGTGACAAAATGGTACTGGGCTCCGTTAACTGGAGAGGTTCTGGAAACATCCGGGAGAGTGCGTCCACTTTCCCATATTTGGAACCAGGTCTGTATGAGATGTGGAAGTTGAACCTGGAGAAAAAGAGTGCCCATCGTGCCTGTCTGGGTCTTAAGCGTTTGGTTGTCCTAAGGTACTCCAGGTTCTCGTGGTCAGTAAAAATTGTGATAGGATGGGACGCACCCTCCAGCAGATATCTCCATTCCTCCAGAGCGAATTAGATGGCTAACAATTCCCGATCACTGACATCGTAATTCTTCTCTGGGGGTTTTAGTTTCTGAGATGCAAAGGCTCCAGGATGCAGGAGTGCCTTAGGACCCCGTCTTTGAGAGAGAATATCTCCAGTGGCAGTTTTGGAGGCATCTACCACCAACACAAATTGCAGAACTGGGTCTGGATGCTGTAAAATTGGTGCAGAAATGAATAGAGTCTTCAATTTGACAAAGGCTTCTTGAGCCTCTTGGGACCACTGAAAACGACTGTGTTGGGTTAACTGAGTGATGGGTGAGACAATAGATGAAAAACCTATATAAATCTCCGACAGAAGTTAGCGAAGCCTATAAACTGTTACACTCCCTTTTTGTCTACCGGAGCAGGCCATTCTTGGATCGCCTTGACTTTTTGTGGGTCCATAGCGACCCCTTCAGTGGAGATGACAAACCCTAGAAATTGGACAATAGTTTTTTCAAATTCGCATTTTTCAGCCTTGAGGTACAGTCTATGTCTCCTGAGGATTGTAAGAACTTTTTTCACATGGATTTGGTGTAATTCAATGGTGGCAGAAAAAATAAGGATGTCATCCAAGTAGACGACTACAAAATTGTCAAGATAATCTCGAAAAATATAATTTACCAGATGTTGAAAAGTGGCCGAGGCATTGCACAGCCCAAAAGGCATCACTAGGTATTTGTAGTGCCCTAATCTAGACCTGAAGGCGGTTTTCCATCCATCACCAGCACAAATTCGATTAAGGTTATAGGTGCCCCGTAAGTCTAACTTGGAGAAAATTCGGGCAGTCCGGAAACGCTGGAGTAACTCTGGGATGAGTGGAAGTGGGTATCGGTTTTTGATAGTTATCTTGTTAAGTTCCCTGTAGTCGATGCAAGGTCTTAGAGAGCCATCTTTTTTCCCAACAAAGAAAATACTGACTCCAGCCGGAGAAGAGGAAGGGCGAATGAAGCCTTTTTCCAAGTTCTCATCAATGTAAGCTTTAAGGACCTCCAAATCTGCTTCAGACAGGGGGAATATGCATCCGAAAGGAATCTCAGAGCCAGGTAACTGTTCAATGGGGCAATCGTAGGATCGGTGAGGTGGTAGACAGTCAGCTTTTTTCTTAACAAAGACGTCTTTGAATTCGAGGTATACTGGAGGAATGTGCTGAAGATTGTCAGGTACCGGAACCACTGTCAGGCAGGAAGCTGGAGGTGGAACAAGACAATGCTGGGAGCAATATGTAGAGGAGAACAAGATCTCTTTCTTATTCCAGTTAATTTGGGGATCATGGGCTTGCAGCCAGGGGAGCCCCAAGATCATAGGAAACATGGGAGAACTGATGAAGTCAAAACGTAAGAACTCTCGGTGACCGGAGTCTGTGGTGGTAAGGATGGGTTGAGTTTCTTGTGAGACTGGTCCGGAACAAGGAAGGGATCCGTCAGCCAGATGGACCAGAAGGTTTTTTTTCTTATTCTGGAATGGAATGTGCAACTTTTGGGCTAAGGAAATGTCCAGAAAACAACTGCATGCCCTGAGTCAATGATGGCCGGTAGTTGAATCTCCTCTTCCGGCAACTGTAAGGAGACAGAAAGAGTGACGTAAGACTGAGCAAAACCTGTGGCTTGGTAGTTCATAATAGAACGTGGAAACAACTTACTAGGTCTCACAGGGCAGTTGTGAGGGTAATGTCCTGACCCTCCGCAGTACAGGCATAGGCTTGGCGTCTCCGTTGCCTTTCATCAGGGGTAAGAGGAGATCGGACCAGTCCTAGTTGCATGGGCTCTCCTTCTGGAGCAGAGGTGGCTGAAGGAACCGGGAGTGGTGGATAAGCAGAAGAAGCTTTAGGGAGCATACAGCTGGGTCGGGGAGCCTGGAAGCGATCGGAGTGCCACTCCCACATGCGCCTGTCTAGCTTAGTAGCTAATTGAATTAAGTCCTCTAAAGAAGCAGGGGTCTCAACCCGAGCCAGCTCGTCTTTACGGGCTTCCAAGAGTCCTTGGCGGTATTGGTATCTGAGAGCGGCCTTGTTCCACCAGGTGTCAGCTGACCATTTACCAAATTCAACAGTATAGTCCTCAACTGGTCTCCTTCCTTGAAACAAAGTGTGTAAGGTGGCTTCGGCTGTGGCGGTGCATTGTGGGTCATCATATAGTTGGCCCATAGACTCAAAAAAGGTATCCATGGAATTTAATAGAGGACTTCTCTGTTCCATGAGGCTGTGAACCCAGACCTGTGGCTCTTCGGACAGTAGGGAAATGATGAAACCAACCTTCAAGATTTCAGAATAAAAAGTCCTGGGTTGACAAGGAGCAGGCGTTCTTGAATGCTCTGAATTTCTTTCGGTCACCTGCAAAGCGCTCCGGTGTGGGGACCCTAGGTTCGGAAACAGCCATCATTACAGCAGGGCTAGACTGGACCTGAGAAGAGGAGGCCCCACTGGAGGGTGCTATAGCTGCAGATGTTGGTGCAGGTGTTCGGCAAGTTGCTGAAGGCGACCGTCGATTTGGACGTAGCCCTATTGTAATTTCTGGACTGCTTCTGTGAGGGCTGTGACCTGCTGGCACAGTACTTCAAGAGGAGAACACGCTCTGTTGGCCTCTGACATGGCTGGTTTGTACTGTCATATTAAGGTACTCACCGAGTAAAGATGCAGAGAACGGTTCACTCTTGCGACTAAGCGCACTCCACCCCCTGGAGATGGTACAGAGGGTGAATTGCACAAAGAGGCACAAGTTACCAGCAGGATGGGCAGATCTTGCGTGAAGGTCAACGAGGAGCTGGATAGCTGTGCAGGCGCTGGTAGGTGTTGGTCCCAGCTGGTCAGTAGGAGAACAAAGGCCAGGACAGGCTAGAAGCCGGGGTTCAAGGCTGAGAGAAATCCGAGAGCAGGCTGAGGATCAAACACAGGAGACAACAAAATAATCCAAAAGCAGGCAGAGGGTCAAGGCACTGGAGACTGAAGACAAATCCGGGTACAGGCTGAGGGTCAAACACCAGAGGTAAACAGAGTCCGTTAAACAAGTCAGGGGTCAGGTCCAGGAGAGAATCAGAATAGGTCAAGGCAATCCGGGTCACAACAGGTAATCGATCAGCAGGAAACAGGAACAAGATCACAGGGAAGCTGAGAGACAAACCAGCAATTTGCTGAACAGCCAGGCAACTTTTATAGGCTGGCAGAGGATTCACGTTATGCGTGCGCTAGTGCGCATGCGCGTGCGCCGTTCAACTGAACCACTAACGTGCGCACGCCGGGGCGCCGTTCCGCCGCGCATGCGTGCAGGGAAAACGGCGAAGCTGACAGGATTGATTCTGGTTTCTTCCCTGACAAAAAGATATCAAACTGAAAAGATATAGCCAGATAGCTGAATATTTTGTGAACATTTTAAAGTTTGTTTGGAATTCTGTAGGTGAAAGTATGAAGGAGCTGAAACTTTTGGGAGCGGAAGAAGATTTTAAGCATTTGAAGCATGCTCTCATTGTCAGGCTAGGAGCATATAACAGGTAACAGTTCAGGTGTTCTGATTATGCAAAGAGTTCAAAGAACAAGAGCACAAACCATGAGCAGGTCTGAGCAGAGCAGGTCAGCTGGGACTTGTAGTTCACCGCTGTAGATGAAGGTAGATGTTTGCTGGACCTTGTAGTTCACCACTGCAGATGAGGATAGATGTTGTCTGGTGCTTGTAGTTCACCGCTGCAGATGAGGATAGATGTTGTCTGGTGCTTGTAGTTCATCGCTGCAGATGAAGGCACTACAGTAGAATCAGGCAAAGCATAGTCTAGGCAAGCTGGGTCATACACAGGAAGATCAGAGTCCAAACGGTACAGAATCAGAAGCAAGCAAACAGGGTCAAACGAGCTGGGTCATACATGAAATACACAGAGCAGATATCAGCTGGATCAAACACAAGGTAAACTCTAACATGAGCACTGATTAAATGCTGATACAGGTGATTTAAAGGTGAGCTGGCCAATCACTGTTGTTTCCCAGGCAAAGGCTGTGTCAGGTGAGTTGTGCTGGGTCCTAAAGGGATCCTATTACTGACAGTACCCCCCCTTTCTCGAGGAGTTGCTCCTGCACCCCCAGGCTTACTTGGATAACGAAGATGGAACTTCTTAAGTCGGTCAGCATGAAGATCATGAGCTGGGACCCAAGATCGATCCTCTGGGCCAAAACCTTTCCAATGAACGAGATATTGTAAGGAATTGCGCACTCGTCTGGAATCAAGAATAAATGCCACTTCATATTCCTGACTGTCCAACACATCCACAGGTTCTGGTCCATTTACTTGGAGGCTGAAATGAACAGATTTCAACAATGAAACATGAAAGACATTTGGAATGCAAATGGATGGGGGGAGTTTTAATCTATAGGATACAGGATTAACAATCTCCGAAATTTCATAGGGCCCGATAAATTTTGGGCCAAGTTTTTTATATGGAACATGCAGGGACAGATTCCTAGATGATAGCCACACTTTGTCACCAACTTTATATCCTGGTGCCTTTGAGCACCTCTTGTCAGCCATTTTCTTAAAAGCCTGCACAGAGTGAGAAATAGCATGATTAACATCGGACCAGATTTTGGAGAAATTTTCAATTGTGGTGTTGGCATCTGGAACATCAGAGGGTAGAAATCAAAGGAGCATACACGAGGATGCAACCCGTAAACACAGAAGAAAGGAGAGGTCCCTGTAGATGTGCTGGCACAATTATTAAAGGCAAACTCTGCCCATGGCAGGACGTTGACCCACTCCACCTCATCATTGGCCATCAGACAACGTACCATCTTCTCTAGAGTCTGATTAGTCCTTTCTGTTTGGCCGTTTGTTTCAGGATGATATGCTGCAGAATATGTTAACTTAATCCCCAGCTGAGAGCAAAGGGCCTTCCAAAACTGGGCTATAAACTTGGAGCCACGGTCTGAGACAATGTTAATTGGTGCCCCATGGAGCCTGAAAACATGTTTAATGAATAAAGATGCCAGTTCTTTAGCAGATGGAAGTTTCGGAAGCGGAACAAAGTGGGCCATTTTACTGAACCTGTCTACCACCACCCAGATCATGTAACATCCCTGGGAAGGAGGCAAGTCAGTGATAATAAAGTCCATAGATAAATGGGTCCAGGGACAGGTAGGTATTGGTAGAGGACGTAGGAGACCGGGCGGCTTAGAGGTACTGCTCTTGCTTCTGGCACAAACTTCACAGGCCTGGACGAAGGCTAACACATCCTACCTAATCGATGGCCACCAGAGGTTGCGAGAGATAATCTCAAAATTTTGTCTAAACCCCGGATGTGCTGCAGGTTTTGATGCATGTACCTGCTGCAATACCTGCAAACGAAGAGCCAGGGGCACAAAAAGCATACCAGAGGGAGTGGAGGGAGGGGCTTCAGCCTGTGCAGGTAACAAGGCCTCAGAGATGTCAGTCTGGGTGAAAGCCAAAATCCTATCCTCAGAGATAATGGGTTGTGGAGGAAGTGGAGGAGGAGACTCTGATAAAAGCTGCGAGACAAGGCGTCGGCCTTAATGTTTTTTGGCCCTGGTAAATATGAAATTGTGAAGTCAAATCTGGAGAAGAACTATGACCACCTGGCTTGACGTGAGTTCAGTCTTTTAGCAGAACGGATGTATTCAAGGTTTTTGTGGTCAGTCAGAACTATGAATGGATAGCGAGCTCCCTCCAGCCAATGTCTCCATTCCTCCAAAGCGAGCTTTATGGCTAGAAGTTCTCTGTTGCCTATATCATAATTGCACTCTGCTGGGGAATATTTACGAGACAAGAAGGCACAGGGGTGGATGGCAGCATTTACAGGATCCTTTTGTGGCAAAAGCGCCCGCACCCCTACTTCAGATGCATCTACCTCCACAAAAAAAGTTAGCTCAGGAACAGGATGGCGTAGGATTAGTGCAGAGATAAAGGCTTTCTTTACCTGAGTGAAGGCTGCCTGGGCTTCAGTAGTCCATTTAAACATAGTCGGAGTTTTCCTGGTGAGAGAGGTGATGGGATGTGCAATGGTGGCAAAGTTCTTAATTAATTTTCGATAGAAATTTGCAAAGCTCAGAAAGCGCTGAACTGCCTTCAGGTCTGAAGGTGGTGCCCAGTCTAAAATGGCTTCAATCTTGGCTGGATCCATGGTGAGGCCTGTGTCAGAAATTAGGTAGCCTAGGAAAGGTACTTGTTTAACATGGAATAAACATTTTGCAGGCTTTACAAAAAAGGAGTGAGTCTTTAATCGGGCCAATACCGAGCAGACATGCTTCTGATGTGTTTCAAGATTGGGAGAATATATCAAAATATTGTCTAAATATACAAGCATGAAGCGACCCAACATGTCACGGAAAATGTCATTCATAAAGTTCTGAAAGACAGCTGGTGCATTTTTGAGATCGAAAGGCATAACAAGACATTCGTAATGACCATCCTTGGTGTTAAAGGCTGTCTTCCACTCGTCGCCTACATGGATGCGTACCAGATTATAGGCTCCCCTTAAGTCCAGTTTGGAGAAGATGTTGGCTCCCTGGATTTGAGAGAACAATTCTGTGATAAGAGGAAGAGGATACCGATTGGGAACAGTTATTTTATTTAGACCTCTGTAAGCAACACAAAGTCTCAGTCCCCCATCCTTCTTCGGGACAAAGAAGCATCCTGCTCCTGTGGGAGAAGTGGAGGGACGGATGAAACCCTTAGCTAGATTTTCCTGGATGTATTCTTGCAAGGCAAGATTTTCTGGCTCAGACAGTGGAAAGACTCTCCCACGAGGAGGTGTAGTGTCAGGCAAGAGGTCAATGGGACAATCATAACTGCGATGAGGAGGTAAAGTGTCAGCAATCCCTTTAGAAAACACATCCCGAAAGTCCTTATAACAAAGTAGAATCTGTTTCATTCCCACTTGACAGGTAGCAAGTTGAACAGGGTGCTGGATGCAGTTCTTTTTACACTGATTGGACCAAGTCAGAATATTTCCTGTTCGCCAGTTAATTACAGGATTGTGCTTCTGAAGCCAAGGAAGACCTAGGATCAAAGGAGTGGATGGAGAGTCAATGACAAGACATGAAATCTTCTCCCAATGCAAAGCCCCCAATTGTAACTGGAAAGGGTTGGTGGATTGGAGCACTAGATCTTGTGAGAGGCCAAATATCCACGGAAATCAGACAGACTGGGCAATCTAGAGCATGAGTTTCCAGGGACAAAGAGGTAATCAGAGTCTTATCAATAAAATTCTCAGCGGCTCCAAAATCTACCAAGGCCAGCAGTTCATGAGCCCCTGTCCCAAAGTGAATGACAGCAGGTAAAAGTATACGATTGTCCCCCTGGGGAAATGAGAGCAGACCTAAGGTAACCTCCCCGCAATTACCTAGGTCCTGGAGTTTCCCGGATGTGTAGGGCACGAACGGAGCATGTGACCCTTGAGGCCACAATACAAGCAGAGTCCCATGTTATGCTGGCGCGTGTGTTCCTGGGAAGATAACCGGGTGGAGCCTAACTGCATAGGTTCTTTCTCAGATTTGGCACTGGAGGTGGAATAGGCGGCAAGGGAGGTATATAGTTTGCCATAGCTGTAGTTTGTTTGTTTCGTCTCCTCTCTCGCTGGCGGCGGTCAATTCTAATGGCTAGACTCATAGCCTCCTCCAGGGAGGCTGGGTAGGAGAAGTTGACCAGAGCATCCTTAATTGCATCTGAAAGGCCCATTCTAAACTGGCTGTGGAGAGCTGCATCATTCCAGCCAGATTCCGGGGCCCACCTACGAATCTCTGAGCAATACATTTCAGCTGTGGTAGTTCCTTGGTTTAAGTTGCGCAGGGTTGATTCTGCAGTAGCAGCACGATCTGGATCATCATATAGCAACCCTAGGGCTTCAAAGAAGGCATCTACTGTTAGCAAGGCTGAATGGTTTGGTTCCAGGTTAAAGGCCCAAGCCTGGGGTTCACCCTGTAGTAGAGAGATAATGATTTTAACCCTCTGAGTTTCAGGGCCAGACGAGGATGGCCTTAACTTGAAATATAATTTGCAGCTGTTTTTAAAGTTGCCAAACCCTTTACGGTCACCAGAAAACCAGTCAGGCAAAGGAATTTTTGGTTTAGATGGAGTTTTTGTAGCGGTAGTAATAGAAGGAGATTGCACCTTGGTGAGCTCTGTGGCCATTTCCTGAACTTGATGGGATAAGCGGCAAAGTTCCTGTGCAAACAACTGAGCCTGCTCAGGATCCATGATAGGTTTCCTTTATTATGTATGGCTTGTGTTTGTGTCAGGCTAGGAGCATATAACAGGTAACAGTTCAGGTGTTCTGATTATGCAAAGAGTTCAAAGAACAAGAGCACATACCATGAGCAGGTCTGAGCAGAGCAGGTCAGCTGGGACTTGTAGTTCACCGCTGTAGATGAAGGTAGATGTTTGCTGGACCTTGTAGTTCACCACTGCAGATGAGGATAGATGTCTGTTGCTTGTAGTTCACCGCTGCAGATGAGGATAGATGTTGTCTGGTGCTTGTAGTTCACCGCTGCAGATGAAGGTACTACAGAAGAATCAGGCAAAGCGTAGTCTAGGCAAGCTGGGTCATACACAGGAAGATCAGAGTCCAAACGGTACCGAATCAGAAGTAAGCAAACGGGGTCAAACGAGCCGGGTCATACACGAAATACACAGAGCAAATATCAGCTGGATCAAACACAAGGTAAACTCTAACACGAGCACTGATTGAATGCTGATACAGGTGATTTAAAGGTGAGCTGGCCAATCACTGTTGTTTCCCAGGCAAAGGCTGTGTCAGGTGAGTTGTGCTGGGTCCTAAAGGGATCCTATTACTGACACTCATTAACTTTAATGTTAAAAAAAAAGTGTTGAAAAGCTTAATATTTTAAAAAGTATAAATAGTAGAAAAAAAGTTGAAGAAGGCCCATCATTAGCTGAAAGAGCTGAACATTTTAAAAGTTGAATGGTTTTAATAGCTGAAAGTATGCAGAAGTTACGCAGAGCCAAAAAATGTACGGAATAATCAAATTAAAATTAACAAATAAAAAAACGAATAACAATAGTGGGATTGCTGAAGCATTCCCACTAAATATACATTACGTTACATAACATAAACAGTGCACTTTTTTTAAAATACCCAAATTTGTTGAGCTCAACTTATTATTAATATGTATAACTTAAAGCGGGGTTCCACCCAAATTTTGAACAATTTCTGTATGTATTCTCTTCCTTGCCTAGATGCTGACATGCCGTTTAAAAAAAATTAAATCGACGTAATTACCTTATTTTTCTATTCTTCTTTGCACTTCCTGGTTCTCCTCCCGTGTGGGAGTAGGCGTGTTTCTAGCCTCTCCCAGACTCCTGGGAGCTAGTCTCAGGCTTCCCAGGATGCCACTGAGCATGTGCGGGAACGAGCGGTGAATGCTGGGAGCACAGCATTCACCACATCTAGGAAATAAATGCTTGTGGGCTTCAAATGCCCACAATGAAGATGGAAACCGCCTGCAGTGAATAATATAAGTTATTCTTTCCGACTAAATCTGACACAGGCGGACATATTACACACAATATGTGAGTATGTAATGCTGAGAAGAAAAGTTTGTGAATGAACTCAAAAAAAAAAAAAAAAACGATAGATAGGTGGACCACCGCTTTAATACATATTAATACCACATCGATTTTTGTTTTATAGTATAACAATAATTCCCCCCCCCAAAAAAATGTATTCACCATGGTGAGAAAAAAAATAGCAACTTGCAATAAATCTTTTAGCGATACCATTAATCAACAAATCATAATACCTCACCACAAACCTCTTGCAGAACTGTCTCTCTGGAAAACAAACACATTTTAGTAAATGCACCTTTCAATTCACTATTACAGATAATTATCTTGGCTCAGGTAATTTGCATGTCAATACAGTTCGCTTTACACTCTCACAGATCTGGTGAGAAAGAAGGGGGGATCATTTGGGTGGGCTGACAGCAGCTGAGATAAACGTCACATGACACGACATATATTGCATATTCCACACACAAATTCACACAATGAAAAGATGACCTCTAGACATCACACATATAAGCATGTTTTCTATAATGACCTGTACTTCTTCTTAAACCCATAACATCTGTTTGGTAAGGTTGAAATTCTTTCAGAGATCCATCTCATTTCTTTAGCCCCTTCTCAGCCTACATAGATGCATTTTCAGGATTTTGGAACAAATGGCTTTGTTTTAGACGACTGAGAATGTTCGATGGCTACAACTGGATTAGTAGCTGGCTGTTTACAAGATATGGGGGCAATTTTTTTAAAACAAAAACTCTTACCTTCCAGGGATTTATTCTTGCAGAAACACCAGGGATGGAACATTGTTGGTACGGTGTGGAGGATGTCCCCCTGAATTCAGACATACCCAAATCCGTTGCTCTGTTATCGCCTCCATCTGACTGGGCAACTAAAGTCATATGGCCGTGCTCATCTTTGTGTGATGAGCATGGCACAGATCTTCTCTTACTTAAAATTGAACCTTTCTTAGAAAACCTCTTCCCTGTCCAACAATCCCAATCACGAATATCCTAGGGCCCATATTTAACCCATCCTTATGGATGCTTGGAACCTGACCTGATATCTCAACCTTTTATAGGTTGATCCTCCAGCAGTAGCAACCCTCTGGACTGTGATTGGGTTGACAGGTACCGCCCCTGTCACCGTTGCTGCTTTTCACTACTTGTCAGCACAATATTTTCCCTGTTCGTAATGATAGTCCTTCAAGTCATCCTGGAGATTTTCCCAAACCCTTTAGTTCAATGTCCCCCGATAACCAGAACTAGGGATGAGCTGAACACCACCCTGTTCGGTTCGCACCAGAACTTGCGAACAGGCAAAAAATGTGTTCGAACACGCAAACACCGTTAAAGTCTATGGGACACGAACATGAATAATCAAAAGTGCTAATTTTAAAGGCTTATATGCAAGTTATTGTCATAAAAAGTGTTTGGGGACCTGGGTCCTGCCCCAGGGGACATGGATCAATGCAAAAAAATTTTTAAAAACGGCAGTTTTTTTCAGGAGCAGTGATTTTAATAATGCTTAAAGTGAAACAATAAAAGTGTAATATTCCTTTAAATTTCATACCTGGGGGTGTCTATAGTATGCCTGTAAAGGGGCGCATGTTTCCCGTGTTTAGAACAGTCTGACAGCAAAATAAAATTTCAAAGGAAAAAAGTCATTTAAAACTACTCGTGGCTATTAATGAATTGCCGGTCCGACAATACACATAAAAGTTCATTGATAAAAACGGCATGGGAATTCCCCACAGGGGAACCCCGAACCAAAATTTAAAAAAAAAAATGTTTAATAAAGGAGCATGGGGATGTAGCCTATGATTATAGGAGATAACGGTCCTAGGCAAAATGGCCGCCGTGTGCGATTGTAGCCTAACACTAGAGATGTCGGCGGTCCTAGGCAAAATGGCCACCGACAGGATATACTTATATCGATGTAGCCTATTACTAGAGCTGTCAGCGGTCCTAGGCAAAATGGCCACCGACAGCATATAAACACACACACAGAGCATCCGTCCAATTAGATCCCCCAGAGGAAGGCACGTGATCCCTGTGCCGAATACGCGTCGGGGAGGGGTAGGACGGAGCTGTCAGCAACAGAGGTAGATGAGGAACGACACACTGCACGCCATACAAATGCTTGATTTATACAAACACTCTCTGGAAAGATTGGTGCACTCACGCACCTACATATTGTGAGTACCCTTCTGGAGGGAAGTTTTAATATAGTTTAAATAAATCCCTACTGTATCACACTATGGAGCTTTTTCTTTCTTGTATGTGAGACTATCTGATGACATCTGAGAGTGGTGGAGTTTATACCAGCATACCCTGTATGAGCCCAAGGGGTGGCTCCAATGCGTGTTTAGACACCGTTTAATTACCGTGTCACACGCTCAGAGGTGAGCTCAAGCACAAGTGGGGGGGTCACAGGAGAGCACTGAAGCATGCTGGATTGTGAACACCATTAAGGAGGAGCATGAGGAACACTGTTTTTTGTGGACACCACTTACTTGCACTTTATGTGTTGATATCAATGAATTGAACTTTTTAAATGTGGACACTTGATTTTGCACTTTGATCTTATATTTATAACCACATATATATATTGTTTTTTTTGCATGTTGCACTTTATGGGATACTTTTATATAAGGATTGTATTCATTCTATAATTTATATATTACTAGCTTTTTTTTTTTATATTGAAATTTTGTAGTATAGTTTTACACTATATATGCACCTCCCAACTATTGGGATATATCTGTTTTTTCAGCGCAGGCACATTTATTTATATTTTATGGAATTTAGGCGGACCCCCCCACGTCATTTTTTTTTAAAAATTTTGGTTCGGGGTTCCCTTGTGGGGAATTCCCATGCCGTTTTTATCAATGAACTCTTATGTGTATTGTCGGACCGGCAAATCATTAATAGCCGTGAATAGTTTTAAATTACTTTTTTTCCTTTGAAATGTCATTTTTCTGTCAGACTGTTCTAAACACGGGAAACATGTGCCCCTTTACAGGCATACTATAGACACCCCAGGTACAAAATTTAAAGCAATATTACACTTTTATTGTTTCACTTTAAGCATTATTGAAATCACTGCTCCCGAAAAAATTTTAAAACTTTTTTTTGCATTGATCCATGTCCCCTGGGGCAGGACCCAGGTCCCCAAACACTTTTTATGACAATACCATGCATATAAGCCTTTAAAATTAGCACTTTTGATTTCTCCCATAGACTTTTAAAGGGTGTTCCGCGGCTTTCGAATTTGCTGCAAACACTCCAAATTGTTCGCTATTCAGCGAACTGGCGAACAGCCAATGTTCGAGTTAAACATGAGTTTGACTCGAAGCTCATCCCTAATCAGAACCCTATGAGTGCTTGTAGTACAGGAGGCAGTCAACTGAGGCACACCTAATTGAAATAGGATTTGTAGCAGTTACAATATAGCCAGTGTTTACAGGTCTAATTACAAAGCTTACAATCCCCCATTAGTGGTTTACAAAGAAAGACAGATTCATACTAGGGCTGAAACAACTAATCGATCATGAAATTAATCGACTACTATTTTCACAGTTGATTAATCGGCCAGTAACACAATGGGTTTAAAAAAAAAAGAGCCCTCTATAGTACAAAAAGAGCAAACAATCGCCACTGTAAATATTACTCTCACAGTTCTACAGTAAAAAAATGAACTCTTTACAGTAGTGACTATCTGCTCCTCCCCGTACCACAAAGGGCCAACCCTAGCCTTCTCAACCTCATTATGTTAATAAATGTCTTAGACCTGGTCCACATCCATGTGCTCTCTGGTGCCCTTCGCAAAAACGCACCACAGTTCATCCACATGGCCTCCCATGAGACACGTTCACATCCATCCCCCCCCAGCCGCAGCGTATTTGGAAAGGGCCAGGGACTCCCTGTTCAATGCAAAATGGTGCCTCTTCTGTTCAATACACTTCAATGGAGAAGCTGCAGAAAAGCAATGCATTGCTCCCCTGCAGCAACCCGTGTCCTTCAATCTGACCAACAACAAACTGGCCAAAAAAAAGCAAAAACGCAAATCACAGCAAAATCACGTGCGCAACAAAACGTACAGCGAAAAGCACTGCAGAAACAGATCAAAAGCAAACTGCATAGGCGTGCACCGAGCCCCATGCTGGCCACACGGATCAACTCTCAGACGAGAATACTCAGACGAAAAATCCTTGTACATTCGCTGAATGAAAGAATGTTTGAAATTTTAATTTGTTTTTAACATTCTGTTTTTAAAATCAATGTAGATTCTGAATGAAAACCACACACGCCGCCCCAAAATTCCTTGTACCAAGAAATTTGCCATCACCTCCAAATTTTCCTGTCACCGTGGCTGAAAATGAACGCCGATCCGACTCCACCAACGACCAGAAAATCAAACGAACGATCCCAAAATGACATCCTTCTTGGAGGAAGACATCGTTTGTTTTTCAAAAAAAAATAAAAAATTTGATCTCTGAGCTTGATGATATTTACCAGACTCACCCTTTAATAGTATATACAGTATATCTCTTCTGTCCATTACTCTCAGAGCGGACTAAATATTTTGCTCTCCAATAGGGATGAGCCGAACACCCCCCGGTTCGGTGCGCACCAGAACCTGCAAACAAACCGAAAGCTTGCGAACTTTAGAACCCCATTAAAGTCTATGGGACTCGAATGTTCTAAATCAAAAGTGCTAATTTTAAAGGCTAATATGCAAGTTATTGTCCTAAAAAGGGTTTGTGGACCCGTGTCCTGCCCCAGGGGACATGTATCAATGCAAAAAAAAGTTTTAAAGACAGACGTTTTTCGGGAGCAGTGATTTTAATGATGCTTAAAGTGAAAAAAAAGTGAAATATTCCTTTAAATATCATACCTGGGGGGTGTCTATAGTAAGCCTGTAAAATGGCACATGTTTCCCGTGCTTAGAACAGCCCCTGCACAAAATGACATTTTTAAAGGAATAAAAGTCATTTCTAACTGCTTGCGGCTTTAATGTAATGTCGGGTCCTGGCAATATGGATGAAAATCAGTGAGACACACGGCATGGCTACCCCCCCGCCAGTCCATTACCAGGCCCTTTGGGTCTTGTATGGATATTAAGGGGAACTCCGCACCTAAATTAAAAAAAGGAAAGGCGTGGGGCCCCCAGGCCCTATATACTCTGAACAGCAGTATACAGGCGGTGCAAACAAGACAGGGACTGTAGGTTTGTTGTTAAGTAGAATCTGTTTGTAATTTTGAACTGGTACATTTTTAAAGTGTAGCTCCAGCCAAAAAATCTATTTTTAAGCTTTTTAGAAAACATAGGGAAGGGATATCACCCTTGTAACATTTGTTTTGCTGTCTGTGCACCTCTTCAGAAGATTTCACCTCACTTTCTGTCCCAATGACAAATGTTTTTTGAAAATTTGGGTTTTTTAGTGAAACAAGGATTGGTGATAAAGCATCAGTGAAGAGGAGACGTTTTTCCCATATTAACTCTTATGCCCCGCACACACGGTCGGACATTGATCGGACATTCCGACAACAAAATCCTAGGATTTTTTCAGACGGATGTTGGCTCAAACTTGTCTTGCATACACACGGTCACACAAAGTTGTCTGAAAATCCGATCATTCTGAACGCGGGGACGTAAAACACGTACGTCGGGACTATAAACGGGGCAGTACCCAATAGCTTTCATCTCTTTATTTATTCTGAGCATGCGTGGCACTTTGTGCGTCGGATTTGTGTACACACGATCGGAAATTCCGACAACGGATTTTGTTGTCGGAAAATTTTAGAGCCTGCTCTCAAACTTTGTGTGTCGGAAAATCCGATGGAAAATTTGTGAGGGAGCCTACACACGGTCAGAATTTCCGACAAGGTCCTATCACACATTTTCCGTCTGAAAATCCGACCGTGTGTACGGGGCATTACAGGAGAGAATTTCCCATCCTAGGGGTGGATTTCATCTCACTTCCTATTGTCTCCTTCTGTTTGCAAGTAGGAATCGTTTGTAAGTTGGATGTTTGAAAGTAGGGTCCTGCCCTATATACTCTGCAGAAATTGGGGCCTTAGGTGTTGGTGTTGCCACAACACTGTAAGCCCTCACAGTTACTCTTGGTGGGTGCAGGAACGGACCGTGCAGTGAAATATTAGATCAAGAATTGTAATTACGTGCCATTGTTGAACAGTAGTAGAAAAATTGGGTGTTTGGTGGTGGTGGTGGTGCTGGTGCCACAACACTGTAAGTCCTCACAGTTACTCTTGGTGGGCGCTGGAACAGGCCCTGCTGTGAAATATTATATCAAGAATTGTATTTACATGCACCTGTTGAACAGGGGCAGAAAAATTGGGCCTTTGGTGGTGGTGGTGTTGCCACAACACTATAAGCCCTCATAGTTACTCTTGGTGGGCACAGAAATGGGCCCTGTTGTGAAATATTAGATCAAGATTTGTAATTACATGTCTGTCAGGTTCCACACTTACCAGACAGGTGAGTCCACGTGGGCAGAGGGTAGGCTCCCTTACGTGTCCGATTCGGGGCCCCTGGTAGAGCAGACAGGAGGCCCGCGAGTGCGGAGTGGTATGAGAGCCTGAGGTAAAGTCCTGGAGCACAGTGGTCTGGCAAGCAACCGGTAGAGCTTGAGACTTGGTGGAGCAGATGCAGAGCAGGAGTTAGTCAGACTTGGTCATACACAGGCAGAGGTCGGCAACGGGCTGGCAGCAACGGTACAAGGGAGCAGGCAGAAGCGAGGTCAGACAAGCCGGGGTCGGATACAGGCAGCAATCAAGGGAGGTCCAAAGGTAGCCGGGTCACAACAGGTAAACACTACGGAGGCACAGGAACACGGGATGATCACGGGACAAGACACGGAGCTGTTTGATCAGGCAGCACTGGGTCAGTGCAGAGGCAGGATTCAAATAGGCTGATTGGCGCCAAAACGCCGCGCACGTGCGCGCGCCGATTCGCCAAGGCGCGCCGCGCACCCGCGCGCGCCCAAGCGCGCCCCCGGAACCAGCACGCACGCCCACACCACCAGACATGTCAAAGGCAGCGCCCACAGGCGGACGCGCGCTAACGCGAACGCGCGTACGCACAAACGCCCGGACGCCACCCCGCACGCCACGGCCGGTGAGCCCAGGCACGCCGGTGCCCACAGGGACACGCGCCCCAGCACGCACAGGGACACGAACGCCAACGCGCCCCGGCGCGCACCGGCGCCCAACCAGGTAACCTCTCTGACAGTGCCCCCTCCTCAAGGGCAGACTCCGGATGCCCAGCTGGGCCATCTTCGAGGCATGAGAGGTTTTGAAGGACTGCAGGATTTCTCTGGCGTGTAAATTGCTTTCCGGCTCCCACGAATTATCTTCGGGTCCATAGCCTTTCCATTTTACTAGATATTGCACCTGATTGTGCCTTCTTCTACAATCTAGAATTGCTTCCACTTCGAACTCCTCTTCGCCATTCACCACAATAGGTTTGGGTGGACCAATGTTGCGACCAGAAAAGAAGTTAGGAGTGACTGGCTTCAGGAGAGATACGTGGAACACAGGATGTATCCTCAGAGAATTAGGAAGGTCAAGTTCGTAGGCCACGTTGTTGATCTTCCTTTTGATCCGGAAGGGACCCAGGTATTTGGGGCCCAGTTTCTTGGATGGGCAGGCCAACTTGAGATTAGCGGTAGACAGCCAGACAGAATTGCCAGGTTCAAGAACAAGTTCCCCCCGTCTCTTCCTATCGAAGATTTTCTTATAATCTTCCTGAGCCTTGGTCATGGTCTCCTGCAGCAATTTATTGTTGCTAGAGAAAAAGTCCAAAGTTTGGGATACTGCAGGAACAGGGCATTCAGGGACTGATCCGGGCAAGAAGGATGGATGGAAACCGTAGTTGGCAAAAAACGGAGACTGGTTCGTAGCTGAATGTAGGGAGTTATTGTAGGAGAACTCCGCGATGGGAAGCAGGGAGGCCCAATCGTCCTGGGAAAAGGCAGAAAAACAGCGGATGTATTGCTCCAAAGTCTGGTTCGTCCTCTCGGTTTGCCCATTTGACTGAGGGTGGTAAGCCGAAGAGAATGACAGCTCGATCTCGAGCGCGCCACAAAGGGCCTTCCAGAATCTGGAGGTGAACTGAACGCCCCTGTCCGAGACTATGTTGGTCGGGACTCCATGCAGCCTGACGATCTCCTTTATGAAGATGGAAGCGGTCTCCAAGGCTGAAGGGGTACCCTTCATGGGGAGGAAGTGGGCCATTTTAGACAGCCTGTCAACCACAACAAAAATGGACGAAAAGCCTTCTGATGGTGGAAGCTCAACAATGAAGTCCATTGATATCATGGTCCATGGCCTCTCTGGGACTGGCAATGGCCTCAACAGGCCCCATGCTCTTGTCCGGCTAGTCTTGTTTCTGGCACACGTGTTACAGGACTCCACATAGTCCTTGCAATCCTTAGTAAGACATGGCCACCAAAAGGTGCGTTGGACGAGGTCGGTTGTTTTTCGAGTGCCGAAGTGGCCAGCCAGTTTATGATCATGACATAAACTTAACACCTGTACCTTTAACTCCTCAGGGACCACAATCTTATTCTTGAACCAGAACAGTCCATCCTTGGTACAAGACTCGGCAGGTGGAGACATTCCCATGGAGGCGCGTCTGATTCGGGAAATTAGATCCTCCTGAAGGATTAGGAAATTTCCAGAGGGAAGGATAGTATCTGGGGACACGGTTCTTTCGGAATCGAGGAACATCCGGGAGAGAGCATCAGGTTTAACATTCTTGGATCCGGGCCTGAACGTAATGTGGAAAATAAATCTGGAAAAAAAAAGTGCCCATCTGGCCTGCCGGGGTCTCAATCTTTTGGTTGTCCTTAGATATTCCAAGTTCTTATGATCTGTGTAGATCAATATGGGGTGTGCTGCGCCTTCCAGAAGGTAACGCCATTCCTCCAGAGCCGCTTTAATGGCCAAAAGCTCCCGATCACCCACGTCGTAGTTTTTCTCGGAGAGAGAAAGTTTGCGTGAGAAGAATCCCACAGGGTACAGCAGTGATTTGGCACCCTGTCTCTGTGAAAGCACAGCTCCGACTGCAACCTCAGACGCATCCACCTCCAGGACGAAGGGCAAGGCAGGGTTGGGATGCTTAAGGATAGTGGCTGAGGTGAATAGTGCCTTGAGTTTTTCAAAGGCCCTTTGTGCCTCAGGTGTCCAGCGGAATCGGCATCCTTGTTTAGTAAGCTCTGTGATGGGAGTTATGATTGCAGAAAATCCTTTAATAAATTTCCTATAGAAATTGGCGAAGCCAATAAAGCGTTGTACTCCTTTTTTGTCGGTCGGTGCAGGCCAATCCAGAATAGCGGATACTTTCTGTGGATCCATTTTGATGCCATCGGGGGAAATAATCAGGCCCAGGAACTGGATAGATTGGAGCTCGAATTCACACTTCTCAAGTTTGGCGTACAGTCCGTGCTGTCTGAGCCGGGAAAGTACATTTCGTACATGCTTACGGTGTTCCATCAGGGAGGCCGAGAAAACCAAGATATCATCCAGGTAGACGATGACATAAAGATCCAATAAGTCGTGAAAGACATCGTTGATGAAATGCTGGAATGTCGCCGGTGCATTGCACAGACCAAAAGGCATGACGAGGTACTCGTAATGTCCGAATCGAGTACGAAAGGCCGTCTTCCACTCGTCTCCTTCTCTTATGCGGATCAAATTATAGGCTCCACGGAGGTCAAGCTTGGTAAAAACGGTAGCCGATCCCAGTCTCTGGAATAGTTCAGGAACCAAGGGTAGCGGGTATCTGTTTTTAATGGTAATTTTATTGAGCTCCCGATAGTCAATGCAAGGACGTAAGGAGTGATCCTTCTTTTCCACGAAGAAGATACCTGCCCCAGCTGGAGACGTGGAAGGACGGATGAACCCTTTCTTCAGGTTCTAGTCTATATAAGTCTTCAGGGTGCCTAACTCCTGCTCAGTTAGAGGGAAGATCCTCCCAAAGGGGACTTCGGTACCTGGTAAAAGTTCTATTGGGCAGTCATAGGGCCTATGAACTGGAAGGGTTTCTGCTCCTTTTTTACTGAACACGTCCAGGAAATCCCGGTAGGGTTCGGGAAGATCTTGGCAGGGCTTAGCTTCAGAGTCTATGCGCAGGCATTGGGAGGAAGTTAATGGGGTCCCCCGTAAGCAATGTTGTCTGCAATATTCCGAGGAAAACTGAATCTTGCCTGTAGACCAGTTGATATTGGGATTGTGGGCCTGTAGCCAAGGTATTCCTAGGATGACTGGGAAGAGAGGCGAGGAAATGACATCTAGGCGTAAAAGTTCCTGATGTTCCGGGCCAATGGTGGCCAACAGAGGAACCGTTTCTTGGGTGACGGGTCCGGAGCGGAGGGTGGAGCCATCCGCTAAGAAAACTGCCAGTCCTTGAGCTTTAGTCTGAGTGGGGATATGATGGGTTTCGACAAAGGTCCGGTCAATGAAACCACTACAAGCTCCAGAGTCAATGATGACCGGTACTGGGATGCTCCTTCCAGGTAACTGCAATACAATGGAGAAAGTTAAATGGTTACCGGCACTAGGTAGGACAGGTGCACACAGAGAAGAAGATGGCAGACACTTACGTCTCTTGTTTGGGCATACTCTTGCAAAGTGACCAGACTCCCCACAGTACAGGCACAGATTGAGTGTGCGCCTGCGTGTCTTCTCCTCAGAAGTCAGAGAGGGACGGAGCAGTCCCAACTGCATGGGCTCTGGGGCCTCCGGGCCCGGGGTAGAAGAGACCAGCGGAGCTTGGTTTGGGGCACAAGGAGCCCTAGGCAGCATCCAGGTAAGGCGTGGGTGACTAACAGACCTCTCAGAGCGTCTCTCCCTGAGGCAACGGTCGATCTGGATGGACAGATTAATTAACTCTTCCAGTGTCTGCGGTATCCCCACTCGTGCCAGTTCGTCTTTTAGCGGATCTGACAGCCCCAGCCGGTATTGGTGACGCAAGGCTGCGTCGTTCCAGTTTGTATCCGAGCTCCAACGCCTAAACTCCACGGCGTAATCTTCAGCAGCTCTGCGACCTTGTTGAAGGGCATGTAAAGCGGTTTCTGCCGTGGTTGTTAGCTGGGGGTCCTCATACAGCTGAGACATAGCTAGGAAGAAGGCATCTAGGGAATCAAGAGATTGGGCCTTCTGCTCCAATAGGCGGTGGGCCCAGGTTTGAGGCTCTCCGATCAAAAGGGATATGACGAACCCCACTTTAGTAGCTTCCAGGGAGAATGTTCGAGGCTGCAAAGCGAAGTAGAGCTCGCATGCGTTGCGAAACGCTCGGAACTTACTGCGTGCTCCGGAGAATTTTTCGGGTGTGGGCACCCTGGGCTCTGGTGGTAGCATTACTACAGAAGGTGCTGAGGCAGGGTTGGCGGAGACTGCCCCTGGTGGAGAAGCTGAAAGGGCCTGGACCTGTCCTTCCAATCTGGTATAGCCTTCCTGTAGGCTTTTAACGGCTTGAGTAAGGCCCGCTAGGTGCCTACACAGTTCATCCATGGGGGAGGCCCCCTGCCCGGACTCAGTCATGGCTGCCTGATACTGTCAGGTTCCACACTTACCAGACAGGTGAGTCCACGTGGGCAGAGGGTAGGCTCCCTTACGTGTCCGATTCGGGGCCCCTGGTAGAGCAGACAGGAGGCCCGCGAGTGCGGAGTGGTATGAGAGCCTGAGGTAAAGTCCTGGAGCACAGTGGTCTGGCAAGCAACCGGTAGAGCTTGAGACTTGGTGGAGCAGATGCAGAGCAGGAGTTAGTCAGACTTGGTCATACACAGGCAGAGGTCGGCAACGGGCTGGCAGCAACGGTACAAGGGAGCAGGCAGAAGCGAGGTCAGACAAGCCGGGGTCGGATACAGGCAGCAATCAAGGGAGGTCCAAAGGTAGCCGGGTCACAACAGGTAAACACTACGGAGGCACAGGAACACGGGATGATCACGGGACAAGACACGGAGCTGTTTGATCAGGCAGCACTGGGTCAGTGCAGAGGCAGGATTCAAATAGGCTGATTGGCGCCAAAACGCCGCGCACGTGCGCGCGCCGATTCGCCAAGGCGCGCCGCGCACCCGCGCGCGCCCGAGCGCGCCCCCGGAACCAGCACGCACGCCCACACCACCAGACATGTCAAAGGCAGCGCCCACAGGCGGACGCGCGCTAACGCGGACGCGCGCTAGCGCGAACGCACAAACGCCCGGACGCCACCCCGCACGCCACGGCCGGTGAGCCCAGGCACGCCGGTGCCCACAGGGACACGCGCCCCAGCACGCACAGGGACACGAACGCCAACGCGCCCTGGCGCGCACCGGCGCCCAACCAGGTAACCTCTCTGACAATGTCCCTGTTGAACAGGGGCAGAAAAAATGTGCCTTAGGCACTGGTGCCACAACACTGCAACTCACAGATGCTATAGTTGGAGCGCAGGAATGAGCCCTGCTGCAAAGTATTGCATCAAAAATTGTAATTATACGCCCCTGTTAAACAGGGGCTGAAAATTTGGGCCTTGGGTACTGGTGCTGGTGCCACAACACTGCAACCCCTCACAGATACTGTAGTTGGAGCGCAGGAATGAGCCCTGCTGCAAAGTATTGCATCAAAAATTGTAATTACACGCCCCTATTAAACAGGGGCTGAAAAATTGGGCCTTGGGCACTGGTGGCGGTGCCCAGAACCAAAAATGTACTTACAAGCTATCAGCATGAAAATTGAGGAGGAAGAGGATTGTGACTAAGCATAACAGGATAGTCACTCAGCATCAGCATAGGCAGTCTTGAAGGGATCTCACATTAAAAAAAAAATCAATTGGTTACATCAGCATCAGGTGCTTGGAAGCTGGTGATCCAAGACTGACTCATTTTTATGAAGGTCAGCAGATCGACGGATTCGGTGGACAGGCGCACCCTGTGATCGGTTACAAAGCCTCCAGCAGCACTGAATGTGCATTCCAAAAGAACGCTGGATGCAGGACAAGCCAGTAGCTCAATTGCATACTGTGCAAGCTCTGGCCAGGGATCCATCCTCAAAACCCAGTAACCCAGAGGATTTTCGGTGGGAAAGGTGTCCAAGTCTGATCTTGCCCCAAGGTAATCCTGCACCATGTGTATCAGACGCTGACGATGGTTGCTGGAATCGGTCAGACCTTGGGGCTGAGGACTAAAAAATTGTCTGAGCACATCGGTCAGATGGCCACCTTCTCCACCGCTCCTTCTGTGACTGACCGAAGCCTCAGCAACACGTTGTCCAGGAGGACCAGGAAACGGTAACCTCCCAGGCTCTGGAAACGCGTTGCACAAACCTTTCTGCAAGGCCTCCCGAAGTTGTTTCATCCTCTGCTCCCTCTGCGATGGCAAGATAAGGTCCGCAACCTTGCCCTGGTAACGTGGATCAAGGAGGGTTTCCAGCCAGTAATCATCCCTCCCCTTGATACCACGAATACGAAGATCCTTCGCCAGGCTTTGCAGGAACAGGGAGGCCATGCAGCGTAGGTTTGCTGAGGCATTTGGTCCAGAGTCCTCTGGGTCACTAAGGACGACATGATCCGCAGCCACCTCCTCCCAGCCACGTACAAGTCCATGGGTTTCTTCGGACTGTAAATCCCTTGAAGACTGCTGCTGATGCTGAGTGCCAGGCTCCACCTCCAAGCTGACACAATTCTCCTCTACCTCCTCGTCCTCTTCCTGTGTGATCGGCGGGCACGCAGGAACACTGTCTGGATAAAGGGGGCCTTGAGAGGTAAGGAAGTCCTCCTCTTCCTCCCTCTGTTCTGCCTCAAGTGCCCTGTCCATTATTCCACGAAGCGTGTGCTCCAACAAGTGGACAGGAGGAACAGTGTCACTGATGCATGCACTGTCACTGCTCACCATCCTCGTGGCCTCCTCAAATGGTGACAGGACAGTGCATGCATCCCTGATCATAGCCCACTGGTGTGGGGAAAAAAAATAAGCTCCCCTGACCCTGTCCTGGTGCCATAGTCGCATAGGTACTCATTGATAGCCTTCTGCTGCATGTGCAGCCGCTGCAGCATGGCCAACGTTGAGTTCCACCTGGTGGGCATGTAACAGATTAGGCGATTCTTGGGCAGGTTAAATTCCTTTTGGAGGTCAGCCAGCCGAGCACTGGCATTATATGACCTGCGGAAATGCAAACAGACTTTCCTGGCCTGCCTCAGGACATCCTCTAAGCCCGGGTACCTGCCCAAGAACCACTGCACCACCAAGTTAAGGACGTGAGCCAAACAGCGCACATGGGACAGTTGTCCCTGTCGGAGGGCGGAGAGGAGGTTGGTGCCATTGTCGCAAACCACCATACCTGGCTTAAGCTAGCGTGGCATCAACCACCTCTGAACCTTCCCCTGCAGAGCTGACAGAATCTCTGCCCCAGTGTGGCTCCTGTCCCCCAAGCACACCAGGTCAAGCACCGCATGGCATCATTTTGCCTGCGTGCTTGCGTAGCCCCTTGAATGCCTACGGAGCACCGCTGGTTCCAAGGACAAATCAGCACAGGAAGAGGCCATGGAGGAAGAAGTGGTGGAGGAGAGAGGTAGTAGAATTTTGGAGGCGTGGTGGCGGAACAACCTCCAACACTACCGCACCCTGTCCTGCATCCTTCCCAGCTGCCAGAAGAGTCACCCAGTGTGCTGTGAAAGATAGGTAACGTCCCTGTCCATGCCTGCTGGACCATGAGTCAGCTGTAATATGCACCTTACCACTGACCGCCCTGTCCAGTGAGGCCAAGACATTGCCTTCCACATGCCGGTAGAGAGCCGGAATCGCCTTCCGTGAGAAAAAGTGGCATTTGGGAACCTGCCACTGAGGACATTCCACAAACTCACAGAAGAGGGCAGAGTCTACCAACTGAAAAGGCAGCAGTTGAAGTGCTAGCAATTTAGCCAAGCTAGCATTCAACCGCTGGGCATGTGGATGGCTGGGAGCGAACTTCTTTTGGCGGTGCAGCAGCTGGGGCAGGGAAATTCGCCTGGTACAATCTGACGTCGGTGTACCGATAGCAGGTTGCCCGCAAGTACTTGGCTGTGACACACCTAATTCTACACCTTCATTCCTCTCAGTGCAGGTTTCAGAGAGGACTGAAGGTATAGTGGGGTTGGAGATCCCAGCTGATGAGGAGCTTTGTTCTTTGGTGTGGGTCTTTTAGGTACACTTTCCAACAAACTGCATGGCAGGTTGACATATGTCTGGTCAAGCATGTGGTGCCCAAGCGGGTGATGTTTTGGCCACGCGAGATACGCTTGAGACATATGTTGCAAATAGCAGCGGTGGGATCTGATGCACTCGTCTCAAAAAAGGCCCACACCAAAGAACTTTTGGAATAACGTGCAGAGACAGCAGCGCCCTGCATATGCGGAGCTTTGCGGTGTGATGCCCTTAAGCTGGCCCCTGGAGGGCATCCTGCCTCATTGGAGATGTGCCTCCTCCTCTCCTATCAGGCACCCACGTGGAGTCAGTGACCTCATCATCCCCTCCCTTCTCATCACCGGAGCAAAGCTGGCAGTATGCTGCAGCTGGGGGAACATGACTGCCAGATTGCTGTCCTTCTTGGGCACCCCCTCCCTCTGGGCTCACGTTACTGCCTTCCTCTAGCTGGGTACCATCATCGGAGCCTTCAAAATGCTGGGCATCCTCCTGGAGCATGTACCCAACACTGTGGTCAAACAGTTCGGGGGATTCCTCAGGAGGACATGGTGGGGCTATGGAAGGAGTGACTGATGCCATTGAGCCGAGGGAAGAGGCCGCATTGGCAGCTGCTTTGCCAGACAAAGTACCCTGAGCATGGGTGAGAGAGGATGAGGATGGCTTGGTCATCCACTCTACCAAGTTGTCATGGTTATGCAATAGAGTTTTCTCTGTCGGCTTACCTGTCTCCATGTGTTCATCTCTAAAGACCAGCTGCCTCTCACCTGACTGGTTTTATAACCTCTCCTCTAAGCATGGCCCCACCCCAGGCCCTATCAGGGAACCCTATATTAACCTGTGCACTGCAAGCCAGCAGGGCTGATCAACCATTGTGTGTTAGCCTCAGTGTGTACTTGCTGTGTTTCCTACGTCTGATTCCTGTTACCGACTTTGGCCTGTTCTCGACTCTCCCTGTCTGCTTGTTACCCTGACCTTTGGCGTGTTATGTTTATCCTTGTCTGCTAGTCACCCTGACCTTTGGCTTACCCCTTACTTCCCTATCGTTCCAGCCTGCTGCCTTCTTCCTCTTCTCCTGTAGCCTACGGTGAGCGTGAGCTGTGAGACCCTGGGGGCCGCGACCTGGAACCAGACTGCAGCGCAGTACGTCCTCACTAGAGGCTCTGGTGAACACCCGCTGGCTCTTAGACTCCGCGCCCTTGGGAATCTATGCTCTAGCTCCCACTGGGATCCATGTTAGTTATCCTGTAGACCTGCTTCCTGAACCTTCCAGGGTTCAATCCGCAGCAGTCAGTCCTAGGGTCCACTACCTTAGCGGTGCACTTCTGACTCCTACAGAGTGCATCTGTCCCCTGGTCCCAGGTGACCTGACACAACTCTTCCGCATGTTGTGGCTCAACACGGCCAGCTGCTGAAAAAAGGACAAGCGTGTCCCACGGCCACGTGCTGATGAGGATGCACCGTCTCCACGACCAGCACTGTTGCCTCTACACACAGAGCCTGCTTGCCCTCTTTTATTGGCTTGTGACTGTCTGCCTCTCATTGTTGGCTTCCAGACATACTAATGGCCTGCAGTGAGATGTAGCTGCACAAAGCTGGGATGTATATATATATATACTGATACTGCTGCTAGCAGAATCAACTTCCTGCCTGTAGTATTATTAGTATGAGAACACCAACAATTGTCTTCAGGTAGCTTTAGGTGCACACTGTGCAGAGGACGCAGTACACTAACTGCAAATACTGCAGCTGCCTGCCTGTAGTACTAATAGGATCAGAAGAACACCACCAATTTTCTTCAGGTAGCTTTAGGTGCACAATGTGCAGAGGACACAGTACACTGACTGTAAATACTGTAGCTGCCTGCCTGTGGTATTAACAGGATCAGAACAACAGCAATTGTCTTCAGGTAGCTTTAGGTGCACACTGTGCAGAGGACGCACTACACTAACTTGTAAATACTGCAGCTGCCTGCGGTACTAATAGGATCAGAAGACCACCACCAATTTTCTTCAGGTAGCTTTAGGTGCACACTGTGCAGAGGACGCACTACGCTAACTTGTAAATACTGCAGCTGCCTCCAGTACTAATAGGATCAGAAGAACACCACCAATTTTCTGTAGGTAACTTTAGGTGCACACTGTGCAGAGAACGCACTAGACTAACTTGTAAATACTGCAGCTGCCTGCAGTACTGTACTAATAGGATCGGAAGAACACCACTAATTTTGTTTAGGTAGCTTTAGGTGCACAGTGCAGATGACGCACTAAACTAACTTGTAAATACTGCAGCTGCCTGCGGTACTGTACTAATAGAATCAGAAGAACACCACCAATTTTCTTCAGGTAGCTTTAGGTGCACACTGTGCAGAGGACGCACTACACTAACTTGTAAATACTGCAGCTGTCTGCGGTACTGTACTAATAGGATCAGAAGAACACCACTAATTTTCTTCAGGTAGCTTTAGGTGCAAACTGTGCAGTGGACGCACTACACTAACTTGTAAATACTGCAGCTGTCTGCGATACTGTACTAATAGGATCAGAAGAACACCACTAATTTTCTTCTGGTAGCTTTAGGTGCACACTGTGCAGAGGAGGCACTACACTAACTTGTAAATATTGCAGCTGCCTGCGGTACTGTACTAATAGGATTAGAAGAACACAACTAATTTTCTTCAGGTAGCTTTAGGTGCACACTGTGCAAAGGACACACTACACTAACTGTAAATACTGTAGCTAATAGGACTAATAGGATCAGAAGAACACCAGCAATTTTCTTCAGGTAGCTGTAAATACTGTAAAAACACCTGCCTGCCTGTCAGTAGTAGGAAGAGAATAACAGGAACAGATCTAGCTAAACTGAATACAGTGTGTATATATATATATATATATATATATATATATATATATATATATATACAACACCTAGGATGTGTATATATATATATATATATATATATATATATATATATATATATATATATATACACACAATACACTGTAAGTGCAGCTAGCTGACTCGCCTGCCTACTCTATCTAACTTAAATCAAATGACACTGTCTCTCTGTCTATCTATATCTCTCTCTCAATGCCGGAACACACTACACAGGCCGCCGTGCAGGCGGCCTTATATAGTGTGGGGTGTGTACTAAGCCCCCTGAGCCATAATTGGCCAAAGGCACCCTGGCTTTGATTGGCCAAGCATGTGGATCATAGTGCATGATTGGCTAATCATCAGCCAGAAATGCACTGCAATGCCGCAGTGAATTATGGGCCGTGACGCGCCAATCAAATTTGCCGCTATCGGCCCATATTGTTCGTAATTTGGCAAACGACCGAACACATGATGTTTGAGTCGAACATGCGTTCAATTCGAACACGAAGCTCATCCTTACCCGCCACCAACCTGCTGAACATAAAATCAACGAACCTCTTCCGACGCTGCAGCCAGCCGATCTGTCCATTGCATAGCACACATTTTATATATAACCACGGGGCGTGGCCGCTGGATGACATCAGCTGGAGACCCCACCCCCTTGTGACATCACTGACCCATCATGCCCCAAGCGGTGAAGTCACAAGGGGTGGGGTCTCGGAGTGACGTCATCTGCCCCATCGCAGCATCAGAGGAGGTTCGTTTTTTGAATGTTCATCGTACCCCTAACCTTTCACCAAAAAAGTGTCAAAATGTAATAACCACAGGAAACTGTTTTTGACAAATCCTTTATTAAAAAAGAAAAAAAAATAGTGTCCCTCGATATAATCCATGGTCAATCACGGCGCCAGCAGAAATTAAAAAAAGGGGGCGGTGCCACCGGGTGACATAACCGGGTGGCCCCACCCTTGCTAATATAAGAACTGTCAAAGCAGAGAGGAAGCAGATTGCCGGTGGCCTCCCAGGAGGCAGAGCGTTTTTTTTCTATTTTTCGGGTCTGGCGGGCGACATGATTGATGATAGATTACATCGAGGAACACATTTTTTTTAAAGGATTTGTCAAAAACTGTGTCCCGTGTTTCTTACTTTTTGACACTTTTTTGGTGAATTAGTAGGGGTACGATGTACCCGATATCCATCTGCATAGGGGAGGGGTAGGGATCTAGGGGCCCTTGTTAAAGGGGGCTTCCAGATTTTGATAAGCCCCCCCTTCTGCAGACCCCGATAACCACAGCCCAGGGTTGTTGGGAAGAGGCCCTTGTCCCCATCAACATGGCGACAAGGTGCTTTGAGGTGGGGGGGCCCAAAGCACCCACCCCCTCATGTTGAGGGCATGTGGCCTGGTATGGTCCAGGAGGGGGGTGCTAGCTTCCTCCCTTTTCCTGACCTGCCAGGCTGCATGCTCGGATAAGGGTCTGGTATGGATTTGGGGGGGACCCCACGCCATTTTTCAATTTTTTTAATCGGTATTGCCGGTGTTCTATCAGAATTTCGCAACCCATCAGAATATGCAACCAAAGTGACGGTCCGTTGCAGCCATTTTGGTGCACCCGCATTCATCTGCAGTAAGTCTACAGTCAGAAGGCAGCAAGTGGACATCTTTTTACACCCACCGAAGTCATGCATTTCACACTTATTTTTACCAGTAAACTCAGCTTATATAGTGAAATAAAGTATTTAGAAGTCTGTGACACTGTTTTGATGTTGAATTTTAAAAGCCTGCTGTTCTCACAGGTTTGTTAATCTGACAGAAGACTGCTGCTTTTAAAATTTAACATCGTAACAGTCTGATGGATTTCAAGATACTGTATTTCACTATATAAGCTGAGCTTACTGGTAAAAATAAGTATGAAATGCAAGACTTCAGTGGGTGTAAAACGATTTCCGATTGCCGCCTTCTGACTGTAGGCTTACTGTGGACCATGGGCGGTCCGTCCATTACGGGCGCCGCCCTTTCTGTCTGCCTATATGACAAATGGATAGATTCATGTATTGCATTGCATTACATGAATCTATCCATGGCCGCCGCTGCCACCCCCTATTCAGGCGCCCGGCCCCTCAAGGATGCCGGGCGCCAGCGGCTGGGGTGTTTTTGAAGCACCTGATTAGAGCCATAGGCTCTAATAGGCTTCAAAAAGGTGGACTTGGAGCACAAAGCTTTGCGCTCGCAGTCATCCAGGCGTGTTAGAAAAGCAAATGAATATTTGCTTTTCTAACACTGAACCGCCTCTCTACCAAACAGGAGGCACAGGTCTATTATCGGTCACCTGATTGGCTGAAGACACAGGCGATCCCATTGGTCAGCTAGCAGAAGCAAATTAGAGACGCACAGAGGACACAGGAGCCATTGCCCGACCCATGCTACCCATACCACAGCTCGCCACCCGCTGCCTGACCCGCCACCAAGCTGTGGTAAGTGCTGGTCACACGGCGAGCGGGTGGGCATGGGCACAGTGGCTGCATATGATGGGCACAGAGGCTGCAATTGATGGGGCACAAAGGCTGCAATTTATGGGCACAATAGCTGCAACTGATGGTCACAGTGGCTGCATTTCATGGGCACAGTGGCTGTATATGATGGGAACAGAGGCTGCATATGATGGGCACAGTGGCTGCATTTCATGGGCACAGAGGCTGCATTTCATGGGCACAATGGCAACATTTGATGGGGCACAGTGGCTGCATTTGATGGGACTCAGTGGCTGCATGTGAGGGGGCTGTGGGGCACATTGGCTGCATATGATGGGGCACAGTGGCTGCATATGATGGCACAGTGGCTGCATTTTATGTTTTTGTTTCAGTATTTTTCAGTTTGTTTGCTCTCCCCCAAAAATTTTGAGCACCAGCCGCCACTGCTGTGGATGAGTGCAGGAGTACCAAGATGGCCACAAGCAAGTTTAAATTACTTTTTTTTTCCTTTAGAAATGTCATTATTGCTGCGGCATGTTCTTTACAGTGCCTTGCAAAAGTATTCACCCCCTTGGCTTTGTACCTATTTTTTTCGTTACAGCCTTTAGTTCAATGTTTTTTTAATCTGAATCATATGTGATGGATCATAACACAATAGGCTAAGTTGATGAAGTAAAATTAGAAAAATATATCCATAAAACTATTTTTCAGAAATAAAAAAATGATAATTGGTGGGTGCCTATGTATTCACCCCCTTTCTTATGAAGCCGATAAAAAGGTCTGGTGCAACCAATTACCTTCAGAAGTCACATAATTAGTGAAATGATGTCCACATGTGTGCAATCTAAGTGTCACATGATCTGTCTTTGCATATACACACCTTTTTGAAAAGCCCCCAGAGGCTGCAACACCTAAGCAAGAGGCACCACTAACCAAACACTGCAATGAAGACCAAGGAACTCTCCAAACAAGTAAGGGACAATATTGTTGAGAAGTACAAGTCAGGGTTAGGTTATAAAAAAATATCCAAATCTTTGATGATCCCTATGATCCCTATCAAATCTATCATAACCAAATGGAAAGAACATAGCACAACAGCAAACCTGACAAAAGACGGCCACACCCCAAAACTCATGAACCGGGCAAGGAGGGCATTAATCAGAGAGGCAGCACAGAGACCTAAGGTAACCCTGGAGGAGCTGCAAAGTTCCACAGCAGAGACTGGAGTATCTGTACATAGAACGACAATAAGCCGTACGCTCCATAGAGTTGGGCTTTATGGCAGAGTGGCCAGAAGAAAGCCAATACTTTCTGAAAAAACAAAATGGCACGTTTTGAGTTTGCAAAAAGGCATGTGGGAGACTCCCAAAATGTATGGAGGAACATGCTCTGGTTTGATGAGACAAAAATTTAGCTTTTTGGCCATCAAATATGAATACTTTTGCAAGGCACTGTACATTATACAGATGTGCCACTTTATAGGCAGACTAAGGGGACCCCCAAGCACGATATTTAAAGGAATATTTCATTTTTATTGTTTCACTTTAAACATCATTAAAATCACTGCTCCTTTAAAAACAATTGTTTTAAAAACTTTTTTTTGCATTGATACATGTCCCCCAGGGCAGTACCCGGGTCCCCATACACTTTTATTTGGCAATAACTTGCATATAAGCCTTTAACATGAGGACTTTTAATTCTTCAAGTTCATGTCCCATAGACTTTAATAGCGTTCGCACGTTCACCAGAACTTTTTCCCTGTTTGTCTTGGGACTGCAGTACATGTTCCTGGACCATTTGAGGGCAGAGCATGTTCAAAACAGTCCATGGCTACTGACCCAGAAGGAGTTCAGCTGGATTTTTCACAGTGGTTGCATGTGGTGTGTTCTATAAGCAGAAAGGAAGGAGTCCAGCTGCTCTGGGGGGACAGGGACTGTTGTTTACTTGCAGCCACTGTAGCTTTGAAATAACATTTGAAAGTCTGCACAAACCATTCTGCTTGACCATTTGTAGCTGGATGGTAAGGTGCGGTCAACTTGTGTTTGATGTTGAAGGCAGTCAGGAAACTCTGAAACTCCTGACTGGTGAAATTTGTACCGTTGTCCGTGACAATTTCACTGGGGTATCCAAATGTAGCAGCGAGATGTAACAGTATGGAAATCGTTGCCTTAGTCATTGGCTGAGCAATGGGAATGACCTCAGGCCACTTTGAATGGGCGTCAACTATGATCAAGAAGGTGTGTCGTCTGATCGGGCCTGCAAAGTCCAAGTGTAGGCAAAACCAGGGAACCATGGGCCAAGTCCAGGGCTGGACGCACCCTCGAGGAGGATCTCTTGCAGTTTGTGCACATCCAGCACAAGCATTCACATATGTTGTGATATCTGAGTCTAGGTTCGGCCACAACACATAGCCTCGGGCCTTTTGTTTCATATGTGTGCCCCCGGGACGACCAGTATGTAGCAAGTCCAGAATGTGTCTCTGGAGGGTCTGTGGAACGATCACTCAGTCTCTCCATAAAACACAGTTGCCAGCCACGGTTTGGCTTTAACAGTCATTTTTAATTTAAATTAAATTAATTTAATTTAACCACTTCAGCCCCGGAAGGTTTTACCCCCTTCCTGACCAGAGCACTTTTTACAATTCGGCACTGCGTCGCTTTAACTGCTAATTGCGCGGTCATGCAATGCTGTACCCAAACGAAATTTGCGTCCTTTTCTTCCCACAAATAGAGCTTTCTTTTGATGGTATTTGATCACCTCTGCCGTTTTTATTTTTTGCGCTATACACGGAAAAAGACCGAAAATTTTGAAAAAAAATGATATTTTCTACTTTTTGTTCTAAAAAAAATCCAATAAACTCAATTTTAGTCATACATTTAGGCCAAAATGTATTCGGCCACATGTCTTTGGTAAAAAAAAATGTCAATAAGTGTATATTTATTGGTTTGCGCAAAAGTTATAGCGTCTACAAACTAGGGTACATTTTCTGGAATTTACACAGCCTTTAATTTATGACTGCCTATGTCATTTCTTGAGGTGCTAAAATGGCAGGGCATTACAAAACCCCCACAAATGACCCCATTTTGGAAAGTAGACACCCCAAGGAATTTGCTGAGAGGCATGTTGAGCCCATTGAATATTCATTTTTTTTGTCCCAAGTGATTGAATAATGACAAAAAAAAAAAAAAATTACAAAAAGTTGTCACTAAATGATATATTGCTCACACAGGCCATGGGCATATGTGGAATTGCACCCCAAAATACATTTAGCTGCTTCTCCTGAGTATGGGGATACCACATGTGTGGGACTTTTTGGGAGCCTAGCCGCGTACGGGACCCCGAAAACCAATCACTGCCTTCAGGATTTCTAAGGGCGTACATTTTTGATTTTACTCCTCACTGCCTATCACAGTTTCGGAGGCCATGGAATGCCCAGGTGGCACAAACCCCCCCCAAATGACCCCATTTTGGAAAGTAGACACCCCAAGCTATTTGCTGAGAGGCATGGTGAGTATTTTGCAGCTCTCATTTGTTTTTGAAAATAAAGAAAGACGAGAAAAAAAATTTTTTTTTTTCTTTTTTCAATTTTCAAAACTTTGTGACAAAAAGTGAGGTCTGCAAAATACTCACTATACCTCTCATCAAATAGCTTGGGGTGTCTACTTTCCAAAATGGGGTCATTTGGGGGGTTTTTGTGTCACCTGGGCATTCCATGGCCTCCGAAACTGTGATAGGCAGTGAAGAGTGAAATCAAAAATTTACGGCCTTAGAAAGCCTGAAGGCGGTGCTTGGTTTTCGGGGTCCCGTACGCGGCTAGGCTCCCAAAAAGTCCCACACATGTGGTATCCCCGTACTCAAGAGAAGCAACAGAATGTATTTTGGGGTGTAATTTCACATATTCCCATGGCATGTTTGAGCAATATATCATTTAGTGACAACTTTGCGCAAAAAAAAATAAAAAAAATAAAAAATTGTCTCTTTCCCGCAACTTGTGTCACAATATAAATTATTCCATGGACTCAACATGACTCTCAGCAAATAGCTTGGGGTGTCTACTTTCCAAAATGGGGTCATTTGGGGGGGTTTTGAACTGTCCTGGCATTTTATGCACAACATCTAGAAGCTTATGTCACACATCACCCACTCTTCTAACCACTTGAAGACAAAGCCCTTTCTGACACTTATTGTTTACATAAAAAAAATAATTTTTTTTTGCAAGAAAATTACTTTGAACCCCCAAACATTATATTTTTTTTTAAAGCAAATGCCCTACATATTAAAATGGTGGGTGTTTCATTTTTTTTTTTCACACAGTATTTGCGCAGCGATTTTTCAAACGCATTTTTTGGGGAAAAAACACACTTTTTTACATTTTAAAGCACTAAAACACACTATATTGCCCAAATGTTTGATGAAATAAAAAAGATGATCTTAGGCCGAGTACATGGATACCAAACATGACATGCTTTAAAATTGCGCACAAACGTGCAGTGGCGACAAACTAAATACATTTTTAAAAGCCTTTAAAAGCCTTTACAGGTTACCACTTTAGATTTACAGAGGAGGTCTACTGCTAAACTTACTGCCCTCGATCTGACCTTCGCGGCGATACCTCACATGCATGGTGCAATTGCTGTTTACATTTGACGCCAGACCGACACTTGCGTTCGCCTTAGCGCGAGAGCAGGGGGGACAGGGGTGCTTTTTTTTTTTTTTTTTTTTTTCTTTATTATTATTATTTTTTTTATCTTATTTTTAAACTGTTCCTTTCATTTTTTTTTTTTTAAATCATTTTTATTGTTATCTCAGGGAATGTAAATATCCCCTATGATAGCAATAGGTAGTGACAGGTACTCTTTTTTGCAAAAATTGGGGTCTATTAGACCCTAGATTTCTCCTCTGCCCTCAAAGCATCTGACCACACCAAGATCGGTGTGATAAAATGCTTTCCCAATTTCCCAATGGCGCTGTTTACATCCGGCGAAATCTAAGTCATAAAATGCTCGTAGCTTCCGGTTTCTTAGGTCATACAGATGTTTGGAGCCATTCTGGTCTCTGATCAGCTCTATGGTCAGCTGGCTGAATCACCGGCTGCATTTTCAGGTTCCCTGTTGAGACAGGAGAGCCAGAGAAAAACACGGAAGACGTTGGGGGGGGGCATTCCCTCCCACTGCTTGTAAAAGCAGTCTAGAGGCTAATTAGCCACTAGGATTGCTTTTACATGAAAGCCGACCGCTGGCTGAAAAGAATGATACCAAGATGATACCTAAACCTGCAGGCATCATTCTGGTATAACCACTCAAAGTCGTGAATGGCGTACCTGAAGACAAAAAAATGGTTAACAATAAAGCACAGTAAACGGTAAGGTATAAAAAATTGCATACCTGAAAAGCAAACATGATAAAACATAATAACAATAAAACATTGCAGAATAGAATACAGTAAAAAAGAGCCGAACAATAGAGAGAGAGAATAGAGAGAGAGAACAATAAAACGACAACTATTTTTTTTTTATTTTATATTTTTGTATGTGTTTTTTTTTTTTTTTTTACACTTTTTTTTTGTAACTGTAACCTTTATAACTGTAACCGGTTCCAGGTTCGGGTCTCTCAAAATGCGCTGGCATCTTGGGAGACCCTGTGAAAGTGTGCCTAGTCTGTGCAATGCTGTACCCTACGCTAATAGTCAACTAGTGAATGGTAGCGTTCAAAATATTCACCAATGCAAAGACCAGGATTGTCAGGACAGGAGGGACAATAATAGTGGGTGTCACGCCTATATCCGCGCTTGCTGCAGACACAACATCTATTTTGGGGGGGTTTGTTGGGTAGGGGTACTCGGGAGGACATAAAGAAAATGCCTCTCATGCAGCCGACTGCATTTGGTTGGGGATGTGAATGGGGGAAGTACGGGCGCTGCAGAAGCGGTGGGTTCCCAATTAGGAATGGCGAATGCAGCAGGAAGGGCACTATGGGCACGACGGGCCTGTGTTTGTCTTTTTGGTGGCAGCGGGACACTACTTGTGCTTGCCACCTCACCAGCTTGAACTGCACTTATGGGACTCGCCACGTCACCAAGTGTTACTGCAGTGCTGGTTTGACTACGACCGGGGTGTACTAGGCCGCTGGTGCTTGCCAGTTCACCAAAACGCTACAAAAAAAACTGTTAGCGATCGCAGGGATCAGGCCTGACTCTGCGAACGTTGCAGTTATGCGTTTAGTGTTTTGTAAGTGACAGTGATCGATCGATACTGCACTTGGGTGGGCTGGGCTGGGCCGGGCGGAGGGGCAAAACGCAGGTGCTAGCAGGTATCTGGGCTGATCCCGCTAACACTGCGTGTTTGGGAACCCTAAACTGCTGGGGACGCTAGTATAGATCTGATCGGATCAGATATTGATCCGATCAGATACTATACCACTAAGGGAGGCGTATGCTGCGTGTGTGGGTGTTAGCGGTACTGGCGCTAATCTGACGCTGCCTGGGGCTGGTGCTTGCCAGTTCACCAAAACGCTACCAAAAAAACTGTTAGCGATTGCAGGGATCAGGCCTGACTCTGCGAACGCTGCAGTTATGCGTTTAGTGTTTTGTAAGTGACAGTGATCGATCGATACTGCACTTGGGTGGGCTGGGCTGGGCCGGGCGGACGGGAAAAACGCAGGTGCTAGCAGGTATCTGGGCTGATCCCGCTAACACTGCGTGTTTGGGAACCCTAAACTGCTGGGGACGCTAGTATAGATCTGATCGGATCAGATATTGATCCGATCAGATACTATACCACTAAGGGAGGCGTATGCTGTGTGCGTGGGTGTTAGCGGTACTGGCGCTAACCTGACGCTGCCTGGGGCTAGTGCTTGCCAGTTCACCAAAACGCTACCAAAAAAACTGTTAGCGATCGCAGGGATCAGGCCTGACTCTGCGAACGCTGCAGTTATGCGTTTAGTGTTTTGTAAGTGACAGTGATCGATCGATACTGCACTTGGGTGGGCTGGGCCGGGCGGAGGGGCAAAACGCAGGTGCTAGCGGGTATCTGGGCTGATCCCGCTAACACTGCGTTTTCGGGAACCCTAAACTGCTGGGGACACTAGTATAGATCTGATTGGATCAGATATTGATCCGTACAGATACTATACCACTAAGGGAGGCGTATGCTTCGTGCGTGGGTGTTAGCGGTACTGGCGCTAATCTGACGCTGCCTGGGGTGATGCATATCACCGCCGGGCGATCAGGGGGCTAAACCTTTATTCGGTAATAAACGGCGGGTGCCCTGACACTATAAAAAATAAACGAACTAACCAGCGTCACCCGTAACAGTTGTACGGTGATCAGTGGTGAAAGGGTTAACTAGGGGGCAATCAAGGGGTTAAAACATTTATTAGGTAGTATATGGGGGTCCCTGACGCTATAAAACACTGACGGCGAACCTAAATATTTACGTCCCTAACTACCGTCACCAGCGACACTAATACAGCGATTAGAAAAATGATCGCTTAGCGACACTGGTGAGGGGGGGTGATCAAGGGGTTAAAACTTTATTGGGGGGGTTAGGGGGGTATCCTAGACCTAAAGGGGGGTAATACTCACTGACCTAACACTGTAACTGTCACAAACTGACACTATGCAGTAATCAGAAAAAAAAAAAAAAAAATACTGCTAATGTCAGTTTGTGATGGGGGGGGGTGATTGGGGGGGGATCGGGGGGCGATCGGGGGGGGATCGGGGGTGTAAAGTATGCCTGGCATGTTCTACTGTGTGTGTGTGTGTTGTGTGCACTCACTTGTCTTCTCTCCTCGTCGCTGGAACGGAAACTGCCAGACCGAGGAGAGATGACATCACATCCTCTGCCTGTGTGAAACTACACACAGGCAGAGGAGGATTCCCATTGGCTGGGAGCGATCGCGAGGGGGGGGCCACGATCGGATGGTCTCCCCCTCGCCTCCCGACGCTCCCAGTCAAATGCCGACCGCCGCTGGCACCGGGGGGGGTCCGATCGGACCCCCTGCCCGCGGGAGGCAGATCACGTACGAGTACGTGATTCTGCCTGCCCGTGCCATTCTGCCGCAGTATATATGCGGAAGGCGGTCGGCAAGTGGTTAAGCACTGCGTAAACTGTTGACGCTATATAAATCTTGTATTATAATAATAATAATAATTTCCTTTTATTTGGAGACATACACTGATTTTACTATTGAATATCGGGCATTTGTCATTGAGGTGTTGGAATTTCTACTGACACATAACTACTTTGTGTTTGATGGTGTCTTCAATTACCAGAGGTGCGGGGCCGCGATGGGAGCCAAATTTTTTCCATCCTTGGCAAACCTCTATATGGGTTGGTGGGAGAGGTCCCACATCTTTGGAGTGGAGAACCCATTTAGATCACAAATTGTACTCTACTTAAGGTATACTGATGACCTGTTGCTGGTTGTCACGGATGGTGGTGACATGTTTGACCCATGTTTTGCAATACGTCAATGACAATGACAAAAACTTGGCATTCACAGGAATGATAGATCTTGACAGGATCTGTTATTTAGATGTGTGTCTCATAGGAGAAGGACTGGGAGTAAGTACCGCACTATATAGGAAACGTTCATCTGGGAATACTTTACTCTCAGCCCAGTCTGGACATCCCAAGCACACTATTAGGGGTATCCCTGTAGGACAGTTTTTGCGCATAAAACGCATTTGCAGTAATGATTTACAATTCAATATAGAGGCTAGTGCGCTCTACAAACGATTTCCGGATAGGGGTTACCCTAAGTGGATGCTAAATAGAGCGTTTAGCATTGCAAAACATAAGAGTAGAGATGAGTTGGTGACTCCACAGGTTTGTGACAAAGTAGATCTGTATAAAAACAAATTAACCTTATCTACACCATTGGAGTTTGGTGAGGTTCATGCTATCATCAACAAATACCTACCTATTCTGTGTTGATGATGTATGTGCGAACTTCCTGCATAACGGCATGAACTTAGTACCCAGAAGGGCACCAACACTAGGACACTCCCTGTCACCCAGTTTCTATGATAATAAGACTGGCACTCAGTCATTTACTTGTCTCCATTTCAAAGGAAATTTCAAATGTGGGTCGTCAGGATGTCCCTGCTGTGGCCATGTTCTGGGAAGAAATATGTTTAGGGCATCATCCAACCAGAGGGAGTATGAAATCAGGTCCTTTTACAATTGTAACATAAGTTATGCTATATATCTAGTTACTTGTGACATTTGCTATATGCAAAATGTTGGTCAGACTACGAGATGTCTGCGAGACTGTTTCTAAGAACATGTATGCAGTGTAGTCAAAAATAAGGGAACCAACATAGCCAAACACTTTAGAGAGTGCCATGATGGTAACATCAAGGCTATGAAAGTGCAGGTTATTGTCAGGGCTGTCTCAGCCCTTCCTTCTCTGAGCTGGCTGCTCAGCTGTCAGCTAATTGCCAGCTCTCATCTCTCTCCACAGTTACCCAGCTGTTCCTGATCCTGTTAGTCTGACATGCCTACTTAAAGCTGTCCAGCTCACTTCATCTCTGCCTTCGCCCTGGTCACATCACAAGAAACCTTCTCCTGCGTCCCTGTTTAAAGACTGGCTTTACTGACATCCCTTCTGGCCTGGCTGATTACCCGATCTGGTTACTGAACTCTGGCTATGCTTTGACTACGCTTACTCTATTTAACTTTTTATTTTTATTAATAAACAAGTGTGATTTAATTGTACTTCTGTCTCGGTCTGATTCATGGTTTCTGACAGTAGGTGAAGGCCATGAATTCAGAAGATACAGTCAATCCACTTGTAATATTTTTTCCAGATTGGACCAGCAGGATCACCACATGGATCAGTTTGCCATGGTGTTACAAATGCTCCTGAGTCGCATGGCTCACCTGGAATCCCCCACTGTGGCTGCTTCGGTACAACCTCAGTCGCAGGCCATCCCTGCTGCTGCGCCAGTCTCTGTGCAAGCACCCGCCTCGAGTATTACCTCTATAAGAGGTATGACTGTTTCCGCTCCGCTTCCTCAGCGATTTGGGGGCGATCCAGTTCAATGCAGAGGGTTTCTCAATCAGGTTGAGATATACTTCGAGATGCTGCCCCAGGCTTTCCCACGGACAAAAGCAAAGTAGGTTTCGTGATATCTTTGCTTTCTGAGAGAGCCTTGGCCTGGGCTAACCCTCTTTGGGAGATGCAAAAACCTGTTGTCTTGAGTTACCCTGAGTTTGTGGCCTCCTTTAAAAGGGTATTTGACATTCCCCCATGCTCCGCTTCTGCTGCCAAGTGCCTCATGTCCATTAAACAGAGTACGAGAACTGTTGCCAACTACGCAATTGAATTCCGTACTCTGGCAGCAGAGGTTGCTTGGAACAATGAGGCCCTCCTGGCTGCTTTTTCTCATGGTCTCTTGGATTCCATCAAGGATGAGATAGCAGCCCGAGATATACCCACTGAGCTGGAGAGGTTGATCTCATTTGCCATCCTCATTGACTCCAAGCTCAGAGAAAAACTTTCTTTTAAGGAGCGCGTGCGGAAGCCTCCTGTATGTTTACCTCCGAGCTTTGCAGTCCCACCCGTGCCTCCCTCACCTCCCATGCCTCCTGGTACTGAGTCGGTCAGTGAAGATGAACCCATGCACTTGGGCTTCACACGTCTCTCTGTGGATGAGAGAGCCTTTAGAAGGAAGGAGAGATTGTGCCTTTATTATGGCCAGGCTGGTCATTCGATTCCACTGTATCTGCGTGACACTCCACTTGCCATTGAGGCTCTTGATGGGAGACCTCTACAGCCTGCCCATGTGACTCATGAGACGGTTCCGTTGTCCATGGCCGTAGGGGCGCTTCACCATGAGATAATCCAATTCCAAGTTTCTGCTGGTTATTGGTTATCCTTGGTTACAGAGGCACAACCCCTCTTTTGATTGACTTCGTGCTGAGGTTCTCTCCTAGTCACCACAATGCAGTGAAACATGCTTCCGGAAGGTAGCCAATGTCATGTGTACCTCTTCACTCTCCTCCCTGCCAGAGGAGTACCGTGAATTTAGCGATGTCTTTGACAAAGGTCAAGCCGGTAGTTTGCCTCCACACCGGCCATATGATTGCGCAATTGACCTTCAAACTGGTGCAATACCCCCTCGTGGCCGGGTTTACCCTTTGTCAGTCTTGGAGGATAAAGCTATGGAGGAGTATGTTGCAGACGCACTTTATTAAGGTTTCATCCGCAAATCCTTGTCTCCTGCTGGTGCCGATTCCTTCTTTGTAAAGAAGAAGAGCGGTGAACTGAGACCTTGGTCTTTGAGAGTCTCAAGGCTGCCTTTGTTTCTGCTCCTGTGTTGGCACATCCTGATCCTACGTTACCTTTTATCCTTGAGGTTGATGCTTCTGAGACTGGTGTTGGTGCCCTTCTGTCTCAATGTCCCACCTCTGAGAGTGCTATGCATCCTTGTGGCTACTTTTCCAAGAAATTGTCACCTGCTGAGTGCAATTACGAGATTGGTGACAGAGAGATGTTGGTGATCATTTTAGCCCTGAAGGAATATAGACATTTCCTCGAAGGTACCACTGTGCCAGTTCTTATTCTTACTGACCATAAGAATCTCACATTCTTGTCTGAAACTAAATGCCTCTCTCCCAGAAGGGCGCAATGGGCTCTTTTCTTGTCAAGTTTCAATTACATTGTCTCATTCTTACCCGGTACTAAGAATGTAAGGGCTGACGCCTTGTCACGACAATTTTCCTCCACCTCCAAGTTGGAGTCGGTTCCGGTTCCTATGATTCCTCCTGATCGTATTCTGGCTACGGTTCACACCAGTCTTACTTCTTCTTTGGGTGACAAAATTCTTGCTGCTCAGGTCGATGCTCCTCCTGAGAAACCTTATGGCCGTTGCTTTGTCCCAGAGTGTCTCCATACTGCCATGCTCCAGACTTACCATTCTCCCAAGGCAGCTTGCCAGCCTGGTAAGAATCAAGTCGTTTGGGCCATTTCCCAACAATTCTGGTGGCCTAGTCTACGTGCTGATATAACTGCCTTTTGTAGCTGCCTGTTCCATGTGTGCTCAGAGTAAGACTCCACGACACCTTCCAGTGGGCCTCCTACAACCCATACCCAATGGAGAGAGGCCCTGGACCCAACTGTCTATGGATTTCATTGTGGAGTTGTCCAACTCCCAAGGCAACACTGTTATCTTTATGGTGGTTGACCGGTTCTCAAAGATGTGTCATTGTATTCCACTTAAGAAGCTGCATACTTCTAAGGAAATGGCTTCCATTTTTGCTCGGGAGATCTTTCGCTTACATGGGCTACCCAAGGTGATTGTCTCGGACAGGGGCAGTCAGTTTGTCTCCAGGTTCTGGCGAGCCTTTTGTGCACAGTTGGGAATTCAGCTTGATTTTTCCTCTGCGTATCACCCGCAGTCTGATGGGGCCGAAGAGCGAGTCAATCAGTCCTTGGAGCAATTCCTACGTTGCTATATTTCTGACCATCATAACAACTGGTCAGACCTATTACTATGGGCAGAGTTTGCTCACAACAGTGCCTTGAATTCTGCCTCCCGATTGTCTCCATTTATGGCGAATTAGGGTTTCCAACCTAGCATGTTGCCTGAATCATTTGTTCCGCAGAGTATTCCTGAATTGGAGGAGCATCTCTGTGGTCTTCCTTCCACTTGGGCACAAGTCCAGGAGGCTTTGCTTCATGCTAATGATAGGTACAGACTCCATTCTGACCGCAGACGCCTGCCTGCGCCTTCCTACCGGGTTGGGGACAGGGTCTGGCTGTCATCTCACAACCTCCGACTTCGTGTTCCCTCACTGAAGTTCGCACCTCGGTTTATTGGGCCTTTCCGTATCCTTCTCAGGATTAACCCAGTGGCTTACGCGTTGGACCTTCCTCCTAGTATGCGCATCTCAAATGTGTTTCATGTCTCCTTATTGAAACCGTTGGTCTGCAACTGATTTACCACCTCAGTGCCATGTCCTCACCCTATACAGGTTGAGAACCATGGGGAGTATGAGGTACAATCCATTGTTAACTCCCGTAGGTTCCATGGCTGCATACAGTACCTGGTGCATTGGAAGAGGTACGGTCTGGAGGAACGCTCCTGGCTCTCATCCTCGGAAGTACATGCCCCTGCCCTCCTCCGTGATTTCTATAGACGTTTTCTCCTCAAGCCTGGTGGTCCTCCGAGGGGGAGGGGTGGTTTAAGAGGGGGTACTGTCAGGGCTGGCTCAACCCTTCCTTCTTTGAGCTGGCCACTCAGCTGTCGGCTAATTGCCAGCTCTCATCTGTCTCCACAGTTACCCAGCTGTTCCTGATCCTGCTCGTCTCACCTGCCTACTTAAAGCTGTGCAGCTCACTTCATCTCTGCCTTCGCCCTGGTCACATCACAAGAAACCATCTCCTGCGTTCCTGTTTAAAGACTGGCTTTACTGATATCCCTTCTGGCTCCTTTGCCTGCTTGCTGTTCCACTTGGATCCCTGACTTCTGGCCTAGCTGATTACCCGATCTGGTTACTGAACTCTGGCTATGCTTTGACTACGCTTACTCTATTTACTTTTTTATTTTGAATAATAAACAAGTGTGATTTAATTGTACTTCTGTCTCGGTCTGATTCATGGTTTCTGACAGTTATAGAAAAAGCGTGTGCAACAAAAAGGGGGGGTGATGGCTAGAGATGTTGTTATGTTTTTCGCCATTTGATCCATATGATGTTCTCCACTCTTCCTTCGCCCGTAAATGTTCAAAATTGGTTATTTTTTACAATTAACTGACAATTTATTATAGCGGGTGTCATAAACCAGATGTGACCAGAACTGTGTGACTGCGACAGAGTGAACCAGACATAAATAGGGGAAAGTAAGTAAGTTTATTAATTAAAGTAAATGCATATAAGTGTGAACACACCACCAATACAAACAGAGTGAACAAACTGAACAACCAAACAGTAATAATAAACCAACCATTATCTATAGCAAAAGGGAGTACCAGATTCTTAGTCAAGCCAGGCTAGGGTCATAAACATGAGATAAGCAGATGGGGGGCCAGGAGTAAACAGACAGGGAACAAGATGGAAGGAATCAGGCTGCAGGGCAAGGATCCAGGGATACAGGAACAGATACAAACAGGTTCAGGATCCTGTATAATAATAATAATAATAATAAAGCATCAAACTTGGCTTCCTGTGGTGTGTGTATACCCTCCGCATCCACAAGGTGGCCACAAAACTCTAATTTAGGCACCATGAATTGGCATTTCACTAAGTTCATCTGCTCTTGGAGTCTCGTCAACACAAGCTCCACGTTCCGCTTGTGTTCCTGGTCCGTCAGGCCTGTGATGAGCATATCATCTAATAGGCACTACCTGAAAGGAATGTCTGACAAAATCTTGTCCATTTTTTGTTGCCAAATGGCTAGGGCGGAGGCTACACCAAACACCATCCAATTTGTATTCATACAGTCCCTTGTGGGTGTTCATTGTCAGAACCTTGCGGGACGAAGGATGGACCTCAAACTGTAAATATGCTTGTCTGAGATAAAGCTTAGTGACCCCCTGCAAGAGAGGCAAAAATGTCATCTACTCTGGGTAGGGGATACTGGTCTATCTCCAGTTCAGTGCCATGCGGAAATCACCACAAATGCATAAGTCCCCATTTGCTTTCTTTACTGGTACAACTGGTGATGCCCACTTGCTGTGCTCTACCTTCGAGATGACACCTTGTTCCTCCAGCCAACTTAGTTCAGCTTCCACTCCTGCTCGGAGTGCGAAAGGCACTGTCTGATCTTTAAAGAACTTAGGCTGAGCGTTGGGTTTCATCTTGAGTCTCACACAGTCATGCTTTATTTCCCCAACTGGTTATCAAAGATCTTCGGGAACTGCTGCTTCCGGGACACCACCCATCCCTCAATATCTCCTAATCGAATTGTAAGGGGTTCATGGCAATGTCGGGCATACCAATGTGAGCAATCCAGTCTCTCCCAAAGAGAGGGGATCTCCCATGTTCTAGGATATATAATGGCAGTCTCTTTGTCTGACCCTTGTAGGATACCTGTACTTTAGCGTAATCCAGTGGGTGGAGTATCTGCTTTGAGTATGTTTGCAGTTTGATTGGCTGAAGTTGTCTCCATTGTTTCTGGGCGATAACTGAAACTGTCGCTGCTGTGTCTATAGCCATCTTGAGTTTCCTTCCCTCAATGGTTACCTCTACAGTCATTGCGGAGGGTGATGAATGCATATAATGTAAGTTTAATCTGTGGAGCACTTCCTCATCCTCTGACTCAGATGATGATGTATAACTTCCCACCATATATGTCTTTGGGTTCCGAGATTGTTTATCTCGCACCTTCTTGCTATGGCACACTAGTTTAAGATGGCCCGTCTTACCGCAATTATGACAGGTCTGATCCTTAACCACTTCAGCCCCGGAAGGATTAACCCCCTTCCTGACCAGAGCACTTTTTACAATTTGGCACTGCGTCGCTTTAACTGCTAATTGCGGGGACATGCAATGCTGTACTCAAACAAAATTTGTGTCCTTTTGTTCCCACAAATAGAGCTTTCTTTTGATTGTATTTGATCACCTCTGCGGTTTTTATTTTTTGCGCTATAAACGGAAAAAGGCCAAATTTTAAAGAAAAACAAAACGATATTTCTACTTTTTGTTATAAAAAAAAATCCAATAAACTCAATTTTAGTCATACATTTAGTCCAAAAAAAAGTCAATAAGCGTATATTTATTGGTTTGCGCAAAAGTTATAGCGTCTACAAACTAGGGTACATTTTCTGGAATTTACACAGCTTTTAGTTTATGACTGCCTATCTCATTTCTTGAGGTGCTAAAATGGCAGGGCAGTACAAAACCCCCTTAAATGACCCCATTTTGGAAAGTAGACACCCCAAGGAAATTGCTGAGAGGCATGTTGAGCCCATTGAATATTCATTTTTTTTGTCCCAAGTGATTGAATAATGACAAAAAAAAAACTTTACAAAAAGTTGTCACTATTTGCTGAGAGGCATGGTGAGTATTTTGCAGCTCTCATTTGTTTTTAAAAATAAAGAAAGAAAAGAAAAAAAATGTTTTTTTCTTTTTTAAATTTTCAAAACTTTGTGACAAAAAGCGAGGTCTGCAAAATACTCACCATACCTCTCAGCAAATAGCTTGGGGTGTCTACTTTCCAAAGTGGGGTCATTTGGGGGGGGGTTTGCCATCTGGGCATTCCATGGCCTCCGAAACTGTGATAGGCAGTGAGGAGTGAAATAAAAAATTTACACCCTTAGAAACCCTGAAGGTGGTGCTTGGTTTTCGGGGTCCCGTACGCAGCTAGGCTCCCAAAAAGTCTCACACATGTGATATCAGTGTTCTCAGGAGAAGCAACAGAATGTATTTTGGGGTGTAATTCCACATATGCCCATGGCACGTTTGAGCAATATATCATTTAGTGACAACTTTGTGCAAAAAAAAATAAAAATTTGTCTTTTTATCCGCAACTTGTGTCACAATATAAAATATTCCATGGACTCGACATGCCTCTCAGCAAATAGCTTGGGGTGTCTACTTTCCAAAATGGGGTCATTTGGGGGGCTTTAGAACTGTCCTGGCATTTCATGCACAACATTTAGAAGCTTATGTCACACATCACCCACTCTTCTAACCACTTGAAGACAAAGCCCTTTCTGACACTATTTGTTTACATGAAAAAATGAAAAAATTACTTTGAACCCCCAAACATTATATTTTTTTAAAAGCAATGGCCCTACAGATTAAATTGGTGGGTGTTTCATTTTTTTTTTCACACAGTATTTGCGCAGCGAATTTTCAAACGCATTTTTTGGGGAAAAAACACACTTTTTTAATTTTAATGCACTAAAACACACTATATTGCCTAAATGTTTGATAAAATAAAAAAGATGATATTAGGCCGAGTACATGGATACCAAACATGACATGGTTTAAAATTGCGCACAAAACGTGCAGTGGCGACAAACTACATACATTTTTAAAAACCTTTACAGGTTACCACTTTAGATTTACAGAGGAGGTCTACTGCTAAAATTACTTCCCTCAATCTGACCTTCATGGTGGTCATCGTGGTCATCGCGGTATCGTGGTGATACCATGCATGGTGCAATTGCTGTTTATATTTGATGCCATACCAACGCTTGCGCTCGCCTTTGCGTGAGAGCAGGGGGGGACAGGGGTGCATTTTTTTTTCTTTATTATTTTTTTTTCTATTTTATCTTATTTTTAAACTGTTCCTTTCATTTTTTTTTTTTAAATCATTTTTATTGTTATGTCAGGGAATGTAAATATCCCCTATGATAGCAATAGGTAGTGACAGGTACTCTTTTTTGAAAAAAATGGGGTTTATTAGACCCTAGATCTCTCCTCTGCCCTCAAAGCATCTGACCACACCAAGATCAGTGTGATAAAATGCTTTCCCAATTTCCCAATGGCGCTGTTTACATCTGGCGAAATCTAAGTCATGAAATGCTCGAAGCTTCTGGTTTCTTAGGCCATAGAGATGATTGGAGCCATTCTGGTCTCTGATCAGCTCTATGGTCAGCTGGCCGAATCACCAGCTGCATTCTCAGGTTCCCTGTTGGGACAGGAGAGCCAGAGAAAAACATGGAAGACGGTGGGAGGGGGGGACATTCCCTCCCACTGCTTGTAAAAGCAGTCTAGAGGCTAATTAGCCGCTAGGATTGCTTTTACATGAAAGCTGACTACTGGCTGAAAAGAATGATACCAAGATGATACCTAAACCTGCAGGCATCATTCTGGTATAACCACTCAAAGTCCATACAGGGAAAAACACAAAATGGAAACTAAATTATAAGATGGAAATGGTTAAGCTAAATTTCCCTTCACATACCAGTACGTTGCTGGTCCTTGTTGGGCATATATTGGAATTTTTTTTTTCATGCAGTCTGTGGGCTGAAGGAAAAAAAGAGATTGATTGGTGGGTATGCCCACCATTAGAATACCTCCCTTCATCCACCCACTTCTAATGATGGGCATACATGCACCATTTATATATGCTGAAGCATGGGGGCATCCGCCCCAAAAGTTAGGAGCAAATCGCTCCTCTGCCCCTGCTGCCCCCATGCTTCGGCATATATCACCTCCGACAGCGCTGGAGTCATGGTTTAATGTATCGTGGGAGCAAACGCCGTTGCTGTCAAGATAAATAAATCCGCGCTGCAGCTGAATGGCGTACCTGAAGACAAAAAAATGGTTAACAATAAGACACAGTAAACAGTAAAGTATAAAAAATTGCATACCTGAAAAGCAAACATGATAAAACATAATAACAATAAAACATTGCAGAATAGAATACAGTAAAAAAGAGCAGAAAAATAGAGAGAGAGAGAACAATAAAACAACAACTATTTTTATTTTTTTTATTTTATATTTTTTTGTGTTTTTTTACACTTTTTTTTGTAACTGTAACTTTTATAACTGTAACCAGTTCCAGGTTCGGGTCTCTCAAAATGCCATGGCATCTTGGGAGACCCTGTGAAAGTGTGCTTAGTCTGTGCAATGCTGTACCCTACGCTAATACTCAACTAATGTATGGTAGCGTTCAAAACATTCACCAATGCAAAGACCAGGATTGTCAGGACAGGAGGGACAATAATAGTGGGTGGCACGCCTATATCTGCGCTTGCTGCAGACACAACATCTTTTTTTGGGGGGGTTCGTTGGGTAGGGGTACTAGGGAGGACATAAAGGAAATGCCTCTCATGCAGCCGACTGCATTTGGTTGGGGATGTGAATGGGGGAAGTACGGGTGCTGCAGAAGCGGTGAATTACCAATTAGGATTGGCGAATGCAGCAGGAAGGACGCTATGGGCATGACGGGCCTGTGTTTGTCTTCTTCTTGGTGGCAGCGGGACACTACTTGTGCTTGCCACCTCACCAGCTTAAACTGCACTTATGGGACTCGCCATGTCACCAAGTGTTACTGCAGTGCTGGTTTGACTACGACCGGGGTGTACTAGGCCGCTGGTGCTTGCCAGTTCACCAAAACTCTACCAAAAAAACTGTTAGTGATCGCAGGGATCGGGCCTGACTCGCAAGGGGGTGACCATGAATGAGTGGTCTCCCCCTCAGCCTGGATCGCTCCCCTAAGGATGCCGACCGCCTCGAGCACCGGTGGGAGGCAGATCTTGTACCAGGTATGTGATTTTGCCTGCCCGTGCCATTGTGCCTCAGTATATCTGCATTAGGCGGTCGGCAAGTGGTTAAACCGGCAGACTTTGTGGTCATGGTGTCAGGGCTGGCTCAGCCCTTCCTTCTCTGAGCTGGCAGCTCAGCTGATTACCCGATCTGGTTACTGAACTCTGGCTTAGCTGACTACCCGATCCGGTTACTGGACTCTGGCTATGCTTTCTTGCTTACTCTATTTACATTTTTGTTTTTATTAATAAACAAGTGTGATTTTACTGTACTTCTGTCTCGGTCTGGTTCATGATTTCTGACAGTAGGCGAAGGTCATGAATTCAGAAGATACAGTCAATCCACTTGTTGGTAATATTTTTTTCAGATTGGATGAGCAAGATCATCGCAAGGATCAGTTTGCCATGGCATTACAAATGCTCCTGAGTCGCACAGCTCACCTGGAATCCTCCACTGTGGCTGCTCCGCTACAACATGAGTTGCAGGCCGTCCCTGCTGCTGCGCCAGTCTCTGTGCAGGCACCCGCCTTGAGTATTACATCTATAAGAGGTATGTCTGGTTCCGCCCCACTTCCCCAGCGATTTGGGGGCAATCCAGTTCAATGCAGAGGGCTTCTCAACCAAGTTGACATAAAATTTGAGATGCTGCCTGTCAGGGCTGGCTCAGCCCTTCCTTCTCTGAGCTGGCCGCTCAGCTGTCGGCTAATTGCCAGCTCTGTTCTCTCTCCACAGTTAACCAGCTGTTGTGGATATGCTCGTCAGTCTCGCCTACTTAAAGATGTCCAGCTCACTTCTTTCCTGCCTTCGCCTTGGTCACATAAAAAGAAACCATCTCCTGTGTTTAAAGACTGTCTTGCTGACATCCCTTCTGGCTCCTTATCCTGCTTGCTGTTCCTCCACTTGGATCCCTGACTTCTGGCCTGGCTAATTGCCCGATCTGGTAAATGAACTCTGGCTTGGCTGACTACCCAATCTGGTTACTGGACTCTGGCTATGCTATGACTACGCTTACTCTATTTACATTTTTATTTTTATTAATAAACAAGTGTGATTTTACTGTACTTCTGTCTTGGTCTGGTTTATGACACTGCCTTAGGCGTTTCCCATGGACAGAAGCAAAGTAGGGTTCATGATATCTTTGCTTTCTGAGAGAGCCTTGGCCTGAGCTAACCCTCTATGGGAGATGCAAAAACCTGTTGTCTTGAGTTACCCTGATTTTGCGGCCTCCTTTAAAAGGGTATTTGACGTTCCCACACACTCCGCTTCTGCTGCCAAGTGCCTCATGTCCATCAGAGTACGAGAACTGTTGCCGACTACGCCATTGAGTTCCGTACTCTGGCAGTAGAGGTTGCTTGGAACAATGAGGCCCTCGTGGCTGCTTTTTCTCATGGTCTCGATCAAGGATGAGATAGCAGCCCGAGATATACCCACTGAGCTGGAGAGCTTGTTCTCGTTTGCCATCCTCATTGACTATACTCAGAGAAAGACTTTCTTTTAAGGAGCGCTTGTGGAAGCCTCCTCTACGTTTGCCTCCGAGCTCTGCAGTCCCACCCATGCCTCCCTCACCTCACATGCCTCCTGGTACCGAATCGGTCAGTGAAGATGAACCCATGCACTTGGGCTTCACACATCTCTCTGCGGATGAGAGAGCCTTTAGGAGGAGAGACAGATTGTGCCTTTATTGTGGCCAGGCAGGTCACTTTTTGAAGTCTTGTCCTACCCGTCCTGATAACACCCGAACCTTGAGGTCCTGTCATGGACAGACGTGGTGTTGTGTCATCCCCAGTTATCCAGAAGAATAAGCCCCTGGTTTTGGTCACCCTTTCTTGGGCTAAGTCGTCTATCTAGATACAGGTTCTAATCGACTCTGGGGCTGCAGGCCTGTTCATTGATGCTGCCTTTGTATCAAAGCACTCGATTCCACTGCAGCTGCGTGACACTCCACTTGCCATTGAGGCTCTTGACGGGAGACCTCTACAGCCTGCCCATGTGACTCATGAGACGGTTCCATTATCCATGGCCGTAAGGGCTCTTCACCATGAGATAATCCATTTCCAAGTGATTTCCTCTCCTAAGTTTCCGCTAGTTATTGTTTATCCTTGGTAACAGAGGCACAACCCCTCTTTTGATTGGCTTCGTGCTGAGGTTCTCTCCTGGTGTAAGTGAAACTTGCTTCCAGAAAGTAGCCAAGGTCCTGTGTACCTCTTCACTCTCCTCCCTGCCAGAATAGTACCGTGATTTTAGCGATGTCTTTGACAAAGGTCAAGCCGGTAGTTTTCCTCCACACCGGTCGTATGATTGTGCATTTGACCTTCAACCTGGTGCCACTCCCCCTCGTGGCCAGGTTTACCTTTTGTCAGTCTTGGAGGATAAAGCCATGGAGGAGTATGTTGCAGACACACTTTCTCTGGGTTTCATCTGCAAATCCTCATCTCCTGCTGGTTTCTTCTTTGTGAAGAAGAAGAGCGGTGAACTGAGACCTTGTATTGATTATAGGGGTCTCAATCGTATCACGATTAAGAATGCCTACCCGATTCTGTTGATTACAGAGTTATTGGACCGCCTCAAGGGAGCAATGATTTTCACTAAGCTTGATCTGGGAGGGGCTTAAAATCTCGTGAGGATTAAGGAGGGCGACGAGTGGAAAACTACGTTTAATACCAGAACAGGCCATTATGAGTAACTCGTAATGCCTTTTGGCCTTTGTAAGGCCCCGGCAGTTTTGCAGGAATTTATTAATAATGTCCTCTGAGATTTGTTGCAGTTATGTGTGGTGGTTTATCTCGATGATATCCTCATATTTTCTAAGTCCCTGAAAAGCCACCACACAGATGTCTCATGTGGTTCAGAAATTAAGAGTAGACAATCTCTATTGTAAACTGGAGAAGTGTGAGTTCCATCGGGAACAGGTTAAATTCCTGGGCTATGTCATTTCCACTGCTCATGGACCAAGAATTGGTTGCTTCAGCGTGACCAGTTCTGTCATATGCCTTTGCTCCGTGAGATCCGTGAGAATAATCCTGATGATTTCAGGAACTTTCCCAGGATGACAGACCCCGTATTTCACCGTTTGTTGGCTTCGCTGACCCCCTTTATCAGCAGGCAGGATACCTGCATGAGGCAAGCCATCGCTCCGGAGCAGAGGTTAGTCGCCACCCTGCGGTACTTGGCGACGAGGAGAAGCCTGCAGGACTTAAAGTTCTCGACAGGCATCTCCCCCCAGGCTCTGGGGATCATTATCCCAGAGACATGTTCTGCCATCATCCAGGTCCTGCAGAAGGAGTATATGAAGGTAAGATTTTTATCCTTTAACATCACATTTTATTGTTTCTAATGTTTGATAATATATTGTATTTCTTTCCTCATTCCCTAATTACCATGATTGTAATATGCTGTGAATGTCCCCTTTGTCCTCATGCATGCTGGATTTTTATGTAATTATTTTTTTGTCCTTCATACATATTTGCCTTCACTTACCTCCCCAGCATGGTCTCCTGCCCTATATTCACCTCATGTATTCACTTAACAATGTATTTTATCAGCTCCATAGTACTGCTTTACCCCAAACACCCCCTAAAATGTTTTTAAATGTGATTTGTGCTTTAAATTCAGGCAGAGTGCCAGAGGCTTTTTTGGGGGGTCCCCAAATCATTTGGAACCCTCTCTCCCCCCAACTGCTAAGTCAGCTGATACCAATTCTCTATCTATCCTCAATCATCTATCTGCTGACTTTGCCAAACCCATACACACTATACCCACCTCTTTTGTGGTCAGATTTATGGATGAATTCCCCAAAGCATGTAGTGCAAGGGCCTGCCTGTATAATTTCAAATGGTACTGTTTAAAGTTTTTGTATACTATTATTATCTTGATAGGTAATAGCAGAATGTCCAAATGTGCTCAAATGTGTACAGTGTGTATTTATATCTTTGTATTATGACACTTACCTGTCCAGTGGGCTGCCAATAGTGTAACTAAGGAGGGGCTGTTCCAAGTAATACCCATTATTTAGGCATTCATCTCTCAATGAAGTGGAGAGGGTTACCTGTCCAAGAGCTCCCCCCTATAATGTTAGAAATGGCCCATGGCAGGGGGGAGGGGGAATATGATAGGTGTACCTTATACTTTGGTCTTTAAAAATTCCCATTAATAAATGTTATCTTGATGTTGGCAAAGAATGTTTGGCCAATCTGCTTTCCATGTTTATGTACAAAAAGACTAATTTTTTTGTTTTCCTCAATAGTTTTCTTCCACGCCACAGGAATGGCAGACTGTGGCCTCCCACTTTGCCCAGCGGTGGGACTTTCCTAACTGCGGAGGGGCAATTGATGGGAAACACGTCCACATCGTCCCACCACCCAACTCGGGGTCGTACTATTATAATTATAAGGGGTTCAATAGTATTGTGATGTTGGCGGTGGTGTCGGCTAATTACGAGTTCCTGTATGTGGACGTGGGGAAGAATGGCCGGATGTCCGATGGTGGATTCATCGCCCAGACAGAGTTTTACAGGCGTCTCCAGAATGGCAGCTTGGACTTGCCACCTCCAGAAGAGAATGTGGAAGGACTCCCATTCGTCTTCGTTGCGGATGAAGCATTTGCGCTGGGGGACCATCTTATGCGGCCATTCCCGATGAGGACCCTCATCCCGGACCAGAGGATTTTTAATTACCGGCTGGCCAGAGCCAGAAGAGTGGTGGAGAACACATTTGGAATCATGGCCAGCCGGTTCTGCCTATTTCTGACACCCATACATATGGCGGAGTATAAACTGAATCATATTATCCTGGCATGTTGTGTTCTACATAACTTTTTACGTCAACATTCTGCCAACTATGCTGGCTCAGTTGGGCCTGAGGCCAGAATGATAAATGAAACAACCCTGACGGCGCTTGAAAGTGGCCGTCCTGGCTTGCCCTCCCTGAGTGCCCGTGATGTCCGGCTAAGATACCTTGAGTTCTTTGCGGGTAGGTGGGCCATCAATATGCCAGACAATGTGTGAAACCTTTATCAAATAAAAAAAAATCAGCAAATCTTTGGTGACATTTACTGCTTGTGTTTTGTTTAGCTGACCCTGTCAGAAATGTGGTGAGTCGTGAAAATGACGTGATTGTGTATCCTTACAAAGCACTGTTGGGTGTTATTTACTAAAGGCAAAGACACTTTGCACTACAAGTGCACTTGAAACTGCACTTGTAGTGCAAAGTGGATTTGCCCTTGTGAAATAACACCCATTGTCACAGAAAACAGCAATTAGAGCACCCCAAAAGTGTTGTAGCGTTTAGACAATTATCCACACATTCTTGATTAATAACAATCTTTTTAATACCTGCACAATCACATGTGCATTTTGACAAGGTTTTTAAAACAAACCAACATGTTTGTTGTATAACAATTCTTGGGGTGGCATTATAAAAAGTAGAAATGTCCTTTTAACATAAAACTGGCATGTTTAAAACCAACAAGAAAGACACAAATCTTGAACTTGCAAAGTTCACATTTGGTAGAACTTGAAGGCAATATCAGACATTAGTATTTAGGAACTGTGTTTGATATTGCGTTCAGATGGGGTGAAGTCACCCCAGGAAAAGCCAAATTTCAAGGGACCAAGGGACGTGTTTTGGTGGAGCAACCCCTTCCTCTCAGCTACTTTATTATTGAGGAAGGGGTTGCACCCTCAAAACGCGTCCATTGATCTCCCGTGATGGCAGATAGCACATGTTGGCACACTGTGTGCATCTTCAAAATCTGGCTTTTCTACAATTTGCGAAACAATTTTAAAAGTGTAGTACACCATAAAATAAAGGACTTTGTAGGGGTTTTAAACTCTCTCCAAAACATCAATGATGTTCTTATTTTTTTTAATAACATCATTGATGTTTTTCGTTATGTTTTCCAATGCAACATTACACCCCATAATCTCCCCAATCAGGATCTGGGCACTTTCCGAGGTGAAAGGATCTGGATCCACAACATCACGATCACCTAAAAAGAGAGAAACCAAAAAAAAAACATGTATTATAAATATGCCGGCATCCATCTCTTACCTGAGCCTGTGGTCACAGACACTCACCTGTTGTGGTGACTAGTTCCACCACGTCTTCTTCCTCCTCCTGCTCTTATGGTGTTTGGGGGATTTCCCCTTCTTCCAGAGGTGGGGGGTCTCTGGTCTCCTCAGATGAGGGGTGTCCTCCGAGTCTTTTCTCCCCTATGTGAAAAAAAAAGTTATACTTAGCACACAGATATTTGGTGGTAGAACTAGAAATATGAAACATTGCTTGGAAGTGTGGTACAATTGTCTATTTTGGCAGAGTTCCAAGATGTAGAATTTTTAGTGTCCTTTGTCAAGCTTAAATACTTACCTTTCTTGTACAAGCTTCACAGATGGAGACACCCCTATCGTATACACTGGAGCACCTGTGTGGCCCCTAAGAAAAAGGGTGTTCTTGTGTCCCACACTAGTGCTCCAGCGTCCAGATGTGAAAACTGCTGCTGAGTGTCCTCTCCTTACACAGAATCTAGTTTGCAATTCGTTCTAGTAACAAACACATTTACACAACCAAATTAGTTTCATACAAGTAGGCCCTAAAAAATGTGGTCCAATGCATATGGCAAAAACAATGGTATTTTATAGGCCGAAAGAAAAATGTTTGATACGAACGAATAATGTGCCCATGAACATGAAAGTTGCCATTTTAAACTGTACAACAGTTCCTAAAAGCACATGGAGCAGCACGAACATAATAAACACAAAAAGAATAGGAACACAGCACAACTACTTACTTTTTTGCAGCACTCTCCGGATCTTTCTGTACTGCTCGTGCTCCCTTAATTTGAGGTCCGACCACCGCTTCCTGAGCTGATCTTTCGATCGTCGTACCCCGAAATTCCGGTGCAGACTCTTGACTACTTTCGCCATGATGTTGGCCTTTCTGACATTGGGGTTGGGGTAAGGTCCATACTTTCCATCATAGTCGACCTTCTTCAGGATGGCGACCATCTCCAACATCTCCCCAAAGGACATATTTGATGCCTTAAATCTTCTCCTTCTGGATCCAGACAATTCCGGCTCCGGGCTTTCCTTCTCCCCCTCCTCGTTGCTATAATTAGCACGCACCTGCTGTGTCTCCGCCATGTGCTTATCCCCCACTGCGCCGAATGAAAAGGGGCGGGGAATAGACTACAAAGAACGTCAGGGGCGGGCGGAGTTACACGCATGCGCAGTGTATATAAAGTGTAACACGTGTGCGTAGTATGTACGATCTGTGAGCGGAGGAAGGAGTATCGGAGGCGCCGATAACGATAACGAAGGTAAGAGCCAAACTTGGGCCTATACTGCTTCTAGATTGAGGCCTATATTGTAACAAGATTAGGAGAGTTTTGCCTGACATTAGGGTTTGTCTTGTGTTGTGTCTTGCAGTGAAAATGGATATCTTGAAAGATGATGACTTTATGGCAATCTTCATTGATATATTCAGGGAGCTGCCTTGTCTGTGGTAGATAAACCACCCACATTATAAGAACCAAACAAAGAGGAAGGCAGCACTGGATCAATTGCTGGAATTTGTAAAGACGGTGATCCCCACGGCAGACATCACCTTTTTGAAGATCCTAATTGGTGGCCAGAGGAGCACTTATCTAAGGGAGCACAAGAAGGTCCAGGATTCCCAGAGATCCGGAGCTGCAGATGAGATCTATGTCACCAGACTGTGGTACTATGACAGGCTGCATTTTCTGGCAGGTCAGACTGAACCCAGGTCATCACTCTCCAGTCTTCCTTCCACGCTTCCTTCCCCCCCAGCTGAGGCTTCAGACGCACAACCTGGGCCTTCCAGCCAGCAACATGTGGAGGAGCCCAGCTTGAGCCAGGTATAGCATTCTTCTAAATATTGCTGGTTGTCCAATCAATGATGTTAACTAGATGTTAGTTTGGAGTACTAATTTCTGATTGTGATTGATGATGCAAAAACTAAAACCATGTCCCTTTTTCATACACAGGGAAGTCTCAGCCAGGAGGTGGCTGGCCCAAGCAGGCTGCCTGATATGCAGGTCCCTCCCCTACACCCGCAAAAACAAAGTGGCAGGAAGAGGAGTACCCTGGAGGAGGCTGCCATAGGCCTCTTTTGGAAGGCTACAGAGGCCCTGAGAAGCCCCCACACTGTGGAGTAGGACTTTGCTTGCATAACTGCCTGCAAAATGAGGCAGATGGAGGAGAGCCAACGACTCCTTTGTGAGTCCTTAATTTTGGAAGCTCTCAATAAGGGGTTGAGGGGCCAAATAACATCTGATACCCACATTTGTGACCTCACACGTGGTCCTCCTCCTCCAGGTCCTACTACTACTCCTCCTCCTCCTCCAGGTCCTACTAGTCCTCCTCCTCCTCCAGGTCCTACTCCTCCTCCTGCCACATCTCCAACACCTGAGCCACAGCCAGGAAGGAAGTGTGGAAAGAAGACCAGAAAGTGATGGCCTGGGTCCAGTCTGGTCTGGCAAAAGATGCAGCCTCTTGTAGTACCACAGCCTGGGGACACAGATGTCATCTGCTGCTTTCTGGATCTCTGGGACTTCGGGACCAGACTGCACTCCCTTCGATAAGGACTCTTCAGGCCACCAATTTTGATGTTAAAGAATTGTCTGCCCTGGGGGTCCAAGGCTTCGCCAATTTCTGCTGTTTATCCAGCGTTGCCTCCCTCTTTGTCTGGTTCTGAGCCCTTAATAAAGGATTTTTTGTTTCAATTATACTCTCCTATGTGTTTTTTCCTTCAAAAAGGGCAGTTTGTTTGTGAGGATTCAGGTACATTTCTAAAGTACAATGTGAAATTAACAAGGGACACCAACACCAAACAATCTCCTAATCTACTTAAGATTAAATAATATAAGATATCAATGGTGTTGTGGTAACTTGACACACAAAACACACACAAAATATTATGGAGTAAAACTAAAAATAAAATAGAACAAAGATCAGCCTTGAAAAAAATACAAACCTAAAAAAAAAAAAAAAAAAAACAACCCAAAATTAATTTTGTCTGATGTGACAAATCCAAATATATTGAGGGAGTTCCGATAAATAATAAAGAAAGAAGTTTGTGAGAAGTCTGTGTTAATATGAGCATCAAAACGACTTGATTCTTCTCACATTATAAAGAAGAAGAGAGTGCGCTGTATTAAACCATTTTTGACATAGCACCGTGACGAAAGTGCTGTATCCATTGAGAACGCTAATTTTACCCGACCAAGCTGTTCCATCTCGGAATTTCTTCTGAGCATGCGTGGCACTTTGTGCGTCGGAACAGGCCACACACGGTCGGAATTGACGCGATCGGATTTTGTTGTCGGAAAATTTTATAGCCTGCTCTCAAACATTGTGTGTCGGAAAATCCGATGGAAAATGTCCGATGGAGCCCACACACGGTCGGAATTTCCGACAACACGCTCCGATCGGACATTTTCCATCGGAAAATCCGACCGTGTGTACGGGGCATTACAGTGGCCTCGACCCCTGGGTTTACGTCCTCTGCAGCGTTTCCTGGGTTTTGCCAACTATTTTCGGAAGTTTATTCGTAACTTCTCCTCTATGGTCAAGCCCCTGACCGATATGACCAGAAAGAACGGTAACCCACAGAGTTGGTCTCCAGAGTCCATTAAGGCCTTTGAAAGTCTCAAGGCTGTCTTTGTTTCTGCTCCTGTGTTGGCACATCCTGATCCTACATTATCTTTTATGCTTGAGGTTGATGCCTCTGAGAGTGCTATGCATCCTTGTGGCTACTTTTCCAAGAAATTGTCACCTGCCGAGTGCAATTACGAGATTGGTGGCAGAGAGCTGTTGGCAATCATTTTAGACCTGAAAGAATAGAGACATCTCCTCGAAGGTACCACTGTGCCGGATCTCATTCTTACTGACCAAAAGAATCTCACATTCTTGTCTGAGGCTAAACGCCTCTCTCCCAGAAGGGCGCGATGGGCTCATTTCTTGTCAAGTTTCAATTACATTATCTCATTCTTACCCAGGTACTAAGAATGTAAGGGCTGACGCCTTGTTACAACAATTTTCCTCCACTTCCAAGTTGGAGTTGGTTCCGGTTCATATGACTCCTCCTGATTGTATTCTGGCTACAGTTCGCACCAGTCTTCTCCTTTGGGTAACAAAATTCTTGCTGCTCAGGTCGATGCTCCTCCTGAGAAGCCTTATGACCGATGCTTTGTCCCAGAGTGTCTCCGTACTGCCGTGCTCCAGACTTACCTTTCTCCCAAGGCAGCTGGCCACCCTAGTAAGAACCAAGTCGTTTGGGCCATTTCCCAACAATTCTGGAGGCCTAGTCTACGTGCTGATGTAACTGCCTTCGTAGCTGCCTGTTCCATGTGTGCTCAGAGTAAGACTCCACGGCACCTTCCAGTGGGCCTCCTACAACCCATACCCAATGGAGAGAAGGTCCTGTACCCACCTGTCTATGGATTTCATTGTGGAGTTGCCCAACTCCCAAGGCAACACAGTTATCCTTATGGTGGTTGATCGGTTCTCAAAGATGTGTCATTGTATTCCACTTAAGAAGTTGGCCACTTCTAAGGAACTGGCTTCCATTTTTGCTCAGGAGATCTTTCGCTTACATGGGCTACCCAAGGTGATTGTCTCGGACAGGGGTAGTCAGTTTGTGTCCCGGTTCTGGCGAGCCTTTTGTGTACAGCTGGGAATTCAGCTTGCTTTCTCCTCTGCGTATCACCCACAGTCTAATGGGGCCACAGAGCTAGCCAATCAGTCTTTGGAGCAATTCCTAAGTTGCTATATTTCTCACCATCACAACAACTGGTCAGACCTATTACCATGGGCAGAGTTTGCTCACAACAGTGCCTTGAATACTGCTTCCCGATTGTCTCAGTTTATGGCGAATTATGGTTTCCAACCTTCCATGTTGCCTGACTTTTTTTTCCCGCAGAGTATTCCTGCAGTAGAGGAGCATCTCCGTGGTTTTCATTCCACTTGGGCACAAGTCCAGGAGTCTTTGTGTCATGCTAATGATAGGTACAGACTCCATGCTGACCGCAGACGGCTGCCTGCGCCTTCCTACCAGGTTGGGGACAGGCTCTGGCTGTCATCTCGCAACCTCCGACTTCGTGTTCCCTCACTGAAGTTCGCACCTCGGTTTATTGGGCCTTTCCATATCCTTTGCAGGATTAACCTAGTGGCTTACGCGTTGGACCTTCCTCCTAGTATGCGCATCTCAAATGTGTTTCATGTCTCCTTATTTAAACCATTGGTCTGCAACCGCTTTACCACCTCGGTGCCACGTCCTCACTCTATACAGGTTGAGAACCATGAGGAGTATGAGGTACAATCCATACAGTACCTGGTGCATTGGAAGGGGTACGGTCCGGAGGAATGCTCCTGGGTCTCATCCTCGGACGTACATGCTCCTGCCCACCTCTGTGATTTCCATAGACGTTTTACCCTCAAGCCCGGTGGTCCTCCGAGGGTGAGGGGTCGTTGAGGAGGGGGGTACTGTCAAGGCTGGCTCAGCCCTTCCTTCTCTGAGCTGGCCCCTCAGCTGTCGGCTAATTGCCAGCTCTCATCTCTCTCCACAGTTAACCAGCTGTTGTGGATCTGCTCGTCAGTCCCGCCTACTTAAAGATCTCCAGCTCACTTCATTCCTGCCTTCACCTTGGTCACATCACAAGAAACCATCTCCTGCGTTCCTGTTTAAAGACTGTCTTTGCAGACATCCCTTCTGGTTCCTTATCCTGCTTGCTGTTCCTCTACTTGGATCCCTGACTTCTGGCCTGGCTGATTACCCAATCTGGTTACAGAACTCTGGCTTGGCTGATTACCCGATCTTGTTACTGAACTCTGGCTTGGCTGACTACCCGATCCGGTTACTGGACTCTGGCTATGCTTTGACTACGCTTACTCTATTTACCTTTTTGTTTTTATTAATAAACAAGTGTGATTTTACTGTACTTCAGTCTCGGTCTGGTTCATGGTTTCTGACACATGGTCTGTATTCCCATAATGGTAGCAGGATGACTCCTGGCTTGGTGGGCGTCTGTATCTCCAGTTTGCGGCAGTTAGCTTGACTGCTGTTCTGAAAACTTCCTCTTTCACCTCTTCCCTTCTGCCCTGGGGGTTAAATTTCTCTGTATCTTTCACAGCCATTTCCATCACTGAAGCTATCTCAATTGCCTTTGTAAGGGTAAGGTCTTTCTCTGTTAACAGTCTCTTTTGGATAGACTCACAATTCAGTCCCATGACAAACTTATCTCTCAGTGCAGTAGGTAAGTACTCCCCAAAAGAACAGGTAGAGGCTAGTCTGAGAAGGGCGAGCACATAAGCTTTAATTTCTTTACCTGGCTGCTGCCGCTGCTGCCGCTGATAGGACCGGAATCTTTCTGCAATCTCTAGTGGTTTAGGCTGGAAGTGATGCTCTAACAGTGTCAGGAGCTCTGCCAATGTCTTAGTTGCTGGTTTTACACGGGAAAGGCGATCCCTAAGAGTGTCATATGTCTTAGCACCAACCACTGTAAGAAATACTGCTATGTGCCTGTCGTCTGGGATGGCATTTGCACTGAAATACTGTTCCAGTCTCTCAACCCAGGTACTCCAGGATGTCTGTTCTCCATCAAATTCACTTAATGTCCCGATCAATTACATTTTCCTGCTGGGCTCTGTGAGTGCTTTTATCCAGGTGACAATCCACACTGCTTTTGTCTCTCTCTCTCTGACTGATAGCAACTTTGTAAATCCCATCATCGTCGCCACTGTTATATTCTCTGAGTTGTGAGAGACACAAGACTCTGGTCTGGAACAACCGATGTTTATTTCAGTATTCACTGTACACTCTAACATGCAACATACATGCCTTCCTTATATTATGCTGCATCAACATATGGTTCCTCACTGTCCTCTAAGATGGCTTCCATGCACATTAACCCTTGTCATCAATCCTGGCCAGCCTTAAAGTGACAGTGCATGTGGAACCCTGCAGGTATAACACACAGGGGGTTATTTACGAAGGGCAAATCCACTTTGCACTAAAAGTGCAAAGTGCACTTGCAAGTGCAGACGCTGTAAATCTGAGAGGTAGATCTGAAATGAGGGGAAGCTCGGCTGATTTTATTATCCAATCATGTGCAAAATAAAATGCTGTTTTTTATTTTCCTTGCACTTTCCTTGCATTTTCAAGTGCACTTTGGACTTTCACTTGTAATGCAAAGTGGATTTGCCTTTAGTAAATAACACCCACTGTGTCCCAGGGACACAGCTCACCACCGATTGTCGTGCCATGCGCCCCTGGGAGGCGCGCATGCACAGCAAGAAGGGGAGGACATCATATGATGTCCACCCAGAGTGATGAAAGGCCCAACCAGCCATCAATCTGCTATAGTCTAGGTGGGAACTGGTTAATGGCTCATCGCTTCTCCATTTGTGAGAATCTTTTTTTTATGCTATAATTAGAGGCTCTATTTGCACTGGGTTCTTTATTTTTCACAACTTAAGGGCCCATTCACACTATGTGTTCCTGTGTGATTCACATGTGATCTGGGTGCAGTGCAGTGAGATTTTAGCCCATTTGAAATTAATGGGCTGAAATCTCACTGCACTGCACCCAGATCACACTGCACCAGGCCAAAAGTAGTGCATGCAATACTTTTAGAAATGCACTGCAACTGGATTGCATGGTACTTCTGTACCATGTGATCTGATGCGGGCAAACACACTGCGTTTGGGTGTCCTGAACTTTGCATTGACACCACATATCGCGAGGGCAGTGCGGGAAACACGCAGGGAACATGAGTTTCCTGCACCGTGTTCCAATGTGAATGGACCCTGAGAGAGTTCCCTGCTCCACCATCCCAGGCTGCATAGGACTTCTTCCTAGCTGTCATTCACACTAGAATGTGGTGCGGGAAAGCCATGTTCTCGTGCTGCTTCCCGCACCACATTCCAGTTGCACTGCCCTTGTGATATGCTGCTGGTGTAAGTACCATGTGGTCTGGTTGCAGCGCATTTCAAAAAGTAGTGCATGCATTACTTCTGGTGCAGTGAAATCACACTGCAAAGAACTGCATGTGTATCACATGCAGTTGCTAGCATGAAAGGGCCCTTACTGTGGTTCTCTGTTGAGGTTACCTGTGTACTAATTAATTGACTGGTACAGTGTTTTGCTGCTTTGACAGATTGGTAACCTTTGGGCATATATATTTTATAGAGATTTAATTTACTCTGGTTCTATTCATGTGGATCTGAGCGCACTGAATTTTTTTGTGTATTTTATGGGGTGGTAAAATACAAATCCCCAGCCAGTTGCTGGGGATTCCATTTTTTTTAAATACCTGTCTTCCATTACCCTAAGCCAGGTACACATGGGCCAAAAATCATCTGAAAATGGTAAATTTGGCAGGAAACGTCCAATTTTCCCATGTGTACAGTTCCCTGTCCAACGTAAGCCGGTCCCCGGAGCATGCTGAAAAACCAGCATCCAATTAGCGCTCACAGCCAATGTGTGTCCTGCCTGGAGGGGGGGTGGTGGTCCCCCTATTAGAACACAATAGCTCAGTGGGGAGATTGCTGTACCAACATCAGATGTGTTAGTACAGTGATCTGTACGTTTTTTAATTCAGCCCGCTGGATTTAATGGAAAAAAAACTTCCTGTGTGTACCCGGTTTAATGCTGTGCCCTCTCTCCTACTGCACACAGTGTGGATGTTTTAGCTTGCCTCACCTGCCAGCTGCCTTTAGCCAGTGAGGGGAAGCAGGGAATGCATAACAAATAAACAAAGAATAGACTGTATAACAGAATACCTGCCAACTGCCTTTACCCAGCGAGGGGAAGCAGGGAATGCATAACAAATAAACAGAATAGACGGCATAACAGAATAGAATAGACGGCATAACAAATAAAGTGTATGTCACAGTAGCAGCCCATGCATTAAGGGCGCACGGGCGCTGCGCCCTCTCTCCTGCCACGCCCTCTATCACTAATAGATTCATGCATTGCATGAATCTATCTATGGCCGCCGCTGCCACCCCCTATTCAGGCGCCCGGCCCCTTTTCGGGTGCAGGGCACTTGAATTACAGCGGCGGGAGGTGTTTTTGAAGCACCTGATTAGAGCCATAGGCTCTAATAGGCGTCAAAAAAAGGTGACCTGCGAGTGCCATGCTGGGCGCTCGCAGGTCTCTCAGCTGTGTGTTAGAAAAGTGAATGACTATCCGCTTTCCTAACACTAAAATGCTTCTCTGCCAATCAGGTGCTCGGGTCTGTTACCTGTCACCTGATTGGCCGAAACAACAGGTGCTGCTATTGGATGCCTATCAGGAGGAGAGGATGGGAAATGGGGACAGCAAGAGATGCACAAAGGACCCCACTTGTCGGGCAGATGGCAAGCGGGCGGGGGGCACCCTGGCAGCATTTGATGGGCACACTGGCAGCATTTGATGGCACAGTGGCAGCATTTGATGGGCACAGTTGCAGTGTTTGATGGCACAGTGGCTGCAATTGATGATTTTTTTTTCAAAATTTTTTTGCGCCCTCCCTAAAAATTTTGAGCACCAGCTGCCACAGATGCCATATCGTGTTGGTGGGATTACATTGTCGGTGGGGGGGTCAGCGAAATGCCCCTTCACCTGAGTAGACAAAAATCCTTGCACTGGCCCTGCAGACATGCCTAAAGGCTTCCTGGTGAGGAGAAATAAAAAGTCCCCACCAGTGTCCTACTGAGAGCAAGATAAGGACAGAGCGCAGGCTGCCCCAAACCCCCCCAACCCACCCGGCATGGATGATGTACACCATGCCAGAGCAGGGACTGGTTCATTGCCCCAACAGAGGCTCTCCCCCCCTGGCCAGCCCCAACCGAGCCGCCCCATCTCCCTCCTGTAGTCTTTGGCTGCCCCCTGATGATCAGTTCAGGAACCTGGAGTCAGTGCAGCAAGCAGTTGAAGGTGAACAGTCAGCTTGACCCGCCAGGCGAGCAGAGTGTACCCTACACCCACAGCCCCTCACATCTAAATGATGTTGGAGAGGGGGCAGTAGCTGTACTTTTGTAACAATCTACTACTACTACTTCTACTAATAATGGTGTCGTGAGTATGTCTGCAGAGCCTGATAATGGAGTAGCAGTGGGCAGTAAGAGAGTTAACCCAGCTCGTGAGACCTGTTGGTAGGCTGAGAACCCTGATGCCAGAGTGTATGCCACTGTATCATACTGTTGCTACAAGTGGGACGAGTGGCACAGAGAGGGTTAAGCTGGAGCGGGGGAAAAAGAGCGTTACTGTTAAGCTGAGGGCCTGGGGTCAGTGTGATCACTGTGGGAAGCTACTTTTGAAGAGAGTGCCTAGTGACATCCGGTCAGTTACATTGCTAGTAAACTGGGAGACAGGCTATGCTGTGGAAGTGAAAAATACCCTTGTGGTGCCAAGGGAAGATAGCAGTGCGATCAAGTCAGTGCTGGGGCTGGGACCATTGCTGTACACCCTAACCGCACTGCATCATAACCAGGAGATGTGCACCTTCCTTATCAGGAGCATTCAGCCTACAAAGAGCAGTCAGCAGCCTGAAACTAGTATAGCAGATCCTGCAAACAGCCATTTAGCTGTAACATCCACTTCAGAGACTCAGAAGGTCCAGAGTCTGAAGTTTGTGTGATTTTCAGGAGATGGGGAGCTAGGAATCATGGGTGCGGAGTTCCCAAGGTTTGAGAATATTTTCGGTTTCCTAGAGGAGGGGATGGGAGACTGGAGGTGGGTGACAGAGTCTGTATGGGGCTGGAAGGCTGAGAGTGATTCTCATTGTTCCAGGCTAAACATCGAGGAGAAAAAGCACAATGTCCAGTTGATTCAGTGTGCTAAAAATCTGGGGTTCTGCCAGGCCTGTGTGGAAAGGAGGCCTGATTTGAGGCCCCTCCTCACACCTTTTGCAAGATATAGGCACAAAACGAGGCATACATAGTTACATATGGAAGGAAGTGAGTCTGTATGTTACACAAGGAAGAGGAGACCATGATGTATTGCCCAGATTCTCCCTTTTCCAGAGGATAATCTAAAGACAAGTGGCCCTGGAGTATGGGTATGATTTTCCTTATGTTCCTAGGGAAAATCCTGCAAGAAATTGAGGCAAGAAGAGTCTCATGCCGCGTGCACATGCGGAAATGCCGCCAGCAAAACTCCGATGAGAGCTTTTTGTCAGAAAATGCGATCGTGTGTATGCTCCATCTGTCTTTTGCTGGCGGAATTCCAGCCAGCAAAAGATTGAGAGCATGTTTTCTATTTTTTGGTCGGGAAAAGTTCCTATCCGAAAATGCGTTCGTCTGTATGCAATTTGGACACGCAAAAAAGCACGCATGCTCGGAAACAATTTGACGCATGCTCGGAAGCATTGAACTTCATTTTCTCAGCTCGTCGTAGTGTTGTACATCACCGCATTCTTGACGGTCAAAACTTCAGAGAACTTTTGTGTGACCGTGTGTATGCAAGGCAAGCTTGAGCGGAATTCCGTCGGAAAAACCATCCAAGTTTTTTCTGCCGGAAATTCTGATTATGTGTACGCAGCATCAGAAGTGGTGTGGGACTTCATGGATATTCCAAAGCTCTTTAGGAACCAATCTAATCCTAAATTTATGGCAACAGTTCCTGTCCATGAAGCAGAACTGGAATCTGGGGCATTTAAAATACATGGACAGAATGCTGGTAGTGAAAGCAGGCTACAAGGACAGAGAATGGTCTGCCACGGTCCAAGACACAAAAGGAGAGGTCAGGATTCCCCATCCAGACTTTTACTGCTGAGCCAGTGGAGAAAACTGTGATTATCCTTCTGCTGTTATTGGTCATAAAGAAGACCCCCCTTTTCTGTTGCTATGGCCAACTTTAAATTACAAGTTGAGTGCTGAATGTCTAAGGGGTAATACCCACTCCTTTACAAGTCTGTTCTGCCTCCTTTATATCCCTGTAATGAAAGGAAGTGAGTTCCACTTTCACCTATAGGATCGTCTGAGACTTATGGTAAATCTAAGCAGCCGTGGTGGCCTGAGAGCAGCTGTTAAATCCACGTTCATCAATTCATCAAGTAAAAAAAAAAGGGGGGTCTCAGTTTTGTTCAATGAAAGTTTATCCTTGATGGGCAAAGTAATGGCATCTGTACTTTTCTTTGAATCAGGGAGAGTTCCTGGCCCATATTGATAATGTGGGACCAGGGAGAATGATCACTTTGTAAAGATGTTTGCCAAGTATGGACACTTTGTGAAGATGCTTATTAACTTTAGACACTTTGCAAAGATGTTTGCCAAATATGGACACTTTGTGAGGCCATGCATCCAGTTTACAGGAGGGAGCCAGCTGTCCAGTTACATTCCAGAGTGGGGGAGAGTCCCCTGAGTGAAAAAAAAAGGATGATGGTAAAGTCCAGATAGGGCCTATCTAAAAAAACAAAAAACAAAAACGTTATTGGTTTTGATTGCATTTAAAAGAATCCAGTTAGGTAGGTAGGATTTGTCTTTCTCTTTTAGGAGGAAGCAAATCAACAAGAAGTTTGCTCAGCAAGGACAATTCCATTATTATGGTTGCTCTCTGTTATATAATAAGCTAATGTACCTCAACCACTACTTCTATTTTGGTAGGGGGTGCACTAATCAAAGTTGCACTGAGTAGAGTTCTACTAACTTACTCTGTAAATGTGTGTACAGCAAGTTATATTTCTCATTCAAATTGTATATACATGTAGAGCAGAATCAATATATTTTTCCACCATTGTATTTATTGGCCACATATGGGGTAGGCCCCATAGCCCTGTTATTTTCCCTTTTCCCTATTCCCAGTTTGTGGGAAAACTCCACAGTTTTTGTACAAACCTTTTGTAGGGGCTATGCCCAGGCCAGTGAGGACATGGCCATTTTTAGTGGGGGGTGAGTGTAGCACCCTCTTAGGTAGGTTACTAGGATGTAAATAGTTGGAATAGTGTGGTCTCCTGCTTAACAGGAGACTAAGGTAAAATATAGTAGTTTTCCTGCCTAACGGGGAGACCAAATTGGTGCAGCCAGGAAGCCCTGTGTGTTTAACAAGTGTTGCTGTATCTGCATTGACTCATCTGTATTCAGGCAGTTTTGGAAATTGTTCAGTGGACAGGAGTGACTCATGCAGATCAGTAGCATGAATATGAATGCCATCTCAGGGACCCCTATGCATGCTGGGAAGGGGTATTTATATTCAGTGAGACACACAGGAAGAGGTCCTTTTTGCCCAGAGGGGAGAGTCCAGCTGATCAGGGGGGCGCTTTGCCCTCCTCAGCACCTGCTGCTATGCTGCCTCAGGAGAAGGAGAGCTGACCCATGTGTTCTGAAGAGCTGACTGAGGGGAGCCATGCCTGAGAGGATCTGTTTGCGACTCCTGTGAGTACAGACCAAAGATCTAGGGGCCTGTTCTTTTTAGGCTACCCCTCTGTGCTAGGAAAGTCAGCTACTGGGTACAGCAGAAAAGGGATAGTGGCTAGTGTCCTGAAGAGCAACAGTCCATCCTTCTCACAGAGGACTTGCTCAAGAGTGCACGTTCCTTCAAGTAGGAATTCCACAGTCAAGTTAAGGTAGTTGCCCTCCATGTAAGTAGTTGAATCTGGAGTATCCCACCACATTTCCTTTCCTATCCAAGTTCTCAATAAAACATCAAAAACAACCAAAAACTCCCTAGACTAATTATTCAAGAAACATGCCTAAGTGTGTGCCTGGCTGTGGAAAATACTGTGTGGCTGGCTAAAGAGTTAAAGCAAGAGAGGATTCTAGTGACTCCTACGGGGGTGGTGCTAGATGCATGCTAATGTATAGTTAAAATCGTCCACTGTCTCCCTCTAATCTGGAAAAGAGAAGAGATGTTCTATTACTGTTATTCAGGTGTCTGATAGTAATGAACAAAGCTGCTGAAATTCAGTTCAACCCAAATTCAGAAATTTTTTGAAAACAATTTGCTGAATTTTAAGTTGAATGGCAATGAAGTCGATAGAGGACACATTTTTATCAGTGTTGCCAACCACCCATTAATTTACAGGCTGCCCGTAAATGTCCATTATGGGCAGTGGCGTCTGTAAAAAAAAGATGGCTGCAGGCCGACGTGCAACTGCGAATGCATCACTCTGAAGCCTGCCGGGCTCGAAAAAGCTCGTACATGCTCGCCCATTTTCAGCCGAGAGGGAGCATGTGCAGTGATGTACTGGCGCCGCTTGGAGCCATTTTTGAATGGAAGACATTTGGTCTCGGTGGCACCGTGGCCACAGAAGAGGACACTCATGTGAGAAGTAAGTAGAGGATGACATTAATGTGGGCAGTGAAGGGGCAGAGAAGGATAGTGTTGTGGGCGGTGAAGGGGGCAGAGGAGAACAATGCTGTGGGGGCTGAAGGGGGCAGAGAAGGACAGTGCTGTGGGGGGTGCAGGGGGCAGAGGAGGACACTGCTGTGGGGGTTCAGGGGGCAGGGCAAGACATTGCTGTGCAGCCGGGGGGCGTATACGAAGGTGGGCAGAGGAGGACTCTGCTGTGGGAGGGTGATGTAAATGGTGGCAGAGGAGGACACTGATGTGGAGGGTGAAGGGGGGCAGATTAGGACACTACTGTTGGAGGGTGATATGTAGGGGGCACAGGAGGACCCTGTAGTGGGGGGGGGGGTCATGATATGAAGGGGACAGAGAAGGACACTACCTGAGAGGAGCCAAGAGGGGCAGAGGAGGATATTACTGTGGGGGGAGGGTAAAGGAATGAGGCAGAGGAGGACATTACTGTGTGGGGCAGTGTTACCAATAGCCCATAAAAATATGGCTGTCCGCAGCCTCTAACCATCTTCTGTACCATGTCCGTAGCCTCTGACTACCTCCTGTACCATGTCCGCAGCCTCTTACCATCTCCTGTACCATGTCCACATTCTCTAACCATCTCCTGTATCATGTCCGCAGCCTCTGACCTCCTCTTATACCATGTCTGCAGCCTCTGACCTCCTCCTGTACCATGTTTGCAGCCTCTGACCACCTCCTGTACCATGTTCCCAGCCTCGGACCACCTCCTGTACAATATCCACAGCCTCTGACCACCTCCTATACCATGTCCGCAGCCTCTGACCACCTCCTGTACCATGTTTTCAGCCTCTAACTATCTCTTGTATCATGTCCACAATCTCTGACAATCTCTTGTCTTTTATCATGTCTGCAGTCTCTGAGAGGGTCTGGAAAGGAGTCAAGAGCGGGAGCGCCACCAGGATGGGGGTCACGGGAGGAGTCAGACATGTGTGAACTATGGAGAGAAAACTATAGGATAAAACCGAAGCCCCCAAACTGGAGCCGTCTGACTGAGCCCTGCATGGTGCACTTAAGAGGAGGTCAGTGAAAGCGCCGCCAGGCCAGTCTGGGGGGGGGGGGGGGGGGTCAGGAGGGGAGAGTGAATACAATAATGTAAGGAGGCACTGATATAAAGGTTTCTACTTATAGTAGGATACCCCCTCCCCCTTACCTTAGTGTATTTACTCTGCGGAAGATGGTCTCTGGTCACCAGAGTCCCCCCACATAAGACTTCCTGGCTTTCCCCTCTACTTCAGAGTCTGCAGGATTCCCCCCTTACAGTGCAAGGGGAACTCAGTGGACTCTGATATAAGGTGGTCTCTGGTCCCCCTTAAATCATAATCTGCAGCATTCCCCTAATGCCAGAGTTTCCTTGCACTGTAAGGGGGAATCCTGTACACTTTGATATATGGGGGAACTCTGTGCTGGCTGGATTATATTAACCTGATCTTCATGTAAATGGAAAAATATGTCTTTTGACTTTTGTTTAACGTAAACACATTGCTAATAGCACTAGCTACTTGTTTATAGTTTCAGCATTGATATTTGCACAGTTTAGCACTGAAAACAACCATTTTAGTTACTTTTTAGCAGTGCCAGTAAAAAATGTGGCTATGTTAGTAAATGTGATGATTTTTGCCCCCCAAAAAATTGGTTCCGTTTGTAAATTTTTGCATCCTGTCAGTAAATTTCACTTTGGGGGGTTGGCAACACTGATTGAAGGGCTGCTAGGCAAGCTATTATCATACAAATGACATGGAAAGACCCGACTAAGTGTTCTTTTATCTGTTGTAATTTGTTGCAACTTAAGGCAATAGGTGTAAAAACAGCACCTCAAAAAATGTAATGATGCAGTATTCTATATGGTTATTTGATATTTCCTTAACACACAAGAAAAAAAAGGGAAAAAAAGTTTCAAGTTGCTATTTCTGTTTTTTCCCAGGTGTCGAAAAAAAATTTAAAGAAGGTACACAAAACAAAAAGGAAGGGAAAAACTGATTCAAATTTTTTTTTTGCAAATGCAAATGAAACATATTAAATAGCGTTTGCACTTTTAACATTGGGTATATGCTTCTATTATATTGTCTCTATCTTTTTAAAGTTTTTCCTATTACCTAAAAAGTTCATATAACAACAAAATACACTGAACAATCCATGAAAAAACAACAAAAAGGAAAGGAAATCCTTTTATTTTGTTATTTTTAACCTCTCAGAAATGCATTTGTTTATGTAACAAATGCATTCACCTAATATTGAGCTGTCAAAAACTGATACAGCAACCAGCTGTCATGGTAGTATTAGGCCTCATGCTCAATGGACGTTTTTACAGTTGCTCCTAGTGGCATCTGGCCTTTTTTTTTTTTTACTGCCTGTAAATGCCCCTCCATGTTAGCCTCTGTGTCTATGCACACATAAGGGTTAATTTACTAAAGGCAAATGTAGAGCCAACCTACTTAGGTGTGTGCTAACTAGTTAGTGAAGGTTAGTGTTAGGTAAAAATTCCAGTGCATTACCCTGTTGGTTTTAAGCCTGGTTGGGTTTGTTTTGGTTGGGAGAAATGACAGAGTAGAATTGGGGGTGTGACCACCTGCATTCTGTTGAGAGTGATGCCTTGTTCGTCCAGTGAGAGGTGCTGGAGGGAAGTTAAATTGGAAACAGGATACAGTTAGTTGTATGGGCTACCCTGAACCAATCATTAATTTGAGTGGGCAGGGGCTATCAGGCTCATATAAGCTGTGGGTCACATGCTAAAAAAGTTTTGGGATTGAAAGAGATTTGTAGAAGAAGACATCATGTAGAAGTTGGTGCAGCCTGTGGTTCTTTCGTTCTGTGTAGACTGTCTGCTGTGTCATCAGTTCAATGAAGGGGGTTAATAGAACCACACTGGCGAAAAGGATAGAACTACACAGCAGCTCCTACGGGGGTAGTGCGCTACACAAATAAACTGTGCACTCTGCAGGAGCACTTACTCCAGAGCTTGGTAAATGAGCAGAAGCTCTGCTGACTTTCATCATCCAATCAAGAGAAAGCAAAAATGCTGTTTTTTTTTATTTTCCTTGCATGTGATTGGGTATTCTTTGCAAAGTGAATCTTTTTTTTTTTTTTAAGGGTAAATTTTATTGAAGTTCACAAAAGTTTACACTTCCATATCACATTTCACTTTTTTCATACAGTATTATTTAAATACATTATAAACTGGTATCATTTATTTAAACCATATAATTGTTAACATGTAAGCATTCCATCTTTATTATAGAAAGTAATCAGTATACTTGTTTAACACACATGCAATTCACTGTTCTGTTTCTTTCTTTTTCCTCGGTTTTATATGTCCTAACTATGTTTCCAATATGACATTTGCTTTTCACCTCACACCTGTCATATTTTTTATACTTTCATCACTAATAACCATATAACTTCTATACCGTAATTTCTCCCGATATATTTGCGATCCATTTTCCCCAAACTTTATCAAACTTTTTATTACTTCCTCTGGCTTGGTATGTGAGTTTATACATTGGTAGAGCATTATTGACCAACTTTAACCAATCTAGAAGGGAGGGGGGATTCGAGTTTTTCCATTTAAGGTCCAGAGCTTTCTTAGCGTAACAAAATACTATTCGCAAAAGGGTCTTCTCTTCTGTGATGTGGATAGTTCTTCCTCCTCCAGGTCTCCAAGAAGACACCTGGCCGGAGAATATATGTTTGGGAGCTCAAATTTCTCTTCCATATACGTAAGGATTGTCTTTCAGTATGACATCACCCGAGGGCATTGTCACACCATATGGAAGAAGTCTCCCACCTCTGCATTGCAGCGAGGACACTCCGGGGACTCCCTCCTTCCCATCTTGTGCAGTCGTTTGGGGGTATAATATATTCTATGTAAGTAATTGAACTGAAGTATTTTATCTCTAGCTGAGATCATTGAGGACACCATTGTATCTAGTACCTCCAACCAGGTCTCCTCCGCAAGGGATGGTATATCCGTTTTCCACTGTGCAGCCACCCCGACCAATCTGGAGGTAGAGGGTGACAGCAGAGCCGAGTAATACCTAGAGATCAATTTTGAGTGATCTTCTTCAGCAATCAGTTTTTCCATTTTAGAGGGGGAGAGACTTACCTCGCCCCCACCATACTGAGCCAGTGCAGCATGACGTAGCTGGAGTTATCTGAAAAAGAAGGTGTTTGGGATGGCGTATTCAATTTTCAAATCTGTGAAGGACCTAAAGATTCCATCCCTGAACAGCTGATGGGCATATTTTACCCCATAAACTGTCCAACATGCTCCGTCCGGTACCTTGGCTATTTCTTTAAGCTGAGGATTATGCCACAGTGGGGCATTAGGAGACTCCGCCAGACTGGATCCACCTATTTTAGCATTACATATATGAAATATTTTGTATGACAATTTCAAGATATTAGCACCCTGTTCTGGATAAGGCCCATTCCTAAAAAGGACATTGATCAGTGCTTCGTACGAATGAACCTGAGCAGCCCGGGTAGCCACTGATGCAATGTTCATCTGCGGGAAGCCCCACCAATGCACATGTGTTAATTGGGCAGCAAGATAATAACAGCGTAAGTTTGGTAGAGCCAACCCTCCTGACCTTTTAGGTAAGTGAAGTGTCTCTAATGATATTCTGGCAGGCTTAGGTCCCCACAGAAAGGAGGAGAGTGTCTTATTTATATCTAGAAACCATTGCTTAGGTATATATACTGGGGCATGCCAGAGCAGGTACAAAAACCTGGGCAGGTAAATCATTTTAAATATGTTAATTCGCCAAAGGAGGCCGAGAGGCAACTTAGCCCAGGCTTGTGTACTTTCCTTTAGCCTTTCCATACCGGTAACAAATTATTAGACACATAGGAGCTCAGTGGTAGCTGTATCTCTACCCCCAAGTATCTAAACTTGGAGACCAATGTCAATGGAACCTCTGGGGGGAGTCTCGGAACATACGCAGAGTCAAAGGGGAGTATCACGAATTTACTCCAGTTCACCTTGAACCCAGAATACCTTCCAAAGTCGGATATTCTGTCTAGGGCTATGGGCAGTGATTCCTCAGCCTCTTCCAAATATAAGAGCATATCATATGCGTATAGAGATGTTTTTTCCTCCCTTTCATTAATCTTACATCCCTTGATTTGTTTATCCGCCCTCAACATTGCCGCTAGCGGCTCTATTGCCAGGGCAAACAGCAGGGGCGACAAAGGGCACCCCTGCAGTGTGCCTCTAGCTATGTTGAAGAGCTCCGTAATGGTATTATTGACTCGTAATCTAGCCCGTGGCTCCGCATATAGAAGTTCGACCCATTTTATGAACCTTGGGCCGAAGCCCAGCCGCCCAAGGACTGCTATCAGATAAGGCCATTCTATAGAATTGAACGCTTTATGAGTGTCAAGTGACACCACCACCCGAGTATCTAGGGTAGGGCCCTTTGATTGGATTATAGTGAAAAGGCGCCTCAGATTTATGGCAGTCGACCTTTAAGGAATGAATCCTGTCTGATCAGGATGGATAAGAGATGCGATAACCTTATTCAGTCTTTTTGCCAGAAGTTTAGCTAACATTTTTGCATCAACATTGATAAGAGATATTGGCCTGTATGACTCACATAAGTCATGGTCCTTGTGCGGCTTGGGGATCAGCACTATCAATGCTTCTCTCATGGACTCAGGCAGTAAAACCCTATTATAAGCATCTTCGTACATTTCTATTAGCCTAGGGGCCAAAGTTTCTGGGTAAGCTCCGTACCACTCGACTGGGACACCATCTAATCCAGGGGTCTTGTTAGGTTTTAGGGACCTTATAGCTGACATAACCTCCTCAATCGTAAACGGACTATCCAGTTCCTCTACCCCCTCTTCCGTGAGCTCTAGTAGGGGTATTGGGGCCAGATACTTCCGTACCTCCTCCATCCCATAGTCTACCCTTGAGGTATATAGTTCCGTATAAAATGCCAAAAAGGCATCTGCTATATCTGCGTGTGATGTACAGAGTTTCATATTCGTGTCAAGTATTCGCGGGATAGAAGTCGGAGCCTGTTGTGAGTGCGTCAAGTAGGCCAATAGCCTGCTGTTTTTATCCCCAAATTCAAAAATCCGTTGCGATTGGTAAAGTAATTTTTTCTGCTTTTTTTTCTATTAACACCAAGTCTAATCATCTTATACTCTCCCTCCATATCTTATGTGTGTCAGAGTTAGGATTTTTAATGTATTCTAACTCGGATTCAGTGGCCACTTGCTCCGCCTCCCTAACCTTCCACCCCTTATCTGACTGCAGTTGTTTAATCAATCCTGAAATGGAGCCCCGGAGTGTGGCTTTGAAAGCATCCCAAGTGACCCCAAGCGGGACCTCTTTTTTATTTTCTAACCAAAAATTGTTAATGGACGTTGCGGTGGACCTCTCGAAGCACTCCTCCTTAAGCCACAAGGGGGTCAGCCTCCACACCACATATCCCCGTTGTTTCTCCATGTCAATCGTGAGAAGCATGAGGGAGTGATCCGAGATGGCCCTCGGCAGGTATTGAGCATCCATCACCCTCGGCAACAATTCCCTGGACACAAAACATATGTCTATCCTGGAGAGGGTATTAAAGGTAGAGGAAAAACAGGAATATTCCTTGGCGTCTGGGTGTTTCCACCTCCATGCCTCCACTAAATCATAGGGTTTCATAGGGATTCAAATCACCAGCTAAAATAATAGGACCCTCTGCCTTCTGCAGCACCTCCGCCATCATCGCCTCCCACACCTTGATTGTAAATGGGGGTGGTATATATACTGCCACCAAGGTGTAGGCTTGGTTATTAATGAGCAATACGAGGGCCACATATCTACCCATAGGATCCAATTTCACCATCTTAGTAGTGTACAGAAGTGACTTAGCCACTAACACAGATACACCCCTAGCGTAACTGGAGTAGGTAGAGTGAAATGCTCTACCTACAAAAGCTCTGTGAAGGGCCAATGTTTTAGACCCCACTAGGTGCGATTCCTGGAGGAATATGATATGTGGCCTTCGCTTTAGGATGTATTTAAATACTAGGACTTGCTTGATCTTAGAATTAAGCCCTCTCACATTCCATGAGAGGAGATTAAGGGACTGCATCAAGATACATAGGGATTATATGGTTAACAGTATTTGGCCTATGGGGAGGCGGCGATGCTAGAGCCCCCCCCGGGCGGGTATGCCCGACACAATTACCCTCCAGTTCTCCCCCCGGAGGTAGCATGTTAACATACACATTCTATTTTTAAGTTCAACTGACTCATACAGTGTTTGTGAACATAGATAAGAACTTTGGTTCAGGGCACAGTCTTATACAATGCTTGTGCAAAAATAAGCATAGAAAGTGTAAGGTACCTGGTAGGAGAGCCTGACTGTAGGAGAAGACCTCTCATACAACGCTGGTTCAGGAGCCACTGGAGTGGGGACAGTGGTCTCCTGAGCACAGTGGGGTAGGAGTGCCTGTATAGTCTCTGATGTGGAGGCAGAGATCCCTCCTGGGATGGCCGGGCTGCAGGTGAGTGGAGACTGGAACAGAAGCAGGCTTGACACACTGGATGGCAGAGTAGCAGGTGAGAGGAGACTGGAACGGCAGCAGGCTTGACACACTGGAGGGAGAGATCACTGAAGCTGAAGCTGAAGGTGCAACAGCAAGTGAACAGTAGGCACAAGCAGAGTCAGACAGTCCGGGTCGGCAGGTAGCTGGCACAGGTAATAACGGCAGGCAAGGCAGAGTCGGTGAACAGGCAGAGGTCGGCAACGGTAGTAGATACAGACAGCAGAGTAGTCAGACAAGCCGGATCGGGATTGGAGCAGGTCGGATGGTCAAACAAGCCGGGTCAATCAGGTAGCAGACAATCAGGATACGGGTCAAACAGGTTCACAGAGCTGAGACAAAGCAGCGATGTTCTCATGGAACAGGGGAACTTTTATGTGCTGAAATGGCGCCAAACCGGCGCTAACGCGAACGCGCGCGCGCCCGTGCGCGCGCACGCACCCGCGCCGCGCACCCGCGCGCGCCCGAGCGCCGCGCTGATGCACAGCAGTTTGATGCCGTGTCTGAACGGAAGCGCGCCGGCGCATAGGCGAATGTAAGTGCCCCGGACTGGTGCTGGTAGATCCCTGACATTGCCCCCCCCCAAGGGGCAGCCTCCGGATGCCCAACAACCTCTTCTTCTCAGGATGAGTAGAAAAATAAGCGCGCACTAAACGCCTGGCATGCACATTACTGTCCGGTTCCCATGAGTTACTTTCTGGGCCGTAGCCTTTCCACTTGATTAAGAATTGGTTCTGCCCTTGCCTTCTTCTACAATCAAGGATAGCCTCGACCTCAAATTCCTCGCTGCCATTAATTACAACAGGTTCAGGGGGTCTTGTGCCCCTAGCAGGAAAGGGATCAGGTACAGCAGGTTTAAGCAGAGATACATGGAATACTGGATGAATTTTAAATGAATCAGGTAAAGTCAACTCATAAGATACGTCATTGATTTTCCTTCTGACTGGAAAGGGTCCCATGAATCTAGGTGCCAACTTCTTAGAAGGACATGCTAATTTGATATTAACAGTAGAAAGCCATACCTGGTCGCCAATTTGCAAGTTCAGCTCCCCCCTTCTTTTCCGGTCGAAGATTCTCTTACCATCTGCCTGAGCCTTGGATACTGTTTCCTGTAACAACCGGCTGTTGTGACTGAGGAACTCCACTGTACTTTGTACTGCTGGAACCGAAGACTCTGAAAGGAAATCAGGTAGAAAGGTTAGGTGAAAGCCATAATTGGCGAAAAAGGGAGATTGACCGGTGGCAGAATGTTTGGCATTATTATAGGCAAATTCTGCTAAGGGTAATAGAGATACCCAATCATCTTGTGTGAATGATGTGAAGCATCTAATGTATTGTTCCAGGGTCTGATTAGTCCTTTCTGTTTGACCGTTTGTCTGAGGATGGTAGGCCGAGGACAAGGCCAATTCGATCTTTAGGGTTTCACACAGGGATCTCCAAAAACGTGAAGTGAATTGAACCCCTCTATCAGAAACTATGTTTACAGGTACTCCATGAAGTCTGATGATCTCCTTGATGAATATGCGAGCAGTTTCGGTGGCAGACGGGGTTCCCCTTAAAGGTAGAAAATGAGCCATCTTGGTTAGACGGTCTACAACTACAAAGATAGCTGAGCATCCTTCAGAACATGGAAGTTCCACAATAAAGTCCATAGAAATCATTTTCCATGGTCTGTCGGGTACAGGCAATGGTTTCAATAGGCCCCAAGCTCGATTCCTGGATGACTTATTCTGGATGCAGATGGGACAGGAACTAACATACTTTTCACAAAAGTCTTTCAGATTGGGCCACCAGAAGGTACGCTGCACTAGTTCCAGGGTCTTGCGGACTCCAAAGTGGCCTGCCAATGGGTGGTCGTGGAGAAGAGTTAAAACCTTGACCCGAATGTTTTCAGGAACAAAAATTTGGCTTCCTTTCCAGAACAGACCATCTCTTCTTACTAAAGAAATTCCAGTAGGCCTGGCTGATTCAGAGGATGCTTCCTTAATCAGGGAAAGTAAATCTTTTTGCAGCAGTAAAAAACTGTTTGCGGGTAAGATGGTGTCAGGAGTGGATAAGTCCTTAGGATTGTCATGCATACGTGATAATGCGTCTGGTTTGATATTTTTTGAGCCTGGACGGTACGTTATATGGAAGGAGAAACGTGAGAAAAACAGAGCCCAGCGGGCTTGTCGAGGCTTCAGACGTTTGGCAGATCGTAAGTACTCTAGGTTTTTATGGTCAGTATAGATTAGTACTGGATGCATAGCCCCCTCCAACAGGTACCTCCATTCTTCTAGAGCAGTTTTAATAGCGAGAAGTTCTCGGTCACCAACGTCATAATTCTTCTCCGCAGGGGAGAGTTTACGGGAGAAGAACCCTACAGGATGCATTATCTCTTTGCTACCTTTGCGCTGAGAAAGAATCGCACCTACCGCAATCTCAGAGGCATCAACCTCTAAAATAAACGGTAGGGATGGTTCAGGGTGACTGAGGATAGGTGCTGAAGTAAACAGTCTCTTGAGATTTTCGAAGGCGTCTTGGGCAAGTTGGTTCCAGGAGAAACGGATATTTTGTTTGGTTAACTGCGTGATGGGTGCAATTATGGCTGAGAACCCCCTGATGAATTTTCTGTAGAAGTTTGCAAACCCCACAAACCGTTGAACTCCCTTCTTGTCCAAGGGTACCGGCCAGTCCAGCACAGCGGACACTTTTTGTGGGTCCATTTTGATGCCTGTTGCGGAGATGATTAACCCCAGGAATTGGATGCTCTGTTGTTCGAACTCACATTTCTCCGCTTTTGCGTACAGACTGTGTAAGCGGAGACGACCCAACACCCTGCGGACATGTTCCTGATGCAATTCACGGGATTCTGAAAAAATCAAGATATCGTCCAGGTATGCAATTACAAACACATCTAGAAAGTCCCTGAGGACGTCGTTAATCAGGTGTTGAAAGGTTGCAGGGGCGTTGCAGAGTCCAAAGGGCATGACCAGGTATTCATAATGCCCGAATCGGGTTCGGAATGCTGTCTTCCACTCATGTCCAGCCCGGATACGGATTAGATTATATGCCCCTCTTAGGTCAAGTTTGGTGAAAATGACGGCAGTCCTTAATTTTTGAAAAAGTTCAGGTATCAAGGGTAGAGGATACCGATTTTTGACCGTGATCTTGTTTAGCTCACGATAATCGATGCACGGCCGGAGCGACTTGTCTTTTTTGGTGACAAAAAATATTCCGGCACCAGCTGGAGAGGTAGAGTGGCGTATAAAACCTTTGGCCAGATTCTCATCTATGTATGTTTTTAGTACTTCCTGTTCCTTCTCAGATAAAGGAAAAATGCGTCCGAATGGTATCTCGGATCCAGGCAGCAAATCAATGGGGCAATCGTAGGGCCGATGAGGTGGTAGAGAGTCTGCCCCCTTTTTACTAAAAACATCGATGAATTCATGATAATGTTTAGGTATGACCTGGCAGAGTTTCTGGTCGGTGTCTAAACAGAGTAGAGTGGATGAAGAATCCGAATCTTCCTTTAAACAGTGTTCAAGACAGTAAGAAGATGAGAATTTCACTTCTCCAGATGTCCAATGAATGTATGGGTTGTGGGCCTGCAACCAAGGAATGCCCAGGATGATGGGAAACATAGGTGAGGAGATGACATCAAGAACCAGCAGTTCCTTGTGTTGGGAGGAAGTAGAAGCAGGCAGAGGCAGGGTTTCTTGGGTTACTTGTCCCGATCTGATGCGGGAACCATCAGCTAGGAACACAGCGAGTCCATGGGTCTTGGTTTGTAATGGGATGTTATGCTGGCTGGCAAAGTTTGAGTCAATAAAGCAGCTGCATGCTCCGGAATCAATGATGGCGTTGATCGTTATGGTCCTTTCTTGCAGCTATAAAGACAGAGGAATGGCAATGTGGGTAGAGTTCGCAGACAGAGCAGAAAGACTGGTATACACAGAAGATGGGCACTTACTTAACTTGACCGGACAGTTCAGGACATAGTGCCCAGTCCCACCGCAGTAGAGGCACAGATTGAGTTGCCGGCGCCGGGCCCGTTCTTCAGGCGACAAGGCAGGTCGCATCAGTCCCAATTGCATAGGCTCTGCAGAGTCAGGCATAGCATTAGCTGGATTTGAACTGGATGGGGGTAAGTAGCGTGCTGCCGGGAGTGGTGCTCTGGCTGTCATCCACATCGGGCGGGATTGTAAAGCGGATCGTTCAGAACGACGTTCCCGGATTCGCCGGTCAATTTGAATAGTCAGATTAATTAATGCTTCAAGAGTGTCTGGTACACCCACTCGGGCAAGTTCGTCCTTTAATCCTTCAGACAGACCCAAGCGGAACTGATGACGCAGGGCCGCATCATTCCACAGAGTGTCCGCACTCCAGCGTCTAAAGTCCATGATATAGTCTTCCGCAGGTCTGCGACCTTGCTGGAGCGTGAACAGTGCTGATTCAGCTGTTGCAGTCTGTTGAGGGTCCTCATAAATTTGTGCCATGGCTTCAAAAAAAGATGATAAAGACTGGGTTAGAGCTGAGTCCCCCTCAAGTAGACGATGAGCCCAGGTCTGAGGTTCCCCTTGTAGGAGGGAAATCACAAACCCCACTTTGGTGGCCTCCAGTGAAAAAGTTCGGGGCTGTAACGCGAAGAAGAGCTTGCAGGCGTTGCGAAAGGCCCGGAACTTGGACCGGTCTCCAGAGAATCTATCAGGAGTGGGAACCTTTGGCTCAGGTGGAAGCATTACAACAGAAGGACCAGGAGCCGTCTGTGCTGGGGTTGTGGCTGAAGAGGAGGCCAAAGGGTTAGGCCCTGCTAGGTTCTGGACTTGCCCCTCCAATCTGTTGTAGTTATCCTGGAGAGATTGTACGGCTTGAGTGAGGGCCGCAAGGTGGGTGCATATTTCTTTCAAAGGAGAGGTATCTCCTGCAGGCTCAGTCATGGCTGCTTCGTACTGTAAGGTACCTGGTAGGAGAGCCTGACTGTAGGAGAAGACCTCTCATACAACGCTGGTTCAGGAGCCACTGGAGTGGGGACAGTGGTCTCCTGAGCACAGTGGGGTAGGAGTGCCTGTATAGTCTCTGATGTGGAGGCAGAGATCCCTCCTGGGATGGCCGGGCTGCAGGTGAGTGGAGACTGGAACAGAAGCAGGCTTGACACACTGGATGGCAGAGTAGCAGGTGAGAGGAGACTGGAACGGCAGCAGGCTTGACACACTGGAGGGAGAGATCACTGAAGCTGAAGCTGAAGGTGCAACAGCAAGTGAACAGTAGGCACAAGCAGAGTCAGACAGTCCGGGTCGGCAGGTAGCTGGCACAGGTAATAACGGCAGGCAAGGCAGAGTCGGTGAACAGGCAGAGGTCGGCAACGGTAATAGATACAGACAGCAGAGTAGTCAGACAAGCCGGATCGGGATTGGAGCAGGTCGGATGGTCAAACAAGCCGGGTCAATCAGGTAGCAGACAATCAGGATACGGGTCAAACAGGTTCACAGAGCTGAGACAAAGCAGCGATGTTCTCATGGAACAGGGGAACTTTTATGTGCTGAAATGGCGCCAACTAGCTACAGGCCAATCTCGCTTCTGAATTTAGATGTGAAATTGATGTCAAAAATTATTGCCAATAGGCTAAAACCTTTGCTACACAATCTGATAGGCACCGAGCAGGCAGGATTCATGCCCGGCAGAGAAACTAGAGATAATGTCATCAAAACGCTCAACTTGATTCATGCAACTAGGAAAGAAAACATCGAGGGCCTTCTCCTGTCAACAGACGCGGAGAAGGCCTTCGATCGAGTGGCATGGGATTTCATGCTGGAAACCTGCAGATATATTGGCCTGGGAAGTCACATGATGACGTGGATCTCCTCTCTCTACTACAACCCCACGGCTCAACTCAAAATAAATGGTTCACTTTCAGAAACAGTTAAAATCAGAAATGGCACGAGACAGGGCTGTCCCCTCTCGCCAATTTTATTTATTTTAACACTAGAACCATTCATTAGACGGATTGTGGCAGAGAGAGCAATAAATGGTTTTAAAATAGCTGGAAGAGAGTTCAAAGTGGCAGCTTATGCGGATGACCTATTATTTTTCATATCCAACCCCCATATTTCACTCCCTACCTTATTAAATGAATTCTCTTTATTTGGCCATCTCTCCAATCTAAAAATTAATTACTCCAAGTCTGAAGCAATGAACATTAGCATACCCATGAATAAAATAGAAGCTATCAAATCCAACTGCCCCTTTAAATGGGAAAACTCAGCTCTAAAATATTTGGGGATATGGCTGACCCCCCAGATTTCCCAAATCTATGAACGCAATTTCACTCCGCTTTTAAAGACGATTAGCTCAGACCTTCAAACCTGGCACACGAAAAGTTTTTCGTGGTTTGGTCGCATAGCTATATGCAAAATGACGGTTCTACCTAGAGTACTATACTTATTCAGAAACTTGCCAATTAAAATACCCCAAAGTTTCTTTAAAGCCTTAAACACAATCCAAATGAAATTTATATGGGCACATAAAAAACCCAGAATTCGCTGCTCAATACTCACACAACCTAAGGAGAAGGGGGGGATGGGAATCCCAGACTTCCGCGTGTACTACTGGGCAGCACACGTCACAAGGATAGTGGACTGGCACTGTCATCACAAAATTAAAGATTGGGTAGAATTAGAAGAGGCAATGAATCAGACCCCAATTAGGTTCTCACCATGGATCCCTTGGACTAGCCTTTCAACCGCCATGAGGTCTCACCCCCTCATAGGCACCACGCTCACAATTTTTCACAAACTAACCAATCTCACAAACTTTTCCTCCCACTTAAGCCCACTCACGCCACTACAGGACAACCCTAACTTTACACCAGGCATTAAGAATAGCTTACTCCGCTCCACAAACACAAACAGAACACTACTAGCCATGGACTTCTTTTACAACAAAGATTTCAGAGATTACACCGACCTAAAAAAGGTAAATAACACTCCAGACCTACCTTTATGGACATACTTTCAATGCCGAAGTTACTTAAACCAATCTAGAGAAAAAAATAACTTCAATAGACCAATGACAGACATAGAAGAGGCTTGCCAGAAAGGAGAACCGATCCACAAAACGACTTCTCTGACCTATAAATGGATACAAAATAGCATGGGAGCGATGGACCACGGATTCAGGGAGAGCTGGTCAAAAGCATTAAAGATCTCATTGTCGGAGGATCAATGGAGAAAAGCGTGCATTTTTGCCCACAAATGCTCACTGAGTACAAGCACCCAGGAAACAGCTTATAAGCTGCTTACTCAGTGGTATGCCACTCCGGCGAAGCTGCACTCTTGGTTTCCGGATTATCCTGACACATGCTGGCGTTGCCATAATGAAAAGGGAACACTGCTACATATTTGGTGGCAGTGTCCCACACTAGAACCTTACTGGTCGGAAATTAAGGAGATCATTCTCCATATCACTGAGACGTCTTTAAAGTTGGATGCAGCGGGGTGCCTCCTCCATGTCAATGATTTCCCCATTAAAAAATATAAACACTCACTCTCTAAACACTTGTTGAACGCTGCAAAAGCCTTGATTCCAATTCATTGGAAATCTACAAAGATACCAACTATTAAAGATTGGCTCAACAAGGTTGCAGAAATTCATGAGATGGAGGAGACTATAGCCCAGGCAGGAGAAAATGTTGACCGCTACCATAAAACATGGAATCCCTGGATAATATTCAGATATTCTCAAAAATACTCAAACTTAATGAACCAAGTTTAAAGCATCTAAACTTTAAAGTCAGTCCAAACACAGACCATCTACTTCTAAAACAAATTATGACACTGAATACTTGCTTTGTAAACCATTCGCTATAAATGATCCAAACACAGAAAAAAAAAAAAAATGTTCGGTATAGGATCTGAAGTTCTTTACCCATCTGATTGGGTTAATGCTATAGATTGTTCCCTTCCTTTATTTTTACTTCTTACATCTCCTTACTATTTCTTATTTTTATACACGGATTAATATGTGATAAAACTTTGAGACACTATTAAAAATGCACCTAACTTGAAGGCACAAGTCTCGTAATCGACAACAATTGAATGATCTAAGCTGATTGAATCAATGTTGAATTATAGATATACTGTGCGCATATTTCTCTTTCTTTCTGTTTTATAATGGAGCTGCGACTCCATAGTTGCAATAACTTGACTTCAATAAACTTTGATGATAAAAAAAAAAGAAATGGCGCCAAACCGGCGCTAACGCGAACGCGCGCGCGCCCGAGCGCCGCGCTGATGCACAGCAGTTTGATGCCGTGTCTGAACGGAAGCGCGCCGGCGCATAGGCGAATGTAAGTGCCCCGGACTGGTGCTGGTAGATCCCTGACAGAAAGTACCCAGCAGTAACAAAAATAAACAACAAAAAAAACCCACAACCGTCCTTGAGACCATCACTGTTGATCTGAACTTCCCTTCCCCCCACCCTGCCTGCAGCCCCGAACATCCCGCAGACTTTTACCCCAAACATTAAACCAAGAATTCTTCCTAAAGGGGTGGTATTCTTCCTGTACCGGCCGGACAGGAAGAATTAGGGGTAGGTATGTGCGAGTTTACAGAGTTCTCCCTGGACCGCGATGCTTGGAGATCTTGTATCAGTTTCCCTGTTCGCTTTAAGTTCGGCAGAATCTTATAAACTGGCATCCATCAAACTTGAAAATTATTAATGTTAATGTTAATGACCAGAATATATGGTGCAAAGATTATGTCTGTCATTTCTGCCCGTGAGGCCTCCCGAGTTCTTCTGGCTAACAACCACTTCTGATAATGGTGGCAAAGCACTAACCTTGTCCCAGGGATTTCAGCCATCTGTTCGCTTCTTTAGGTGACATAAAGAATTGTGTTTGTCCCTTGTGTACCACCCGGAGTTTAGCAGGGTAGAGCATACTGTAGGGTAGGCTACGTTCCTGCAAGCGTTGCTTCACACTCTGAAATGCTGCTCTTTGTTTCTGCGTGGCCTCTCAGGTAAGTTGCGGGCTTTTCTCAAGATAGTCTCCTTGTCTCCGAAGTACAGAAAGCACGCCAACATGGGTCTGGAATATCTCCCAGGAGGGAGGGCTCTCAATGGGACCCTGTGCGCCCGTTCTATAGCGAACAAGTGAGAGAAACTTTCAGCCCCAAATACTTGTTTGAGCCAGGACAGCAGGAACTCCTCAGGGTTCTTCCCTTCCGTGCCTTCCAGGAATCCCAAAAATCTAAGGTTGTTCCTACGCAGCCTGTCTTCGATGTCTCCTATTTTGGCCTCCTGGGATTTGTTGTCCGCCGTCATGTCTCTCACTTGTATTAGCAAGGGGTTAAGATCATCTTCCACTGCACTTATCCTTTGTTCCGTCTGTGTAACGCTTTGCTTACCTTCTGCACATCATCTTTGCGTGGAGAGGGCCGCATGGCAGCTCCTAATAGTGTCCATAATCTGCAGCAGCGTCGGCTCACCTCCCTGTGTACTGGAGCTGCTCTCCTCAGAGCCTGATCTTGGAGAGGACAGGGGATGGACCAGCGGGTCAGTCGGTTCCAGCCAGTCTCTATCCCCCTCGTTCCATTCCCGGTCTGATGGAGCTGTTGTAGCAAGCCGTCCCCTTCCTTGCCGGATGCCTCATGTGCAAATTTCGCCAGCTTCTCCGCGGGTGTAGAGTCCACACTATATACTATATATATTTCACCATATCTGGGTGCCCGGGGTGTTCCTCTATCCGTTCCGGTTGTTATGGAGTAAAAAGGTTTAACTTACAGGTCGTCAGGATCAGCTTCCTCACATACCGGAAGTTGGACACGCCCCCCCGCAAAAGGGAATCTTTACCTCCTTTACTAAAAAGAAGAAGAAGAGTTCCCCCAAAGTGGGGTTTTTAGGCAGCAGGGTGAAGAGATTGAGTCAATGATGTATGAAAAAACTGATGTTTTTATTTTTACAAAAATGGCATGACATGATAATTAAATGAATGAGCTCCAGTAGGAGGTTCTTTAAAACTTATTAAACCAAACATACATTTACAGACATAATTCCATAGCAACATTAAAGAAAAAATGTTGACAAAATGAAAAGTGAGCCTGACGTGTTTCAACCCATATACCAAGGGTCTTCTTCAGAGGGTCAGTCTGCTAAGAGATATATAATATAGGTACACATGTCAAAATTGTTCATGCACAATAAAAATAATATACAGTACAGACATGTGATATAGTTACCCAATAATGTATGTCAAGCAAGAAAAAGGCCTCCTACATGGAGATCCCTTTAACCCTTTCATGACTAAGCCTATTTTTGAAATTTGGTGTTTACAAGTTAAAATCTATATTTTTTGCTAGAAAATTACTTAGAGCCCCCAAACATTATATATATTTTTTTAGCAGAGAATCTATAGAATAAAATGGCGACTGTTGCAATATTTTTTATCACACGGTATTTGTGCAGCGGTGTTTTAAAAGCAAATTTTTGGAAAAGGGACACTTTCATGAATTTTAAAAAATCCAAACAGTAAAGTTACCCCAATTTTTTTGTGTAATGTGAAAGATGATGTTACGCCGAGTAAATAGATACCAAACATGTCGCCCTTTATAATTGCACGCACTCGTGGAATGGCGACAAACTACGGTACCTATGAATTTCCATAGGCGACGCTTAAAATTTTTTTTACGGTTACCAGGTTAGAGTTACAGAGAAGGTCTAGGGCTAGAATTATTGCTCTCGCTCTGACGATCGCGGCGATACCTCACATGTGTGATTTGAACACCGTTTACATATGCGGGCGCGACTTCCGTATGCGTATGCGAGCTCGCGGGGACAGGGGCACTTTAAAAATTTTTTTTTTTTTTTTTTAATTTATTTTTTTTTTTTTTTACTTTATAAATTGTGTTTTAAATTTTTTTTTTTTTTTTTTACTTTTATTGCTGTCACAAGGAATGTAAACATCCCTTGTGACAGTAATAGGTGGTGACAGGTACTCTTTATGGAGAGATCGGGGGTCTAAAAGACCCCCCATCCCTCCTTTACACTTCAAAGTATTCAGATCGCCGAAAACGGTGATTCTGAATACTGTGTACTTTTTTAAATTCGGCGCCATTGGCAGCCGAGTAAACGGGAAGTGACGTCATGACGTCGCTTCCGCGTTTACAACAAGAAGGCTGGAACGAAGCCGCTCACAGCTTCGTTCCAGCCCGCCCCCAATCGCCGAAACTACTCGATTGGATACCGGGCTTCCCGATCGCACGGGAGGCCCGGTAACAGCGGCGGGAGGCGGCGGGAGGGGGGGATGTCCCCTTCCGCTCCTCCGGTATAACAACCGAGCGGCTTTTAGCCGCATCGGTTGTTATACATGGGTAGCCGATCGCCCGCTGTAAACAACGGTACCGGGATGATGCCTGCAGCTGCGGGCATCATCCCGGTATAACCCCGGAAAGCCGAGTACGCATATGTGCGTACGGTCGGCGGGAAGGGGTTAAAAACTATTTTTTCTCTCTCCCAGATGGGTCCCAAAGCACCACCACTGCTACAATAACCAAAGCGGGGCAGTAATCCAGCGATGTGACTTACGAGAAGTCACACTTAAAATAACCCCCACCAATACAGACGATCAGGCGGGGAGTGGGGCCACACCTGCGGTAAAGATCCAGAAACAGACTGAGTAACACGTCCATAATGTATACGAACAGTTTAAAAAATAATCAATTAAATTAGCCAACAGTCAGCATCAAAAGAAAAAAAACAAAAAAACAAGAAGCTTTTTAAACAAGAAGCATATAATCTTCAAACTAGGCTGCTAGCACGCGTCTACAGTTGTTCTTGCTCACGCAAGGCCTATAGTAGAGCAGCCGCTCAATCTCGATGTGATTTGTTATCCAAAAATACAAAAATGTGAAGACCTCTGAGCAGTGGCGGGACAAGGTATTTCAGTGCCCAGGGCGAGGATGCCAAAATAATACAAAAGTTGCAATACAAAAGTTATCCCCGCACTAGTTTAGGTCTCACCAGGTGTAAAGCTGATCTTGCTCTCCAGAGATGAGAGGTTCCAGGTGCTGGCTCATGCTAGTAGAGACTATATGCAAACGAGAAGATCTGGACAGCCGCACTCCAGGAAGTAATAATCCAAGTTTCTTTATTTTAAAATCAGGAACACATCAGATACAGGACATCATAGACAGAATGTACAGATCATAGGCTAACGCGTTTCACACTTGTCCAAGTGCTTACTCATAGCTCAGGATGCCAAAATGCGCCCCCCCCCCCGCGCATAGCAGAGGGCGGAGCTAGTAGAAGCATTTGCAGCACACAAAAATATATATGATGGTTGCAGAGAGCTTCAGTATTACTATTTACATTTGTGATTGATCACAAAGTAGACAGCCAATTAGATTGCTTTGATGACGGCTTGGTTAGCAGCCAATAATGAGTAACTTGGCTGCCCAAGGGTGATTTTTGAAGATTGTAAATGGTGCTCTAGAACTAGATGAAGCTGATCTTGGCCCTGCTTGAAAACCTCCTTCGATCTGTGGGCTGGAGCGCTGATCATTGTATTCTGACAGTGGAGGAGTTCTGCTGTCACAGTACAATAGCACAGAGGGGATTCCTCCATCCACCTTGTTTGTGTGGATGCAGGGATCTGTTCAGCCTGCTGGGGAAAAAAATAATAGCATGTACTAGGGTTGCACTGATACCGATATCGGTGCTGATACTAAGCATTTGCACGAGCATTTGGAAACGCACCGCATTCCACAAGATTCTTTGCAGTGTGATATGAGCCCATTCATTTTGTATGAGCTCAAATCTCACCAAAAAAGTTTCGGTAACTGGTATCAGTGAGTACTTGAGCACAAGTATCGGTACTCGTAATTGTCAATACAAAACAGATATTGGCGCAACCCCAGTGTGTACCCAGCTTTTAGACAATGTGTCAGGGTGTTAAAGATATATAGGTGTTATAAAGATAACAGGGAAAACATTTGTCATTGTCAGTACTCATGCACAAGAACACTATGTTGTAGGTGAGCATACACTATACAATCTGATTGTACAATCTCCTTTAGATTTACCTAAACTTTTGTAATATAGGGACAAACCAAGACAATTAATTTTAAGTAGTATCCAACCAGGCAGGCCTTTGTACTACATAGTTGGTGGTAGATCCAAAAGATATTGTACAACCAGATTATACAGTGTATGGATCAGTTTTTTTTCTTTAGATCTATGGCCAACTTCATTAGCTCCTGTGTAAAATCACTGTTGTTTTCTTATGCCTGGGGAGCCCACCAAGCATCCATGTACATGAGTTCCTTAGGGCCCATTCACATGCAGTGCAGACATGTGTGTCCTGTGCAGGGCTCTCTTTTATCAGTACAGGGATGTACGGGGATTGTGTGCATCCCTGTGCCAGCATCCCATTCAGGGCCGTCTTTAAGGCAGGGCAAAGGGGACAGCTTCCCTGGGCCCTGCCATTGTTGTGGGACCCAAAGCAGCTGCCTCATACTTGCCAACTATCACAGTTTAAATTCCCTTGTCCTTTGAAGTTTTAGTCCTGTGCTGTGTCCCAGTATCTCAGTGTGAAGTGCTGGTACTAATGCTGCCCAGCTCTGCCTTATTGTAGTGTACAGTTGACTCACCTGCAGATCCTGTGTTTACATGTAAATAACCGGTATTCATATGTAAATAGTGGCGGCATTCATAAGTAAATGGATGCGGTTGGCGGCATTGATATGTAAATAAAGGCGGCATTCATATGTATATCATGCCCCCCTGCAGTGAGGAGATGATATGCTGTAACCTCTAGCAACCAATCAGTGAGCAGTAATACTGTACAGTAATCTCTAGCAACCAATTAACAAGCAGAAATCATTTGCTGTAACCTCTAGCAACTAATCAGTGAGCTGCAATGTGTGCTGTAACCTCTAGCAACCAGTCAGTAAGCAGTAATGATCTGCTGTAACCGCTGGCAACCAATCGCAATTGCTGCCTGATCTGATACAGTAAACTGATTTGAAGTCTAGCTGATATTTATTGTATGTCTCAGAGCAGGTGGAGAGTTAAATTGCATGGGGGGGCCCAAGAAAATTTTTGCCCGGGGTCCAATCAATATTAAAAACGACCCTGGTCCCATTCACTTCTATTGGGACCCGCACCTGTATGTCATATTAGGATACAATAGCTGTGTTCATGCAGCCTCATGTCCCAGTAGAAATTAATGGGGTGCTGGCATGGGGATACGCACAACACCTATATACCCCTTGCTGATAAACGACAGCCCTGAATGGGAGGCCTCTTGTGAATGTGCATCTACTAAAAATAGAATGTGACAGAACAGTTGCCTCCACAGCAAACAGAGATACAGTATGAAGCCTGAAAATGTTTCCTGTTATCTGAGAGACAGAGGAGAGGACACCACTCAGATTTGGCTGTGCAGCTAGAGGAGGGGGGGTCCGAGGGAAAGGGCACAGGAGGAGGGGTCACTATACAAAGGAGTAATGGGCTCTGAGATGTCTGGAGCAGGGAGAGATAAAAACAGGAGCCTGGGGAGGGGGCGGAGGTGGTGATGTGCCACAGACATTGGGACACTATGAGAGAGAAGGCAGGAGAGATAGAGGTGACTGTAGAGGGAGGAGAGAAGCCACTGCCCAGGCAAGAAGAGGAGCAGAAAAGTCAATCAAGAAAGCATGGACAACTGATGCCTTTCCAACCTGCCCACCTGCTCTACTCTCCTGTCGCTCAGACAATAGTACAGTGCACTGTGCAGGCAGGGGGCAGTGTAGTGCTATGATGTAGCCTACATGCAGGGACAAAGCCACTCTCTGTCTGTGTTACATTTGGCAGCATATTCTATGCTGGCAGGGTTGTACCCACCAAACTGCGCCCTCTTCCCACAGTAAATCACTCCGTCCAGGGAAGCTGCCCCTTCCGCCCACCCCTAGTACCGGCCCAGCCTCTGCGCTACTAAAAAGTGTAGGTATGTGTAATGCTGAAAAATCTATTGGTGTACACAATTCAGCCACAAAGTAAATAAAAAGTGATTTCGCGCAGAACACTAAGGATAACAACACGTCACAGTAATGTAATCAGAAACAAATAACATGTGCAAACATATCGTACTAAATTGCTACATGTGCAATTCTTCGTGAAGGATCCAAGTGATCCCAAATGGGGGATAAAAATCATATCATATCAATAATAAAAATGATAATAATAATAATGATGGCGTGTGAAATAAAACACAAACGTGAAAATAACAATAAAAATTCGTGTAGAGAAAGATGATGGAGTAAATCAATTAATGCATCAATAGGTCCACCCCAATGGTGAATGTTGTTCATCAATTTTCTCAATGGGTGAAGTAGGTGATGTGAGCAAAAGTGGATGGTATCTGTATAGAAATGTGCTCACAGTGTCCTTACCTCAAAGGACTTAGATAAAGGCCTTAGTAGTAGAAAATGCTGGATGGCAGTGGGGACCATGGATAGCCTCAGGTGGATGGATGTCCGTCATGGGGCCGCGTCAGGCTTGTATCACGATCCAAATGACCATACAAATAGGAAAAGGAGAAAGAGGGGGGCATTCCCTGAACCAGGCAGAACTGAGTTGAGGAACTGTTTAAGCCCACACACTTTACCAATTGTCAGACACGGGGAGTGGTGTACCTCATGTCATGTGAATGCGGGGCATATTACGTCGGTAAGACGAAACAAGAATTTTACCATTGAATATCCAAACACATTTACAGTATGCAAATCCGCAACCACTACCTACTACTTGGGCGACATGTGGTGGTAGTGCATAACTTTAAGATGCCAAGAGTATCCTTCACTGCACTCGATCGGATTCACATACCGGACCGAGGCGGTGATTGGAACAAAACCTTGTTGCAACATGAGCAGAGGTGGATATTTAAACTGCGTGCCACCTCTTTTCCAGGATTAAATGAGGCTATCTCTTTTGCCCCATTCGTAAAGGGTTTTGCTTCTGAGAAAACGCAATAATATAATATAATAATATAATTTCCCCAGAATATTAATAATAAATGTGTTTGTTTACTCCACCCTCCTCCCCCCTTTTTTTGTTTTGAGCCTATTAGCTTGCAGATCTATCAATGTATGCGATTGATGCTTTTTGCGTTTGTTGATGTCTCATGTATATATGTACTATATGCGGTGTTCTAGCAGCATCGCTGCTAAGGTTCAGTGATTATTACGTGCATTTACTAATCATGTAAGTTTGGGTAATTATACCCACGCATGTTATGTATTACCCATTTATGCCTCTGTATTTGTTTCTTTTTATGCTTCAAATATTAAATGAATTTTCTTTTTCTTCTTTCTTTTCAATCCCCAGGAGCCCGTCACTTCCGCTGTTGCTGCCTCCTGGTCGGGGGTTTCCCTTTGATGTGCCTTCCTGGCAAGGGGGGGGGGGAGACAGTAACCATCTAAGAGCTCCTCCCTTTCTTCCCCATCAGGCATCCGGGCTGGTACCGGCTGCCGTACTGGGGATTTTTCCTCCTTACCGGCGGCGTTCCGGAACATTCTTGGATGCCACTGCACATGCGCCGGGCGCATGGGACGTGACACGGGAACGTCACATAGTTACGACAGGAATGACGTCATTTTGGGGCCGTTGGCTCTTCTCGAATGCCGGGGAAGCCACACGAGGCTGTCCAAATGGCGGCCATACCCCCTATGATGGTTGGGTTGGGGTGTTTTTGGGGGCACACACCTGTGGTGGATCTATGATGATTGGTAGACGCCCCTAGTGAGCATATATATGGATGATAATGGCAATGGACTTTTAGCTTTCTTTTGTCTGGTGGGTCAGAGGTATATGCAGCTCTTGCATAGTAAGTATCCAGTAGTATGATCTTGCACCATTCCCGTTTAACATATTTGTGGTTTTCCAAAAAAAACAACTATGTAGTTCTGTTTAATTATTTATAGTGATGTCCCTATGTTTATTTATTTCAGACTGGTCGACTCTTATTGGACTTTGATCCACAGAGTCTGACAGTACTTGCAGCCAATCCCGGGTTAGGTCACAAATCGCAGTCTGTTTATATAGGGCGGCATAGTGCAGTCTCATATGTGTCTTAATACCTTTTAAGGTAAATTTGTGTTTGCACTCACTCTCTCACCCTGCTTCTTCCTTTTAATCACAATTTCTTTCTTTTTCTTTTTCTCATCTTTCTATTATGTTACACACAACCCAATATTATCTTCACATAATAATATAGATAGAGCTGGTGTCTACTATTAATCTGACCCTCCAATTAACCACTTTATCCAATTAAGTTTTCTTTGTTATTTTACCTATTTCTACATATGTACCTTTGGAATATCTAGAGGTCTCTACCTGCATATATTGCATGCATGGAGATTTGTGCCTCCTGGTTATCGCATCCCTTTTTTTTTTCTTTTGATGCTGACTGTTGGCTAATTTAATTGATTAATTTTTTAACTGTTCATATACATTATGGGCGTGTTACTCAGTCTGTTTCTGGATCTTTACCGCAGGTGTGGCCCCGCTCCCCACCTGATCGTCTGTCTTGGTGGGGGGTTATTTTCTTCTCGTAAGTCACATCGCTGGATTACTGCCCCGCTTTGGTTGTTGTAGCAGTGGAGGTGCTTTGGGACCCATCGGGGAGAGAGAAAAAATTGTTTTTAAAGGGATCTCCATGTAGGAGGCCTCTTTCTTGCTGGACATACATTATTTGGTAACTATATCACATGTCTGCACCGTATATTATTTTTATTTTGCGTAAACAATTTTGACATGTGTACCTATATTATATATCTCTTAGCAGACTGACCCTCTGAAGAAGACCCTTGGTATATGGGGTGAAACGCGTCAAGCTCACTTTTCCTATTGTCGACATTTTTTCTTTAATGTTGCTATGGAATTATGTCTGTAAATGTATGTTTGGTTTAATAAGTTTTAAAGAACTTCCTACTGGAGCTCATTCTTTTAATTATCATGTCATGCCATTTTTGTAAAAATAAAACATCAATTTTTTCATTCATCATTGACTCAATCTCTTCACCCTGCTGCCTAAATTCCCCACTTTGGGGGAACTCTTTCGTTTTACCTTTAGGGGTGAGCAGCACTTTTTTCTTCTCTTTTTGTGTCTTTCCTTTGCTGTTTACCTCATTTACTAAGCTCTGGAGCAACTGCTCTTGCCGAGGGCAACCACACTTTACAAAGTTTATTTGCCTTTAGTAAATCAACCCCACAGGGTTTTATCTGCATTTAGTGGCAGGAGCTTTTAGAGGCAGGGAAAAAAACAAAACACTGCCAGTGCGTCCAGGAGCAACAGAGTTAGGGCAGCAATAAACACTTGAAGCTGCTACATGCGCCCAAACGCTAGTGCTTGCGCATTCATTAATTTAAATGGCCAGAATAAATAATTTTTTTCTGGCCAATGAAATGAATTAACGTCCAAAAGCTTGATGCTTGTAAAAGCTCTTAAAAGCTTTTAAAAGCTTTAGACACTTTTACAAGCGTCAGACATTTTTTCCTGCATAAAAATGCTGCTAGCTTCTAGGTGAGTTAAAAAAACATGTTGTGTGCATGAGGCATTAAAATCATGGGCTAGCACAAAGGGATAGTTAACAACAAAGACCATAGATCACAAGATCATTTCAACTGATAAATCAAATTTAATGAAAATGAGTAACGGCCGGCAATCCTCCCCTTTTATCCCTTTCAGTAGCGCAGGCTTGGCACCCACCAAATCCGTCCAATCCACTGCTCTCCACTGAATAGCACCACAGATCAATACCTTAGCTGTTGCTGCCCAGGGATACCACTGCTGTAGCCAATGGCAACCTGCACAGATGGAACAGGGGAGAAAGACAAGCATTTTGCTATGGATCTGTCATGGGCTAGCACAAAGGGATAGTTAAGAACAAAGACCATAGACCACAAGATAAATTCAACTTATTTATTTGTTTTGGCAAATTTAAACAATGGCCACAGTGTTATTCAAGGTGTAACCTGATAAATCAAATTTAATGAAAATGAAGCCATCCTGGCTAAATACATTAAACCAAGATTACACAATGTCCATCCAGACAAAACTGGACGACTACTACCCACCGACGGAGGCCAGAAGGGAAACTTCTGGTTGAGGCCCCCCCCCAACATTGTGGCTTTTTACAATAAGTTTTGAAGGCCCATATTAAAAATGTCCAAGCCTATTTCAGATAAGTGTACCAAATCATTATGAAATAAACCAGGTACAAAACCTTCTAATTCACTGTGGCAAAAAAACGCCATCGGAGTAAACTATAAAGTTATTAATGGTCCTATTGAGACGTCTCCTAATGCTATTCACATAAAATAAATTGCCAGAGGGTGACCAGAAAAGCCTAGGGATCATCTCCGAGAATGCTAAAATGGCCCTAGGGAACAAAAACTTAATAGAATAAAGGTCTCTCTTCATTTTGCATAGTTAGTGGGAATGCTTTAGCAGTCCCACTATTGTTATTCGATTTTATTTATTAGTGGGAATGCTTTAGCAGTCCCACTATTGTTATTCGATTTTATTAGTGGGACTGCTTTAGCAGTCCCACTATTGTTATTCGATTTTATTTATTTTTAATTTTGCTCATAATTTTTTTATTCCGTACGTTTTTTGGCTCTGCGTAACTTCTGCATACTTTAAGCTATTAAAACCATTCAGCTATTAAAATGTTTGTCTCAACATTTCAGCTGATGATGGGACTTTTTCAACTTTTTTTATACTTTTTAAAATATTAAGCTTTTTATCACTTTTTTTTAACATTGAAGTCAATGGGAGCATGCTTCAGAAACTTAAAATCTTCTTCCACTCCCAAAAGTTTCAGCTCCTTCATACTTTCACCTACAGACGCCAAACAAACTTTAAAATGTTCACAAAATATTCAGCTATCTGGCTATATCTTTTCAGTTTGATATCTTTTACAGTTTTTGAGAAAAAGCTTTTTGTTTAGAGGTCATTTCAGGAAATTTTAGCCATTAATCAGAGTGTACTGTGTTTTTTTTGTTGCCATGGTTACCAAAGCTTCTGTTATACACGGGGGGAGGTGGCTGGAGCATCTCAGCTTTGATTACAGAGCCCGGGGGAGGGGACAGACACACCATGTACTGATTTATAATATAGGAATATGATGGGGCAGTTTTGATGGGGCAATTATGATGGGGCAGTTTTGATGGTGGCAGTATGATGGGGCAGTTTTGATGGGACAATTCTGATGGGGCAGTTTTGATGGTGGCAATATGATGGGGAAGTTTTGATAGGGCAATTCTGATGGGGCAGTTTTGATGGTGGCAATATGATGGGGAAGTTTTGATAGGGCAATTCTGATGGGGCAGTTTTCATGGTGGCAATATGATGGGGTAGTTTTGATGGGGCAGTTTTGATGGGGACAATTTTAATGGAGCAGTTTTAAAAGGTGGCAATATGATGGGGCAGTTTTGATGGGGGCAGTTTTGATGGTGGCAATATGATGGGGCAGTATGATGGGGCAATTCTGATGGGGCAGTTTTGATGGCGGCCATTTTAGCAATTCAGCTATTCAGCATTCCCACGCATTTTCCCCAGGAAATGCATTTTCTAGTTTTTAATTTTAATTTTATTCCGTACGTTTTTTGGCTCTGTGTAACTTCTGCATACTTTCGGCTATTAAAACCATTCAACTATTAAAATGTTCGTCTCTTTCAGCTGATGATGGGACTTTTTCAACTTTTTTCCTACTATTTATACTTTTTAAAATATTAAGCTTTTTAACACTTTTTTAAACATTGAAGTCAATGGGAGCATGCTTGAAATCCTTAAAATCTTCTTCCACTCCCAAAAGTTTCAGATCCTTCATACTTTCACCTAGAGACACTAAACAAACTTTAAAATGTTCACAAAATATTCAGCTATCTGGCTATATCTTTTCAGTTTGATATCTTTTACGGTTTTTGAGAAAAAGCTTTTTGTTTAGAGGTCATTTCAGGAAATTTTAGCCATTAATCAGAGTGTACTGTGTTTTTTTTGTTGTCATAGTTAAAAAAGCTTCTGTTATACACAGGGGGGGAGGTGGCTGGAGCATCTCAGCTTTGATTACAGAGCCCGGGGGAGGGGACAGACACACCATGTACTGATTTATAATAGAGGAATATGATGGGGCAGTTTTGATAGGGCAATTCTGATGGGGCAGTTTTGATGGGGCAATTATGATGGGGCAGTTTTGATGGTGGCAGTATGATGGGGCAGTTTTGATGGGACAATTCTGATGGGGCAGTTTTGATGGTGGCAATATGATGGGGCAGTTTTGATGGGGACAATTTTAATGGAGCAGTTTTAAAAGGTGGCAATATGATGGGGCAGTTTTGATGGGGGCAGTTTTGATGGTGGCAATATGATGGGGCAGTTTTGATGGGGCAATTCTGATGGGGCAGTTTTGATGGTGGCAATATGATGGGGCAGTTTTGATGGCAATATGATAAGGGCAGTTTTGCTGGGGGCCGTTTTAGCAATTCAGCATTCCCACACATTTTCCCCAGGTAATGCATTTTCTAGTTTTAATTTTATTTCGTACGCTCTTTGGCTCTGCGTAACTTCTGCATACTTTCAGCTATTAAAACCATTCAACTATTAAAATGTTCGTCTCTTTCAGCTGATGATGGGACTTTTTCAACTTTTTTTTCTACCATTTAATATTAATCTTTTTATCACTTTTTTTAACATTGAAGTCAATGGGAGCATGCTTCAGATCCTTAAAATCTTCTTCCGCTCCCAAAAGTTTCAGCTCCTTCATACTTTCACCTACAGACGCCAAACAAACTTTAAAATGTTCACAAAATATTCAGCTATCTAGCTATATCTTTTCAGTTTGATATCTTTTACAGTTTTTGAGAAAAAGCTTTTTGTTTAGAAGTCATTTCAGGAAATTTTAGCCATTAATCAGAGTGTACTGTGTTTGCTTTGTTGCCATGGTTACCAAAGCTTCTGTTATACACAGGGGGGGAGGAGGCTGGAGAATCTCAGCTCTGATTACAGAGCCCGGGGGAGGGGACAGACACACCATGTACTGATTTATAATAGAGGAATATGATGGGGCAGTTTTGATAGGGCAATTCTGATGGGGCAATTATGATGGGGCAGTTTTGATGGTGGCAATATGATGGGGCAGTTTTGATGGGACAATTCTGATGGGGCAGTTTTCATGGTGGCAATATAATGGGGCAGTTTTGATAGGGCAATTCTGATGGGGCAGTTTTCATGGTGGCAATATGATGGGGCAGTTTTGATGGGGCAATTCTGATGGGGCAGTTTTGATGGTGGCAATATGATGGGGCAGTTTTGATGGTGGCAATATGATGGGGCAGTTTTGATGGGGACAATTTTAATGGAGCAGTTTTAAAGGTGGCAATATTATGGGACAGTTTTGATGGGAGCAGTTTTGATGGTGGCAATATGATGGGGCAGTTTTGATGGGGCAATTCTGATGGGGCAGTTTTGATGGTGGCAATATGATGGGGCAGTTTTGATGGCGGACATTTTAGCAATTCAACTATTCAGCATTCCCACGCATTTTCCCCAGGAAATGCATTTTCTAGTTTTTAATTTTAATTTTATTCCGTACGTTTTTTGGCTCTGTGTAACTTCTGCATACTTTCGGCTATTAAAACCAATCAACTATTAAAATGTTCGTCTCTTTCAGCTGATGATGGGACTTTTTCAGCTTTTTTTCTACTATTTATACTTTTTAAATTATTAAGCTTTTTAACACTTTTTTTAAACATTGAAGTCAATGGGAGCATGCTTAAAATCCTTAAAATCTTCTTCCACTCCCAAAAGTTTCAGATCCTTCATACTTTCACCTAGAGACACTAAACAAACTTTAAAATGTTCACAAAATATTCAGCTATCTGGCTATATCTTTTCAGTTTGATATCTTTTACAGTTTTTGTGAAAAAGCTGTTTGTTTAGTGGTCATTTCAGGAAATTTTAGCCATTAAACACAGTGTACTGTGTTGGTTTTGTTGCCATGGTTACCAAAGCTTCTGTTATACACAAGGGGGGAGGTGGCTGGAGCATCTCAGCTCTGATTACAGAGCCCGGGGGAGGGGACAGACACACCATGTACTGATTTATAATAGAAGAATATGATGGGGCAGTTTTGTTGGGTTAATTCTGATGGGGCAGGTTTGATGGGGTAATTCTGATGGGGCAGTTTTAATGGTGGCAATATGATGGGGCAATTCTGATGGGGCAGTTTTGATGGTGGCAATATGATGGGGCAGTTTTGATGGGGACAATTTTTATGGAGCAGTTTTAAAGGTGGCAATATGATGGGGCAGTTTTGATGGGGGCAGTTTTGATGGTGGCAGTTTTGATGGTGGCAATATGATGGGGGCAGTTTTGATGGGGCAATTCTGATGGAGCAATTTTGATGGTGGCAATATGATGGGGCAGTTTTGATGGGGCAATTCTGATGGGGCAGTTTTGATGGGGCAATTCTGATGGGGCAGTTTTCATGGTGTCAATATGATGGGGCAGTTTTGATGGGGCACTTCTGATGGGGCAGTTTTGATGGGGCAATTCTGATGGGGCAGTTTTGATGGCAAAATGATGGGGGCAGTTTTGATGGCAACATGATGGGGCAGTTTTGATGGGGGCCATTTTAGCAATTCAGCATTCCCACGCATTTTCCCCAGGAAATGCATTTTCTAGTTAACCCTGAGTTGTGATTTTTTTTTAAAGATTTTTATTTGCCAAGTGTACATACACAGAAGGAAAAATGAAAGCAGATTACATGACATAAAACCATATCTTAAGTATCCATACTGTGAAACTCATTATAGTCGATTGTACAAATAGCGCTTTTTCTGTTTTGTATTTGTTATTATGAAATATAAAACGTAGAACATAGTCATGTAAAGAAGAAGTAAAACTAGTCAGGAGGTGAATCTATCCGTCAACTCTCATGATGTGTGCTGTTATTTGTCCAGTGGCTATAAACCATATTTACATATTGCGATTGAGTCAGATCTTGGGACATACAAAATCCAAGAGAGATATCTTAAGTGTCAGTTGACATAATATCTTCAGAGTTAATCCATTTACCCTAAACTTTATAAAAATATTTTGGGCATTCCCTGGCTTCATAAGTCATTTTATATAGTGTAACATTGGCATTGACCAGGCCCTTCCAAGAGGTTAAAATGAGATGGTCTCTCCCAACCCAATTGATGGCAATCAGCTTACGGACATAAAAGAATAGTAATCGTAGTAAAATTATCATGTTGTTATGCATAACTTCATCCACAATTATGCCCAATAATGGTCTGGAAATTTTCGGGAGATCAAATGTATCAGCAATAAATTGGGTCACCTGTGACCAGAGGGGGCGTATCCTATTACAATCCATTACCATATGTAGAAATGATCCTTCCACCGCTAAACATTTATGACATGTGGAAGTTTCTCTTATTCCCATTTTATACAGTCTAAGGGTTGTGTTGTACATTTGGTGTAAGTACCTGAGTTGTATCATTTTGTCTCTGGCTGAGATAACAATGGGCGTATAGGCTGTGAGGCTACTACTTCCTCCCACTGCTCCTCCATTAGCTCAGGTATAATAGTGCTCCATCTCTCCCTGATTTTCTTAGCTTTTGGATTAGCTTTTGGATTCTCCTTGCCTAGCAATACATTATAGTAGCTAGAAATTAATTTAGTGTGTTCAGGGATTACAAGGAGTTTTTCTAGGTTTGTGTTTTCTAAAGAGATTGATTCAGACCCAAACTGACTGTGTGCTGCATGTTTCGGTCTGGTATATTGGAATGACCAGGAATCAGGAATTCCCATTTCCCTCCTCAGTTGTGCAAACGTTTTGAGTTCACCCACATCATATAGTTGGTGGAGATATGTAAGTTCAAATTTAGACCATTTATAGCCATCTTCCAGATGGAAATTTTTTTTCAGACACCAAAGTGGAGCATTGGGGATAAGTGAAGGGGGCCATCTGCTATATCTTTCAGACAGATCCCAAGGACACATTTAGCAGATTTGAGCATTACCCTGCCTCCCTCTGTGGGGACCTCCCCCATAAAGAAAAAGTTTAACAAGGTTTCATATGAGGTTGCAACCACTGCCTCCACCGCTACCGCTGCATTGTTTAATTGTGGGAACATTCGCCAATGAATATACACCAACTGTGATGCAAGAGAGTAGAGGTCAGGTATACCCATTCCCCCCCTTCCAACCGGTAATTGTAAGATCGCCAAGGAGACTCTAGCCCAACAGAGAATTAACGTACTGAATGTTTTTTTTTTTTGGGATATACACTGGGGCATTAGAGAGAGCATATAAAAACTTTGGTAAAAAGAATTATTTTAAATAGGTTAACTCTACCTAATAGTGTGAGTGGTATATACTTCCATTTTTGCACTCTGTCCCTAAAAGTTCTAATTATGGACCACAAATTTACGTCTATAAACAAATCCACAGGCATCTGGACGTTTATTCCCAAATACTTAAACTGTGATGAAACAGTGAGGGGGTATTGGGCGGGCAGTGTTAAATTTGGTTGCGAGTCTAGGGGGAACAGCGTTGACTTAGACCAATTAATTCGGAAGCCTGAGAAATCTCCAAATTCCTGTATTACTGAAAAAAGCAAATGATAGGGATGCATCAGGGTCTCCCAAATATGAAAGCATGTCATCTGCATATAATAATACAAGTTTCTCTAGCCCCCCAACCAGAAGACCTCTAATATCATCATGATTTCTAAGTTTAACAGCCAGCGGTTCGATGGCCAGTGAAAATAGAAGAGGAGACAGGGGGCATCCCTGTCTCGTTCCCCTATGTATCTGGAAAGTGTTTGATATTAGCGATATAAGCCCATTCACTCTAATACTGGCCCTAGGGTCATTATACAGTAGTTTAACCCGGGAGATACCTTTTAACCCAAATCCCAGTCTAGTCGGAAGGGAGAAAAAGTAACCCCATTAAACTGTGTCGAACGCTTTTTTAGAGTCTAGTGATGCTATCATCCTATTGCTAACATTAGTATGTTGAATCTGAAAATTAACGTATAGTCTTCTAAGGTTCATTTGACATCATAGTTTATCAAAGATATAGGTCTGTAGGATTCATACTTCAGTGGACCCTTCCCAGGTTTGGGTATCACCACAATCAGGGCCTCTCTCATGGATTCCGGGAGTATAACTTCTTTTTCTGCCGCTATGAAAACCCTTTGTAAATGTGGTACCAGTTCCTCTTTATGTAGCCAATACCAGTCAGCTGGAAACCCGTCAAGTCCTGGTAACTTACAGGGTTTGAAAGAGGAAATGGCACCACATATTTCCTCCTGCATTAATGGAGTGTTCCAGGCTATTACTATCTTCTAAATTTAATGAAGACAATGTCAGAGCTTCCAGGTAGGATGATATTTCCTGATCCGCTTGTTGAGTCTGGGATTGGTAAAAGGTCTCATAAAACTCTAGGAATGTGTTCAGAATTCCCTGAGAATCCCGGATTATATTGCCCTCTGTGTTTCTAAGTTGCATCACTAAAACCGGGGTATAGGTAGGTTTCGCAAGAAAAGCTAACAGGTGCCCACTTTTGTCACCAAACTCAAAAATGTTTCGGGTCTGGTGTAGTTGTTTTTTAGTATTTTGTTCAGTCAACAGTAACGTGTACCACCTTGTCTGGTCTTGCCATAGCTTGTGGGTATTAGGGGATGGGTCCTGTATATACAACTGCTCCGTTACAGTCGTTCTATGTTCTACTTGCATCACATCAGAGCTCAAGACTCTGGAAAAATCCCTCACCACCTTAGGGAAGACTCCCCTAAGAATCACTTTAAAAGCCTCCCATTGGTTATGGACCGGAGTATCTGCACTATTTATCCTCTAGTAATTGGCAATAGTGGTTTTGCATTTTAAAGTAATGAGTTCCTCCTGTAACAAATGAACATTCATATGCTAGTGCCTTCCCCTGGGCAGCATTCATGTTTAGTGTGACCTCCATCGGTGAGTGATCCGATAAAGCTCTTGATAGGTATCTGACGTTGGATATTAGTGGAAGGCCTTCCACAGTGGAAAGCAGCAAGTCTATAGTGACAGGAGTACTCTCTGACCCCAGGATGTTTGTGACGCCACACATCAGTAAGAGCGTAGCTCTCTAACCAGGAGGAAAGAATGTGGTGTGTGCCAGAGGCACATCCATGTCTGTCTAGAGCCACATCTGACACCACATTAAAATCTCCCAGAAACAGTACTGGGCCCTGTGCTATCATCACAGCTGCTGTTTGAATCTCCTCTAATGCCCTGTACACACGGTCGGACTTTCCGACTGAAAATGTGCGATCGGAGCTTGTTGTCGGAAATTCCGACCTTGTGTGGGCTCTATCTGACTTTTTGCATCGGAATTTCCGACACACAAAGCTTGAGAGCTGGCTATAAAATTTTCCGACAACAAAATCCGTTCGCGTAAATTCCGACCGTGTGTAGACAATTCCGATGCATAAAGTGCCAAACATGCTCAGAATAAATTACGAGACGAAACTGCTCGGTCTGGTAAAATTAGCGTTCGTAATGGATATAGCACTTTCATCACGCTGCAATGTTTTAACCGCTTCAGATCCGGGCCATTGCCAAATGACGGCAATCTGCGCGGATCTGAATTGCCGGGACTACGTCTATTGACGTTGACCCGTGCACGAGCGGCCTGCGCGCCCCCTGCAGGGCGCGCGTGGCGTGCTCGGTGATCAGCGAGTCTATGAGACTCGCCTGATCACAGATCAGAGTAAGGGGTTGGTCCCGACCCCTTACCACATGATCAGCTGTCAGCCAATGACAGCTGATCATGTGATGTAAACAGAGCCGGTAATCGGCTATTTTTCCTCATCACGCTGACAGCGTGAGGAGGAAAAAAATACCCGATCACCGGCGGCCGTGATCGGGACATCAGTCCCGATCACGGCGATCAGACTGTCACAAAGCAATAGGCAGCAGTGCTGCCTACCAGTGCCCGCCAGCGTCACCCATCAGTGCCCACAGTGCCATCCATCAGTGCCCACAGTGCCATCCACCAGTGCCCGCAGTGCCATCCATCAGTGCCCACAGTGCCACCCAGTGCCCACAGTGCCACCCAGTGCCCACAGTGCCACCCATCAGTGCCACCCATCAGCGCCCACATCAGTGCAACAGTGCTGCACATCAGTGCCACCTATTAGTGCCCATCAGTGTCACCTACCAGTGCCCATCAGTGCCGCCTATCACTGCCCATCAGTGCCCCCCATCAGTGCCGCCCATCAGTGCCCCCATCAGTGGTACCTATCAGTGCCCATCAGTCCCACCTATCCGTGCCACCCTTCAGTGCCACCCATCAGTGCCACCCAGTGCTGCCCATCAATGGCCATCAGTACCGCCTTATCTGTCCCCATCAGTGCTGCCTTAACTGTGCCTATCAGTGCCGCCTTAACTGTGCCTATCAGTGCCGCCTTATCTGTGACTATCAGTGCTGCCTTATCTGTGCCCATCAGTGCAGCTTATCAGTGCCCACCAGTGCCGCCTCATCAGCGCATATCAATGAAGGAGAAAAATGACCTGTTTGCAAAATTTTATAACAAACAATTAAACATGATCTTTATTTTTTTTTTTTTTTTCAAAAATTTCCATCTTTTTTTGTTTGTTTAGCAAAAAATAAAAACCCCAGCTGTGATTAAATACCACCAAAAGAAAGCTCTATTTGTGGGAAAAAAATGATAAAAATTTCATTAGGGTACAGTGTTGTATGACCGCGCAATTGTCATTCAAAGTGTGACAGCGCTGAAAGCTGAAAATTGGTCTGGGCAGGAGGGGGGTTTAAGTGCCCAGTAAGCAAGTGGTTAAATTGTTTAATGTAGCGCACTCTCTTCTCCTTTATAATGCTAGAAGAATGAAGTTGTTTTACTGTTCATATTCACACACACTTCTCACAAACGTATTTTTTTATTATTTCTCGTGATTTCATGAATATATTTTTATTTGTCACATCTACGGAAACATTTTTTGGTTTTAAGTTTATGTTTATATTTTGTATTATTTGTTGTTTGTTTTTTTAATTCAGATCGCCTGTATTTTTATTTTTGCTGATCTCCATAATTGTTTTGGATGTGTTTTGTGTGTCAAGTTTACCACAACACCATTAATATCTTCTCTTTTTTAATCTCAAGGAGGTTGCTTAGTGTTGGTGTCCCTTGTTAATTTCACATTGTATTTTGGAAATGTACCTGCCTCCTCACAAACAAACTGTCCTTTTTGAAGGAAAACACACATAGGCGAGTATTAGTTAAAAAAAAAACTTTATTAGGGGTCATAACCAAATAAAGAGGAAAGCAATGCTGGAGAAACTGCTGAAATTGGTGAAGCCTTTGGCCCCCAGGGCACACATCAACTTTTTTCTGGCAAAATTGGTGGCCTGAGGAGTCCTTATATAAGGGAGTACAATCTGGTCCAGAAATCCAAGAGATCAGGGACAGCAGCAGATGACATATATGTCCCCAGGCTGTGGTCGTACAAGAGCCTGAATCTTTTGTTAGACCAGACTGAACCCAGGCCATCACTTTCTTGTCTTCCTTCCACTCTTCCTTCCAGGCTGTGGCTGTGGTGTTGGAGGTGTGGCACGAGGAGGAGGATGATGCAACTCACACAGTTGGGTATTGGGTGTGATTTGGCCCCTCAACCCCTTATTTAATGTTTTAAAAATGATTTCCTCACACATGATGCTTTGCCCCTCCTCCATGTCCTGCACTTTTGTGGCAGCCATGGAGGCAAAGGCCTCTTCACGAGTGGGGGTGGCTCTGAGGGCTGCAGAAGCCTCCTGAATCAACCTGATCAATGACTCCTCCCCGCTCCTCCCCTTCCTGGGTCTTTTGGTTGGAAGGCGGAGGGGAGGAACCTGCAATTCTGTGAGGCTCCTACTGGGCCCGGCCACCTCCTGGCTGCCACTAACCCCTGCCTCCTCCTGGCTGCCACATTCCACAGCCTCTTGGCTGCCACATTCCACAGCCTCCTCCTGTGTGCCACATTCCACAGCCTCCTCCTGGCTAAGGTCTTCTTGTGTATGAAAAAGGGACATAATTGTAGTTTTTAGTTCATCAATCACACACAATTTTCAGCTCATGACTGTTTGAGCCCAGCGTTTTTAATTCTTGTCACAATCATTTTTGGCTACTACTGTCTATTGATATGTAAACGCCTTTATTAAATCAGCAATTAGTGATCAATAATGCCATCTAGTAAACATAATTTATTTTTGGACCAGAAATCTGTAGAACAATGCTATACCTGGCTCAAGCTGGGCTCCTCCACTTCTTTCTGGCTGGAAGTCCCAGGTTGGATATCTGACGCCTCAGCTGGGGTGGAAGATAGGGTGGAAGGTAGGGTTGAAAGGGATTCCCTGACTTCAGTCTGGTCTGACAGAAAACAAAGTCTCTCATAAGTACCACAACCTAGGTACATAAATGTCATCTGCTGCAGCTCCTGATCTCTGTGAATCCTGGACTTTCTTGCGCTCCCTAAGATAAGTGCTCCTCAGGCCACCAATTTTGGCTTTTAAATAGGGGATGGTTGCCGTGGGGACTACCGGCTTCACCAACTCCAGCAGTTTCTCCAGCGCTACCTGCCTCTTTTGTTTATGATTATAATGCGGGTGTTTGGCCTGCCACAGACAGGGCAGCTCCCTGTATTTGTCTATGAACAGGGGGAGGAAGTTGTGATCATTGAAGCCATCCATTTTCTCTGCAAGACACAACACAAGACAAACCCTAATGTCAGGCTAAATTCTCCTAAAATCTTGTCCCAATATAGGCCTCAATCTATAAGAAATATAGGCCCAAGTTGAAATTGTACCTTCGTTATCATGTTACGCTTTATATGCACTGCACATATGTGAAACTCTGCCCGCCCCTGACGTTCTTTCTAGTCTATTCCCCGCCCCTTCTCTTTTGGTGCAGTGGGGGAGAGCACATGGCGTAGACACAGCAGGTGCATGATAATAGCAGCAATGAGGAGGAGGAAAGCCCGGAACCAGAAAGGTCACGATCCCGCAGGAGATTTAAGGCTTCAAATATGGCCTTTGTAGAGATGGTGGAGATGGTGGACATCTTGAAAAGGGCTGACTATGATGGGAAGTATGGACTTTACCCCAACCCAAATGTGAGAAAGGCCAAGATCATGGCTAAAGTTGTGAAGAGTCTGCACAGGAATTTTGGGGTACGACGATCCAAGGATCAACTGAGGAAACGGTGGTCAGACCTCAAATTAAGGGAGCATAGAAGGATCAGGAGAGTGCTGCAAAAAAGTAAGTAGTTGTCCTGTGTTCCTATTCTTTCTTTTTATTACGTTCGTGCTGCTCCATGTGCTTTTCTTTACTGTTGTACAGTTTAAAATGGCAACTTTCATGTTCATGGGCACATTAATCGTTCGTTGGAAACATTGTTCATTCGGCCACTAAAATACGATGTTTTGGCCAGATGCAGTTCAATACATTTTTTTCTGACCTACTTCTATTAAAAAAAGTTTGTTGTCGAGATTTGTAACTAGAATGAAAAGCAAACTAGATTCTGTGTAAGGAGAGGACACTCACCAGCTGTTTACACATCTGGATGCAGGAGCACTAGTGTGAGACACCAATGCAAACTTTTTATTAGGGTGTCCCACACAGGTGCTCCAGTGGATTCTATAGGGGTGTCTCCATCTGTGAAGCTTGCACAAAACAGGTAAGTATTCCAGCTTTACAAAGGTAGAAAAATAAATTCTTCAGCTTGGAACTCTGCCAAAACAGACAATTGTACCCCACTTCCAAGCAATGTTTCATATTCCTATTTCTGCCCTCAAATATCTGTGTGCTTAAGTATACCTATTTTTTTTCACATAGGGGAGAAAAGACTAGGAGGACACCACTCATCAGAGGAGACCAGGGACCCCTCACCTCAGGAAGACGGGGAAATCCCCCAAACCCAACCAGAGGAGGAGGAGGGAGACGTTGTTAAAATTGGCGAAATTGTCACCACAACAGGTGAGAGGTGAGTGTCTGAGACCACAGCTTCAGGTGATAGATGTATGCCTGCATATTTATAATACATGGTGTGTGGTTTTTTTTTTAGGTGATGGGGATGTTGTGGAAGAAGGTCATTTCACCAGTGAAAGTGCCCAGATCCTCATCAGGGGGATAATAAGGTGCAATAGGGATTTAGAAAACCTAAAGGAAAACATCAATGATGTTCAAAACAAAATGATGAACATCACTGATGTTTTTGGGAGAATCTAAAATCAAAAAATCCCTAACTTTTTGCTTGTCAACATGTGCTATCTGCCATCACAGGAGATCAACGTACGTGTTTTGTGGGTGCAACCCCTTCCTCGATACTAAAGTAGCTGAGAGGAAGGGGTTGCACCCCCAAAACACATCCATTGATCCCCCATGATGGGAGCTAGCACATGTTGACATTAGGCATGGGATCAGGAGGGAAATCTTCATTTTGAATCCCAATGTGTGTGCATCTTCAAAATTTGGCTTTTACAGGGATGACATCACCTCATCTGATGAAGGTAATATCAAACACAGTTTGTATATACTCATGTCTGATATTGCCTTCACTTTATCAAAGTTGAACTTTGTAAGTTCCAGAGTTGTGTATTGTTTTATGGTTTTAAACATACCTGTTTTATCTATAAAAGGCGATTTCTACTTAATGTGACCTAAAAAAATGTTATACAACAAACATGTTGGTTTATTAAAAAACCCTTTTATAAATGCACATGTGATTGTGCTTTAAGTAAAAAGTTTGATAATGAACAATGTGTAGCTTCTTCTTTCAATGCTCAAAAACAGTTTTTGGAGTAAAGTTGTTTTTTTCCATGTCAATGGGGGTTATTTACTAAAGGCAAATTCACTTTGCACTATAAGTGCAGTTTCAGTGGAGTCTCAAGTGCACTTGTAGTGCAAAGTGGATTTTCCTTTAGTAAATAACACCCAACAGTGCTTTATAATTTTACACAATCACGCCATTTTCAGGACTCCCCAAATTTCGGTCATGGTGCTGAAAATGATGAATATTTTTGTCAGTAATGCATTACATACATTAACAACAAAAACAAGGTGTGTGTGTAGCAGACCCACAACATAATAATAGTTAGCCGAAGAAGAGATTGTCACCTCATGTCTCAAAGAAATTTTGTTTGCACTGTTGAAGAAAAAGGCCAAAAATAATATACCATTAAAAGATAACCGATGAGACAGCTAACAGAAAGCCAAGCAGTAAATCAAAGCAAATATTTGTTCAGTTTCAAATATATTTTCATTTCAAAAATGTCTCAGACATTGTCTGGCATATTGATGGCCCCCCTACCTGCAAAGTATTGAAGGTATCTTAAACGGACCTCGCGGGCACTCTGGGGGGGCAAGCCAGGACGGCCAGTTTCCAGTGCCGTCAGGGTTGGTTCATTCATAATTCCAGCCTCAGGCCCACCTGAGGCAGCATAGTTCACAGAATTTCTCCATAAAAAGTTGTGGAGAACACAGAAAGACAGGATGATGTGATTGAGTTTTATTCCGCCATGTGTGTCGGTGTAAGAAAGAGGCGGAACTGGCTGGCCATTATTCCAAATGTGTTCTCCACCACACTTCTGGCTCTGGCCAGCCGGTTATTAAAAACTCTCTGGTCTGGGGGTGAGGGTCCTCATAGGGAATTGCTGCATAAGATGGTCCTCCAGCGCAAACGCTTCATCCGCAACAAAGACGAATGGGAGTCCTTCCGCATTGTCTTCTGGAGGTGGCAAGCCCAAGCTGCCATTCTGGAGACACTTGTAGAACTCGGTCTGGGAGATGACTCCACCATCTCATATCCGGCCATTCTTCCCCACGTCCACATACAGGAGCTCGTAAGTAGCCGACACCACCGCCAACATCACAGTACTATTGAACCCCTTGTAGTTGTAATAGTATGACCCCGAGTTGGGGGGGTGTGGACGTGTTTCCCATCAATTGCCCCTCTGCAGTAGGGAAAGTCCCACCACTGGGCAAAGTGGGAGGCCACAGTCTGCTATTCCTGTGGTGTTGAAGGAAACTGTTGAGTGAAACAAGAAAAAAAAAATAGTAATTTTGCACATAAACATTGAAAGCAGATTAGACACAAATATTCTTGGCCAAAATCACTATAACATTTATTTTAGTGAGTATTTAAAGACAAAAGTATAAGGTCCACCTATCAGATTCCTCACCCCCTCTGATGGCCCATTGTAAAAATTTGGGGGGGGGATGTTTTGGACAGGTAACCCTCTCCACTTCATTGAGAGATGAATGCATACATGTGTGTTACTTTGGCCAGCCCCTCCTTACTTACACTATTGGCAGCCCACTGGACAGGTAAGAAGTGTCATAATACAAATATATAAATACACACTGTACAAATGGAAGCACATTTTTACATTCTGCAATTACCTATCAAGATAATAATAGGAGAAAAAAACTTTAAACAGTGCCATTTAAAAGTATTCAGGCAGGCACTTTCACTAGATGCTTTGGCGAATTCATACAGAAATCTGACCACAAAAGAGGTTGGTATAGTGTGTATGGGTTTGGCAAAGTCAGCAGATAGAGGATTGGTTGACTTAGCGGTTGGGGGGAGGGGGGTTCCAAATGTTTTTGGGACCCCCCAAAAAACCTCTGGCACTCTGCATGAATTTAAAGACACAAATTGTACACATTTTAGGGGGTGTTTAGTGTAAAGCACTACAATGGAGCTGACAAAATACATTGTTAAGTGACCAGAATAGGTGGGTATAGGCCCAGCATAGCATGCTGTGGAGGTAAGTGAAGGCAAATATGCATGAAGGACAAAAAACAAACTTTAAATAAATCCAGCATGCATGAGGACAAAGGGGACATTCACAGCATATTGCAATCATGGTAATTAGGGAATGATGAAAGAAATACAATACATTAGCAAACATTAAATACATGTAATGAGATTTTCAAGGAGAAAACTTACCTTAATATAGTCCTTCTGCAGGACCTGAATGATGGCAGAACAGGTCTCTGAGATAATGATCCCCAGAGCCTGGGGGGAGATGCCTGTCGAGAACTTAAGGTCCTGCAGGCTTCTCCCTGTCGCCAAGTACCGCAACATGGCGACTAGCCTCTGCTCCGGAGTGATGGCTTGCCGCATGTAGGTATCCTGCCTGCTGATATAAGGGGTCAGCAAAGCCAAAAAACGGTTAAAAAACGGGGGCCGCCATCCTGAGAAAGTTCCTGAAATCATCAGGGTTACTCTCACTGAGCAAAGGCACGTTACAGAATTGGTCACGTTGGAGCAACCAATTCTTGGTCCATGAACTCCTCCTTGCCCTGTTCATGGACTGGGCTTGTGTCAAAGTAAGAACCCCAACACCAAGCCCCTGCACAGCACGAACTCTGCGATGAGTACGTACACGCAACATGGCTTCAAAACGGTCGGCTGGTCAGAACGAAGTAACAGAACGCACTGAAGAACAGCAAGACCTGTAAAGAGTGACCTGAAAATCAGCAACGAGCGGACAAGAACGCACGGAATAATCAAATATGAACTCACTGCACACACTGAAGACCAGATACAAACCTCTGAAGCACAAACTGAACAGCAGAAAAACGATCTGAAAACCATGAGTCTGAAAAGCGCTAATCATCTCTCACCAAATTTTTACTAACACGAGATTAGCAAAAAGGAGCCCAAAGGGTGGCACGCTTGGTATTGAACAGCCCTTTTATAGTCCCGTCGTACGTGTTGTACGTCACCGCGTTCTTGACGTTCGGAAATTCTGACAACTTTGTGCGACCGTTTGAGCCAACATCCGTCGGAAAAAATCAGATGGATTTTGTTGTTGGAATGTCCAATTGTGTGTACAGGGCATAACACCATAAAAGAGAACGGGGGAAATATACACGCACACTAATGTTAGGCATATATTAAACATCTTACATACCGAGATTGCATATCTACCTTTAGGATTAAGTTTGATATGTAAAATATGAGCTGTCTCTTTTTTAATAACCAGAATAGCCACTCCTCTAGAGTATTCTGCATGAATAACATTCATAATGTTTACTTTTTTTAAGGCCAAAACCTTGGATCCCTGTAAATGCATTTCCTGCAATAAAATAATATGGGGTTTGTACCTCCTTAATATAGTGAAAAACGAAAGACCTCTTCACCTTTGAGTTTAGACCTCTCACGTTCCAGTACAGTAAACTTATTTTGCTAGCCGTGTATACAGAGAAATCATAGGTATAGGATCACTGTGTAAACAGTACCTGAGTGACCACATGACAGTTTGCCCGCAATGTGGAGATCTGAACATAATATAACAGCATACAGCGCAAAACAATATTGTATGAAAACACAACCCTTCCCATCTTGCAAACAACCCCAACATGTTGAGTGCCTGTACCCCATAACTGAGAGTGCAAATGACCTTGGGGGGGGTCAAAGGTCTTTAGAAAAAGGTAGCAGCTGCATGTCAGCATGAAAGGTGCCCGGTAAGAGCTAAGTAGCGTCTGGTACTATAGCAATCACTCCACATCTGCTTACGTGGGGATATGGGAACACTATAAAATATGCAGCTCAAAAAGTAAAGAGGTAAAAATATAGAGAATCCAAACAGAACATTGAGAAAAGCAACAAGAGAAAAAAAAATATTAGAGGTGCAAGGGTGTGTCTTGGGGAGGTTGTAGATCAGCACGGGACAGCTCATAGGAGAAAGTGATGTTAGGAAATTATGGTAGGTTTGAGAGTGGTATGTGTCCAAAGAGAGGCCTGTAAGAGAGGCGCAGGGGCCTCATGGGTACATCTCCTTGAATCCTGTAGCAAGGGGACATTATGTCCCATAGGTGGTCAGTGGAACTACTATAAGTCTATAACTATCAGACTTAAAACCAGCATTAACCACTTTGAAATTTGACCACATATTAACAGTAGAGCTCAGCAGGGGTTCAATTTGTAGTGATCAGTTGTATAAAGCAAGAGGCCCAAAGCAATCAATGGTGTGTGGCAGGGCTAGTGTGCTCCCTAGCATCCAGCCAGCGTGAGGCATCCGAAGGGGTGTTGAAGAAATAAACCTTGCTTCTATCCACCACTCCTTATTTTGCAGGGTAAAGCATACTGTATGGCATTTGTAAATCCCGAAACGTTTTTTTCACATGTATGAAACTGGCACGTTGCTTCTGTGTTGCTGCAGAGAAATCAGGGTATATAGAGATGCGGTTGCCATTATACTGTAATGCCCCGTACACACGGTCGGACATTGATCAGACATTCCAACAACAAAATCCTAGGATTTTTTCGGACGGATGTTGGCTCAAACTTGTCTTTGCATACACACGGTCACACAAAGTTGTCAGAAAATACGATCATTCTGAACGTGGTGACGTAAAACGCGTACGTCGGGACTATAAGCGGGGGCAGCAGCCAATAGCTTTCATCTCTTTATTTATTCTGAGCATGCGTGGCACTTTGTGCGTTGGATTTGTGTACACATGATTGGAAATTCCGACAACGGATTTTGTTGTCGGAAAATTTTATAGCCTGCTCTCAAACTTTGTGTGTCGGAAAATCCGATGGAAAAAGTCCGATGGAGCCCACACACGGTTGGAATTTCCGACAACACGCTTCAACACGCTCCGATCGTGGTCGTGAACCTGGAGGGGGGAGAAGCGCTCACTTGCTTCCAGAATAGTAGGAGGGAAGAAGCGAAAACAGGGCTCCAATAGTGTAAATACGGTAAGTTCCAAATTTATTGTAAAAATAAATATAACAAAAACGGAGGGTGCACACTCCGTAAAAGTACTGATAAAAACGATAGAATTATGCCGGCATTAAAACAAATGAACACCCGTGCAGTACATGGGGCAATCAACGTGACGGCTTACAACACGTAGCCACGCCCTACATGTTTCGTCACAAGCTGATGTCTTCAAAGGGGCACGGGCAACGTATTGAGCCATCACCTAAATAGTCTAAAACGTGCACCAAGCCTCGTTTCCAACTCCGCTCTAGTACAGCGCAAGCCTTACTAGAAAAAGATCAAAGTGGGGAAACCAAGCCTCTACCTGGTGCTCTCCACTAAATGAATGTTGCCATAGTAACTCTCTGATATACACAGTGAAGCAAGAACAATTAACCCCTCAGAGAGTCATAATGCAGTCACTAAAAAAAAATCGCTAGCATTACTAGACTGTTATTAACTCCTCCGAATGGCAGTCTAGAAGATTAATTTGGAAGAATTTAAAAAGGGACTTTACTTGTTACTAGGGAGCAACGTAATACAATTATAAAATATAATAGTAGAAAATAAAAAATAAATGTAGTAAAAATTCTATGCTGCAGAAAATAAAAGAATAATAAAGACACCCAATGCAGCAAAAATTGGTAGATGACGGAAACCAAGTCTTATATATGTTATATTCTATTATAATATAGACACGAGAGCCCATACATTGACATGAAGAGCACCCAGTATTACAAAGTGCAACCATATTACATATTGCATCATACATATTAAGTTTGAACCATAAGTTCTCTTGACGTGACCAATCTCCCAAATACTTTAAGGAACCAAATTAATGGATCATCAGCAGATTTGAGAAAAATAGAAAAGACTTAGGAATTATCGATAAATGCGTTTAACACAATGTCTACATTTAAACCTAGAGGCCTGAGAGTGCGGATCTTGTAGATCCACTCCATCTCAAGCCTGGAGATGGCACATCTCCTAGAGCCCCCCCTTCATGGAAGTTTGAGTTTGTCAATCCCCATGAATAATGTCACCCTAGGATCTTTTTTGTGCTTTTCCAGGTAGTGTTTGGAGACTGGATGACCCAAGAAACCCCTTCAGATTCCCAAAAGCCTCAAAATCTCTAACTCCTTCCATGTTGCCCTTCTGAAGCCTTTAGTCCTCAATAAGTTCTCTCGTCCTCTCTCTACCACAGCGCCGGTCTCTAAGGATAATCAGGAGTACGAGGTTAGCCAAATTTTGGATTCCCGACTCTGTAGAGGCATTCCCCAGTACCTTGTGCATTGGAAGGGGTTTGGTCCTGAGGAGAGGTAGTGCATCAAGGCTTCTGAGGTCTTTGTACCTCGTCTGTTGAGGAAGTTTCATTTGAAGTTCCCCTCTAAACTTGGTCCCAGGTGGGGAAGGGGGAGGCCTTGTAAGAGGGGGGTACTGTCATAGTTATGCAATAGAGTTTTGTCTGTCAGCTTACCTGTCTCCATGTGTTCATCTCTAAAGACCAGATGACTCTCACCTGACTGCTTTTATAAACTCTCCTCTAGCATGGCTCCACCCAAGCTCTTATCAGAGAACTTTATGTTAACCTCTGCACTGCAGGCCAGCCCTGCTGATCAACCTTTGTGTGTTTTGGCTTCCTGTTCCTGCCTGCCGTGTGCTCTATGTTTGTTTCTGTTACCGACCTTGGCGTGTTCTCAACTATTCCTGTCTGCTCGTGACCCTGACCTTTGGTGTGTCCCCGACTATCCCTGTTTGCCTGTGACCCTGAACCTTGGCGTGAACTCTGTTGTTCTTGTCTGCTTGTGGCCCTGACTTTGGCTTATTCCCTTACTATCCTTATCCTCCTGTTGCCTACTGTGGGTGTGAGCTGGGGACCCTGGGGGTCACGACCTGGAGCCAGTTGCAGCCCAGTCCATCCTCACCACTAGAGGCTCTGGTGAACACCTGCTGGCTCTTAGACTCCATGCCCCAGGGAATCTTATGCTCTAACCCCGGTGGGATCCGTGTTGGTGTTCCAGCGGCCCTGCCTTCCTTACCACCCTGACTCCCATCCGCAGCAGTCGGCCATAGGGTCCACTACCTTGCGGTGCACTCCTGATCCCAATGGTGTGCATCTTTTACCTAGCCTCAAGGTGACCTGACAGCGCCGCTCTAAGGGTAGTAAGTCAGTTAAAAACAAGGCTTTAATAAGTGTTACAAGTTTAAACTCACATTTGAGTGGATAAAGTCAGGCATGGGATCGTTCTCTTAGCCGTCCTTGGTTGTCCTCCGGTTTCCAACTGGCCTGCGGTGGGGGGTCAGACCCCGGTCGCTTCCGGTGGCGTCCGTAGCTCCGAGGTTTGGATTTCCCGCAGTGAGCATGTCAGCAGGTTCGTCGGTGGGAGACGTCAGATCCTTGAGAATGGGGGGCGTGGCTATATCGCTCGCGTTCGGAGCATGCATGCTCCTTCATCAGGCGAAGGGGCACGCATGCTCTGAACGTGAGCGCTATAGGAAATCCAAACCTCAGAGCTACAGATGCCACCATAAGCGACCGAGAACTGACCTCCCACCGCAGTCCAGCTGGAAACCGGAGGACAACCAAGGACAGCTAAGAGAATGATCCCATGCCTGACTTTATCCACTCAAATGTGAGTTTAAACTTGTAACACTTATTAAAACCTTGTTTTTAACTGACTTACTACCCTTAGAGCGGCCCTGCTCTATCTCTCTCTGATCCTCTGTTCTGCTTCTTTGGCCCTTTGCCTAATATTGTGCACATCCTGCTTTAGGGGAGGACATTTCAGCCCTCATGCCATCTATATGCTTAGTCAGGGTAGATTGGCAGGTGTGTATGGCCTCCATGATTTGTTTCAGGGAGGGCTTAGAGTCTCCCGCTAACAGCACTGTCACCTGGATCTCTTTAGGATAATATATCCAGTGAGAAGCCCCTTCTCAACCCACAGACTCTGCGGGGAATGGGGCTTACTGAGCAGGGGTCAGTTGGTGATAGATCAGCTCCATTCTGCTGCATGCTGCTAGGTCCCCAGGCCTCCTCCTCATGGTCATCGCCCTCTTGGGATCCCCAGGCAATGCGGGCCAGACATTCCATGCAGTATTCTGTATTTCACCATAATAATTGGCTCTGCCAGCTCTGTATAGTGTTAGGTATCTGGTATAGTGCAGTATCAGTGTCTCTGACACTCAGGATGTATACAGGAGATTTCATCCAGGCCGGAGCTCCTTCACATCGCTGCTTCCATGTTTGCTGTTGGTCCCCCCCCAAGTTCTGATTTTACCTAAATCATTTTCCCCAACATGAATGACCAAAACTTGAGGAGAGGGCCAAATGGTGGACAAGTGAATCAAGTGGTCTCTAAGATTACGCCATCTAAGACATCGAATACCTGTCCAGACCTAAATTGGTGGAGTAGGTCCTAGATCCAGCATGTTTCTCAGCCCAGAAAACATAGGAGTGACCTACTATCCAGATATTGATTAAAGGTAAATCTGAAAAATAAAATTACAACATTAATAGATCAGGGCGGACGTATAATTTGTATCTATTACTGTCTCACCGGCCTACCCCCTTAAGATCATCTGTCGAAAAACCCAATGAATCAGCAATAGTAGCCGCCCCAATCCTAAATGTAAAGGATGAAAAATGAAAACTCGAAAGATTCAGGCATTTCAAACATAAGGCTAGTACAGCTGAGAATCCGTATTGATTTTAAGAAGTCCTGGTGAATTAAAGGAATCATTAGAAAGAGGTCTTATTGGAAGGTACCTGGCAACATGAGAGACTGGACATACTAATGGATTAGGGGGTTTAACAAGAGAGATCCACTGACCTTTACCCAAAGAAAAAGTTTTAGACCTACAAATAAAAAAGCTTGGACACTCTGGACCTAGAGATATGTGGGAAAATAACAGAAATGAGCTTGATAATCTATAAGGAGCTGTAAATTCAACCCAAAAAAAGGCAGTTGCAAAAGCAGCTCCAAAAAGTAAGAACTCAAATTCAGAAGAACAGCTTCCAACACCAAGAGGAGCTTAACCAATAAGTCTATCGAAATGGGGCGCCTAGAATCACGAGTAGGTCGAGCCTTCTTCAGGCTTTTGAACTTGACAGACTTGAAAGAATGAGGTAAAGCAGGTAAACCCGCAAATTTGAGAAAGAAAGAAACACCTGCCAATACCTTACTCACTGAGGCAGGGCTGCGTTTTGATTAGATTAGATTAGGCACAAATGCCAAAGAGACATAAGCGTTCACTTCCATTGTGTTCAAACTCATCATATGGCAAAAAGAACACCATTTGAACCATGCCAGACAATAATCTAGCCATGTCTTCCTTGATACAGAGTTTTTTATATTAGAAATGCCATGCCTTCCTTGATACAGAGTTTTTTAGATTAGAAAATATCAGTTCCAAATGAATCCCTAGAGGAAATCTGGGCAGGGGGTGCCACACGGATCTGCTGAAGGAACCAATTCCCGAAATTTCTTGAACCGCGAACAAGATCAAGCATCAGCTATATTATTATGTATTCCGGCTATGTGTTTGGCTTTCAACCAGATATTAAAACGCATGCAGTGAAGATCTAGAAAACGCAACAATTTAATAACTGGGTCAGACTTAGAAAATAACATGTTGATAGCAAAGAATACACCTATGTTATTCGTATGCACAATCGCTCTATGGTTCATGAAATCATGCTGCCAAACCACTATGGAAACTATTATAGGGCGTACACACGGTCGGACTTTGTTCGGACATTCCGACAACAAAATCCTAGGATTTTTTCCGACGGATGTTGGCTCAAACTTGTTTTGTCTACACACAGTCGCACAAAGTTGTCGGAAAATCCGATCGTTCTAAACGCGGTGACGTAAAACACGTACGTCGGGACTATAAACGGGGCAGTGGCCAATAGCTTTAATCTCTTTATTTATTCTGAGCATGCGTGGCACTTTGTCCGTCAGATTTGTGTACACACGATCGGAATTTCCGACAAGGGATTTTGTTGTCGGAAAATTTTATCTCCTGCTCTCCAACTTTGTGTGTCAGAAAATCCGATGGAAAATGTCCGATGGAGCCCACACACGGTCGGAATTTCGGACAACACGCTCCGATCGGACATTTTCCATCGGAAAATCCGACCGTGTGTACGGGGCATTACTGGAAATAATTAGAGAAGGACTAGATTCTGCAAGATGTCTTGTTGCAACCAGTCCGAATGCCACTTGGACACACCAACGCCCGTCCATAAAGGCTCCAAATCCAGAAGAGCCAGCAGCATTAGTGAAAAAGTTCAACTGATAGTCGTTCGTAAAATCTTGCTGCCATATGATTGTCCCATTAAAATCAGATAAAAAGGAATCCCAAACTTTTAGATCCTCTTTAATATTTTTAGAGAGACGAACATGAGAAGGGGGGTTTTTTAAATCATTGGTTGCCAATGCAAATCTCAGAGAAAACACTCTGGCTATTGGGATAACCCTGGCTGCGAAAGCAAATAGACCAAACAGAAATTGGGCTTCCTTCAGAAATACTTTCCTTTTAGCCAAAAAGATGGAGATCATCGACCTCATCCTCTGTAATTTCTCCATCAGAGAGAAGTCGTTTGTAATATCCAAAAATTTGATAGTGGTTGAAGGAAAAAATGATTTTTTCTTGCACAAGCAGTACTCCAAAGGATTCACAGATGCTAAAAAACTGATGTAATGATTCAAGACAAATAGGGGGGTCAGCTGGCCCTAAAAACAAAAAGTGGTCTAGATAATGCAGAAAACCCCCAAAGGGATAGCTCTCTTCCAAAACCCAATGCAAAAATTTAGAGAAATTTAGAAAAATGAAAACCTGACAAGGAAAGGCCCATAGGCATACATTTTTCGAAATAAAATTGACCCTGAAATTGGAAACCTAGCAAATCAAAACCTTGACAGGAGGCAGGCGAAATCCAGATTTGATATCTGCCTTAGCTAACAAAGCACCACACCCATAGCGCCGTAAAATAACCAGTGCTTCATCAAAGGAAGAATATGATACTGGAGCTTCCACCTCAGCAACTTCATCATTAAGAAATGCATCCATTGGATAGGATAGGTGATGGATTAACCAAAAGCTGCCCTTCTCTTTCTTCGGAACTATACCTAACGGAGAGAAATGGTAGATAGAGGTAGGCAGGGACTATAGTGGTACCAATAGAAGGAAATCAACAATGAGTACCAAAAAACACAATTTATTTTATTTACATATATAGAAAAAGGACATGCACATAAAATATACACACATGCAAAAATATAATTAGTACGGTACATGTAGTATAAGGTAGAGCAGGACAGGCCTAGGTGTTATAGGCCAGTGATACAGGTAATCAATTCCTACATGTTTCGCCAAAGCATTGGCTTCCTCAGGCAAATGATATATGCCTGTGCCAAATTTAGAAGGTTCTAAGTAAAAAATAGAATTAAGAAAACATAAGATGACAATACAACTTTGTTTACATTGGATACAATAAGGTAATCATTTACTTTAAGATGCATGACTTGGTGACAGACCCACCCATGTGGGGGACCCAACCCGGCAACCCGCGTACATACCTCCCCACTCACAAAGGGAGCTGAGCAGGAGAAGGCACCCTAAAAAAGGTCACCAAGGCTGCACCGCATCTATGGCTGTAGGGGGTAGACAAAGCCCTAGCAATCAGAGAAAACATAAAAATAATTGGTATAAACCACATGGCAATCTTTGGGATAAACATAATCCCAGGACAAGAGAAATAGGGCTAACAGCCTCAATAACTTACAATTCTATGTTAAAACCAGTGTAAACACAGGGGCGCCTGTAGCAATATTTTACACAATAGGTTGATCAATTCAAGTAAGGATCGTTGCAATGTGTGTGGCTATATGCCTTTTTTTATAGCCACACACATTGCAACAATCCTTACTTGAATTGATTGATTGCTAGGTCTTTGTCTACGCCCTACAGCCATAGATACGGTGCAGCCTTGGTGACCCACATGGGTGGGTCTGTCACCAAGTCATGCATCCTAAAGTAAATGTTTTCTTCATTCTATTTTTTACTTAGAACCTTCTAAATTTGGCATTCTAAATCAGGCATATATCATTTCCCTGAGGAAGCCAATGCTTTGGCGAAACATGTAGGAATTGATTACCTGTATCACTGGCCTATAACACCTAGGCCTGTCCTGCTCTACCTTATACCACATGTACCGTACTAATTATATTTTTGCGTGTGTATATTTTATGTGCATGTCCTTTTTCTATATTTGTAAATAAAATAAATTGTCTTTTTTTAGTACTCATTGTTGATTTCCTTCTATTGGTACCGCTATAGTCCCTCCCTACCTCTATCTACCATTTCTTACCTATTGGGATGAGGTGCCGTATCTGTTGAGGATTTCCCAGCCATACCCCCAACGGAGAGAGTCTACAGTTAGAAAACAATGGGAAAGAAAAGCGGCCAGCTATCCTGCCCTCAACAAGTTCCTTAGAAAATTTTTCTTGAGCCACAGGATGAGAGTAAACAGATTTCACATTTTTTACCATAACACATCCTTTCTCATTGAAGCAAATGACTAAAAACCCTTCCTTGAAACCATCAATTAACAGAATTGTCATCCTGCGATCTGGGCAGCGATCTAACCAAGGTAGCATTTTTGCTAGGATCAATGGAGTTGTGGCTTTTCCCACCAGCTTCCCTGGAAAGTGTTTGAAAAGAGGCTGATTCCAAAAACATCTTTTGACAGCATGGTTTCCATTGCAATTACAAGCACTCGTGCATATATCTGCAATTAGATAAAAACATGCATTGTCCCTTGTTGAAGGCAAAGCAAAAACCTTTACAAAAAGACGTTTGTGCATTAGATGCCAACCTAGGAGTGAATTGAGGGTTCTGCGGTAACATGAGGTTTAACCATAGGCCTACGTCTTTGGACCCCCAAAGTAAAGAGGGGTGAACAGACAGTTTTTGTCTAAAGTTCTTGTCATATGTGAACAAAGCAGTACCACCAAAATGATGAAATGCTTCTGAAATTATTTCTAAATGCTTGACTAAACCCAAGCATTTCAAAGAAAAATGCTCTCCCAGCACTGCAGAATAAATGCAAAAAGCCTGCAACCAGTTCTGGAAGGTTTTAGGAATAGCTCTCCTCCTATCCTCCTCAGTACGGTCCTCTGCTTTTTTTTCAGACACATGAACTCCGAGTGCTCCACCAGTCACAGATTGACAGACTCATCACGGCCGGAGTTCCCGGCATGAATGCAGCTAAACAGCAGGATACTAAGACCACCTGCAAGGCAACATGGTACAGCGATGCCCAACCAGAAATTCAGCAATATTTTTCAGCCTCACAAAAATGGGGGCCTGATATCAGAATCACAAATCTGAAAGGAGTGAGGGTAGAGAGTGCCGTGTCAGGAGGAGGCGGGGGCTGGAGAGCGCGCCGGATGCTCAGAGTGTTGGAGCTGGGCCCGAGGTGGTCCTTTCCCAGCGGATGCAGCGTGATATGTAGGAGGACTTGAGAACATTAATACAAGCTCTCCCCACGAAAACAGATATAGAGGCTCTCATCCACGTGGAGGACGCACACCACACGGAAATGCATCAGGTGCATACGGAGATACAAGTTTTAACAGACCATCTTACAGCAGGTGAGGCAACAACGAATTCCTTGGGAGAGAGAGTGGAAGCGATGGAGAGGGAGAGAGGGGCATATGTGGAGACGATGGCAGACATGCAGCTCCGGATCGAAGACCTTGAGGGCGGCAGCCACCTCTGTAATCTGAGGCTCCGAGGTATTCCAGAAGCTTTGGAACAGGAGAATCTGCAGGAGAAGGTAATGGGTATTTTCCACAAAGTTTTAGAGGGCAGAGTCCCGGCCGACATGGATAAAGTACACAGGGCGTTGGGTCCCAAAATCCAAACCCAAATCGCTGGACCCCCAAAGTCCCCGTGACATACTTTTCTGCCTCCACCATTTTGCACATAGAGAGACTTTGCTCCGGAGGGCATGGGAGGCAGGTACAATTGAAATAGAGGGGACTGTTGTTAAGATATTGCCTGACTTATCCCGAGCTAAATTGCAATGCAGAGCTCTGCTCCGTCCAGTGTTAGACGGAGCGCGGCGGGAGGGGTGCACATATGGATGGAGGTACCTGCTGGCAGTAGTAATAAGGAAGGGTCCATCTACATTTACATTGCGGTTACATAGCGATCTTCCAAACATGTTCTCTTTTTTAAATGTGGTACCATTTGCAGTCCCGAATTGGCAATTACCATTACCACAGACAAAAAACTATAAAGAAGTTAATGTCGCACAGAGAGGTACACTGGGAGATCAAAGTTACATTGGTATAGGTACTAGTATGGGGAAAGAGCAGTCATAGAAATCCCAGAAGAAAACTGAAAGAACATTTTTGTCCTGGTTTACACAGCTCCCTGCCTTACACACTTTTTCTTTTCTTTTTTTTTCTGGAGAATTAAGGATTTTGGAAGTGTATATTTCTCCTTTAATTTTGCATTAATTTAACTTACAAAACATAAGTGAATATGGGTGTTATCTAATAGTACAAGTGCTGTTAAAAAGGAGAAGGAAAAAACACATTTGGGACTACTTATGAAGAGAGTCGGGAGGACATATGGACATTAACAATAATTGATAGAATGCAGTATATAAGTAGAACGAATGGTGACTCGATGAGAGCTGAAAGGAGAAGATAGATGGATGAAAGTGGGAGGGGGAGGAGGGGTATAAAGATGATAAAAATAAAGGGGGGGGTAGGGGATATAAATAAATAAGAGGGGAGAGATGAGAGAGAATGAGAGAATAAGTAAGATATTAATGGAATGTTATAGAGAATGAATGGAGGGGATGCAAGAGAGAGATAGAGAGAGAGTGAGAGAGTTAGAAGGTGAGAGAAAGAGAGAAAGTGAGAAGGAGGAGGTAAAGAATGTCTGATGATGAGAGGGAATACTTAATGTGGACAAAATGGTTGGGGGGGCGGGGGGGATGATTTATGGAATATACCCCTATTTTTTTTTTCTCGAGGTTCCCTCACATAAGGGACAACTATTGAGGTGTGGTTTGGTGAGGTTTGGAATGCACTATTCTTTTTTTTTTTTTTCTTTTTTTTGTGTTTTCAGTGACTATATACGGTGGAAATTGGATTAATATAGAGTGTAAGGGGGAATGAGTAAAGAGAAGGTGGGAGGGGGAGGGAAGAGAAGGGGAAGAAAAGGGGAAAGAGGAAGAGTTGATCACTAGTCTCAGAGAAATGTGGAGCACAACTATAAGGGTGGGGAGGGAATGAGAGGGGAGATTGGGGAGAAGGGGAAAGGAGACACGATAAATAATTATAACACTTAAATTGTTTAATCTATATTCCTTGTTTTTTGTTTTTTTTGAAACACAAGGAGTAGAATACACAAATTATAGATAAGCAGGGGTTCCATTTCCTTTTTTTTGTCCCTCATCTCTCCCAACTATCAAAAAGATTAATAGGATTATGTTTTTTTATGTATCCCCTTGTATTATACTGCATTACTGGGTGAATGTTGTGTGCAAGAGTAAGAGGAATATGGATATACAAATATAGAGTCCATATGCTCCCATGAAATAGAGGAGAGACATAATAAGGTAACAAAGTACCATGAGTATTGGTGTAGAAGGTGAAGAGGAAAGGGAGGTGGAGGAACTGGGGGGATACAGTGAATTGTTAATTAGACGGGATGACTGTCATAGATGGTGGGAAAATATGGTGCTTCTTTCCCTTTCCTTTTTTTTTTTTCATGAAGCCTTATTGGAAAATGGTATATGTAAAGCATGTTATTTCAATATACTGGTGGAGCTTGCCTAGAAGTCTCGGCCTGGAGAAGCTGTGCTTAACTATATCCCCCTAATAGGCCAGCACTCAAAGAACTGCAGGATCAGAAATTGAGTACTTAAAAGCAGAGGTGCTTTAGGGACTCTCGGGGGGCCGCCAGGGCCATCTTTAATATTGATAGGACCCTGGGCAAAAAATTTCTTGGGGGCCCCCCCCATGCAATTTCACTCTCCACCTGCTCTGAAACATACGATAAATAGCAGCTAGACTTAAAATCAGTTTACTCTATCAGATCAGGCAGCAATTGCGATTGGTTGCCAGTGGTTACAGCATATCATTACTGCTTACTGACTGGTTGCTAAAGGTTACAGCACACATTACGGCTCACTGATTAGTTGCTGGAGGTTACATTAATGATTTCTGCTTGTTAATTGGTTGCTAGAGATTACTATACAGTATTACTGCTCACTGATTGGTTGCTAGAGGTTACAGCACATCATGTCCTCACTGCAGGGGGTCATGATATACATATGAATGCCACCTTTATTTACATATTAATGCCCCCGGCTGCAGTGCCGCCGCTATTTACATATGAATGCAGGTTATTTACATGTAAACACAGGGTCTGCAGGTGAGTCATCTGTACACAATAAGGCAGAGTTGGGCAGCATTAGTACACTGAGATATTGGGGCACAGCACAGGACTAAAACTTCAAAGGACAAGGGAATTTAAACTGGGATAGTTGGCAAGTATGAGGCATCTGCTTTGGGCCCCACAACAATGACAGGGCCCAGGGCAGCTGCTCCTTTTGCCCTGCCTTAAAGACGGCCCTGGGGGCCCCAGTTAAATGACCAACCCGAAAGCCCATAGGTAAATAGAGGGGGTGGGTGGTTTTTTTTTTAATTTCTTCTCTTTCTCTCTCTCCCTTTCCCTCCTTCAGTGGCCCTAGTTTCCTCTTAGGATTGGTAAGTTACCTACCCCAGGGAGGAAAGAGTTCTTCTCTTCGGTATAAGTATCACGGATTTGGGGGTGGAATAGGGGAAGATGGAAAGCCTTTCAGTAATGTTCTTTAATGTAAAGGGATTAAATATCCCGGAAAAACAACGTATATTACTCCAGGATTTAAGGAGATTACAGTTAGGTATTGCATTTATTCAAGAAACACATTTTAGAGAAAATAACCTTCCTCTGCTAAGAAACAGAAACTATCCATTGGTGTACCATGCATTTAATCTTGATTCTAAAACTAAGGGATTATCTATTATGATATCGAATAAAGTGGCGTGGAATTATATAGATTCCCTGATTGATTCAAAAGGAAGGTATTTATTCGTCAAAGGAACCATCAGAGGGATTGGAGTAAAGTTAGCATCTTATTATGCCCCAAACTTTTTGTAAAAATACATTAGAAAAACTCATGGAGTTTACAGATGGACAGTCGATCATGGGAGGGGACCTTGATGTCCCCTTGATACCCAAGGATGATACTTTATCAGCGGTATCGTCAGTAACATCTAAAATAAGGAAGGGGATCTCCCAGGCAATGGCAAAAGCAAGAATGGTGGATATATGGCGCCTATTACACCCGAGAGAATAAGACTATTCTTTTTTTCCAACCCACACAGAGTATCACTTATTGACTTTTTTTTTGTTCCGCATAAACAACTACATTTAGTTAGCTAGGCTTCTAATGGTTCAATTACCTGGTCAGACCATGCACCAATTTTTTTTTTTTAATAATCTTGCAGATAGACGTCACTCAGCTCCTATGATGTGGAAACTTAATGAAAGCCTCCTTAAGGACCCCATGGTACTGGAGGATGTCCAGAGGGAGGTAAAATGGTTCTTTCAGATGAATGATAGTGCAGAATGCTCTCCAGGAGTAATCTGGGAAACCCATAAAGCAGTAATACGGGGAGTATTGATTAAGCATGGAGCAAGAATTAAGAAAGAGAGGGAAGCAAAATTAACAATGATATTGTCAAAAATCCACCGTCTAGAGGCACGACATAAACATGCTCCGACTACAGAAGTAGAATGAAAACTCTTAAATGCTCGTAGACAAGTGACCGACCTATTACAGTATAGAGCCAAAATGGCATTACAAATGGGACATAAATGTAGTTATGAGTCAGGCAATAAATGCGGTAGACAACTTGCAAGAGCTCTGCGTGAAATGCACTCAAGGACATTTATACCCTCAGTTCGGAAAAGTGATGGAGAGGAGGTTGGGTTGCCTAGACAGATTGCTGATGCGTTAAGTGATTTTTACTCCTCACTTTACAATTTTAATCTGGGTGCACCAGATCGATTGGTGATGGAGGAGTCTTTGACATCAAGTGGAATGCAACCATTGTGCAGGAGGAGTTGGAGTCACCAATCACATTAGAGGAATCACAGAGGGCAATACGATTAGCAAAGACTGGGAAGGCACCAGGACCAGACGGCTTCTCGGTCCAATATTATAAATTACTTCTGCCTGTACTGGGATCTTATTTGGTTAAAATGTTTAATGAATTGGGGAAAACAGCCTCCTTCCATCCAGAGTCTGTGAAAGCTATGATATCGGTGATACCAAAAGAAGGTAAGGATCCAAAAGAATGTGGAAGTTATAGGCCAATATCCTTATTGAATGTTGACTTGAAAATATTCAGTAAGATTATAGCCTTAAGGTTACAACAGCAACTACCCTCTTTGATCCATCAAGATCAAGTGGGATTTGTACCAACAAGAGAAGCCAGAGCTAATACCATCAAAGTATTGAATTTAATGCATATAGCTAACTCGACCAAGACTCCGTGTGTGTTTCTTGGAACAGATGCTGAGAAGGCTTTTGATCTGGTGGGGTGAGGGTTTATGTTTGCAGTCCTTCGTCACATAAGGTTAGGAGGAAAAATGCTTAGATGGATCGCAATCATGTATAAAGGACCCACAGCTCAAGTTAAGGTAAACGGAGTAGGCTCCTCTCCCTTTGCGATAATGAACGGGACAAGGCAGGGCTGTCCATTGTCCCCTTTATTGTTTGCATTGACTTTGGAACCCCTTTTGTGTAGAATACGGCTCAACATGGTTATTCGAGGGATAGTGGTAGGAGGAATCCAACATAAAGTTGCAGCATATGCAGATGATATGCTTTTCTCAATGACCAACCCTATAATCTCACTCCCGAACCTCTTTAGGGAAATTGAGCTGTATAGCACATTATCTTATTTTAAGATAAATCTCTCTAAATCGGAGGCCCTGGTGGTAGCAGTCCCGAAGGAAATGGCAAAGTCAATAAAGTCAAACTATAAATTTAAATGGGTATATCAATTTTTCAAGTACTTAGAGACCTGCATTTCAGCAGACCCTTCAAAAATATATGAGCTCAATTTTTTGCCAGTATTAAGTAAGGTATGCGACTTACTGGAGGGATGGAATAAGGGATTGCATTCTTGGTTTGGAAGAAGCAATATAATTAAAATGAATATTTTACCAAAGTTCTTATACCTCTTTCAGGAAGTACCAATTGCAATCCCTAGAAATTTTTTTTAGAAACATCCAAACACTATTTACAAATTTATTTAGGCGCATAGACATCCAAGGATCAGGAGGACACTTTTGTCGCTGCCAAAACAATATGTGGAGTTGGCGGTCCCCGATATGTATAAATACTATCAGGCAGTTCATCTAAGCCGAATGTTGGACTGGTGCCGACATGTTGATCTAAAAATTTGGCCAAGACTAGAGCAAGCACAGAGTAGGGAGTTATTGCATAGAGTGCCTTGGTGCTTTAGGGACCTTGCATCTAATACTAAGTCACACCCAACAATAGGACCTACGCTACATATTTGTTATAATCTTTTATCTAAGGGTAAGCTATCCTCACAGGACTCATCTTTGGTACCTATATTGGGGAACCCGCAATTTATATTTGGTATACAGAAAGGACCCTTTGACGTATTGATTAAACAGGGATTATATCAGGCCTCGCACTTTATGAGACCAAGAGGCTGGCCAACATTGCAGGAACTGACTGACAGAAATGGCCCTTTCCAATTAGATTTCTGGCAGGCAGCGCAATGAAGACATTTCTTATATACTAGGGGACCGCCAGGCTCCCTGGATCGCAGTTTGCTGCCATTCGAGAAATGTATGGAAACGGAACCAATCACTCATGCGATTTCTAAAATGTATGAGCTTATTGATTAAACCATCAGAGAATTTCCAGCTGCCTTTCCTCTGAAAATGGGAAATGGATCTGGGGAGGACCAAAAAACTAATATGATACAATCCATATTTAAGACAGCGACATGTACAAAAATACAGGAAACAAACTACAAAATGATTTCCCAATGGTATAGAACCCCAGATATATTTCAAAAATGTTTCCCGAACATATCAGATGGCTGCTGGCGATGTCATATGGAACAGGGGACCCTGTTACATGTTTTCTGGTCTTGCCCCAGAATTAAGATATTCTGGAGGGAGGTCTGGGAGATCATTCAAAAATTTAGCGAAGTTGAAAGACGGGAAGACCCGGCTTTCTTTCTTTTACACTTGTCAGAGATACCGGGGAAAAATATAGGAATTCTATTCTGTGCCATCTATTGAATGCAGCTAAAGCATGCATCCCGCTCAAGTGGAAACAGACACAACCCCCCACAGTGAGTATGTGGCTCAAGAGAGTAGAGGAAGTAAACTGGATGGAAGATCTAGTTTGGGCAACCAGAAAAAATAGAGAAATTTATTTAAAAATGTGGTCACCATGGAACCGTTTTGTTTCCTCAGAGGAAGGAAAAAAATGAATTGATGCAATCTAGAGGGGATGGGGGCCTTGCAGGAGTGGGGGGGGGGGGAGATGAGAGGGAGAGGAAAGTATTATGGTTCAATGGGGGGTTCTCCCCTCTATGTGGGGAGGGTTTCCTTTTTTTTTGTTTTTTTGTTTTGGGGGGGGGGGGTTGGAAGGGGGGTAAGGACAAGAAGGAAAATGGACTACAAATAGTAGCCTTAGCTGGAATATTAGGAGGGATAGTAGTTGCACCCGAGCCGGATCTGGGCGTAGCGTCACCCCCCAATCGGGCACGGGGCAACAACATTGAAAATAGAACCTAGAAAGGAAGTCCTCCCTTTTTTTTTCTTTCTTCTACCACTATTTGACATCATTCCAGAAATGGGGTTGTAAATATATAGGAGTGAAATGTTAATTATGGAAAGACTGTTCATTTTTTCTTGTTAAAATAAACTAAAGAAATTAAAAAAAAAAAAATTCGCCTCTCCAAATCATTTCTCTAACTGAGTTGGCTAGATGAAAGCCTAAAGGTAATACTTTGCAAGGCATAGCTTCTTTAAAAGATTTGTTGATCACAGCAGAAGGAGGTCTCACAGCAAGAGAAGGGTTAACAGATATTTGAACATTAACGGGCATCTTAGGGAAACCCTGCCATACTGGATTAATATCCTCCATGTTACATAGTTACATAGTTACAAAGTAGGTGAGGTTGAAAAAAGACACAAGTCCATCAAGTCCAACCTATGTGTGTGATTATGTGTCAGTATTACATTACATATCCCTGTATGTTGCGGTCATTCAGGTGATTATCTAATAGTTTCTTGAAGCTATAAATTCTCCCCACTGAGACCACCGCCTGTGGAAGGGAATTCCACATCCTTGCCACTCTTACAGTAAAGAACCCTCTACGTAGTTTAAGGTTAAACCTCTTTTCTTGTAATTGTAATGAGTGGCCACGAGTCTTATTAAACTCTCTTCTGCGAAAAAGTTTTATCCCTATTGTGGGGTCACCAGTACAATATTTGTAAATTGAAATCATATCCCCTCTCAAGCGTATCTTCTCCAGAGAGAATAAGTTCAGCGTTCGCAACCTTTCCTCATAACTAAGATCCTCCAGACCCTTTATTAGCTTTGTTGCCCTTCTTTGTACTCGCTCCATTTCCAGTACATCCCTCCTGAGGACTGGTGCCCAGAACTGGACAGCATACTCCAGGTGCGGCCGGACCAGAGTCTTGTAGAGCGGGAGAATTATCGTTTTATCTCTGGAGTTGATCCCCCTTTTAATGCATGCCAATATTCTGTTTGCTTTATTAGCAGCAGCTTGGCATTGCATGCCATTGCTGAGCCTATTATCTACTAGGACCCCCAGGTCCTTTTCCATCCCAGATTCCCCCAGAGTATAGATTGCATTCATATTTTTGCCACCCAAATGCATTATTTTACATTTTTCTACATTGAACCTCATTTGCCATGTAGTCGCCCACCCCATTAATTTGTTCAGGTCTTTTTGCAAGGTTTCCACATCCTGCGGAAAAGTTATTGCCCTGCTTAGCTTAGTATCGTCTGCAAATGCAGAGATTGAACTGTTTATCCCATCCTTCAGGCCGTTTATAAACAAATTAAATAGGATTGGTCCCAGCACAGATAGAAGGCACTGATAGAAGGCACTGATGGGCACTAATATAAGGCATTGATAGGAGGCATTTATGGGCACTGATAGGAGGCACTGATGGGCACTGATAGGAGGCACCTATGAGCACTGATAGGAGGCACCAATGGGCACTAATAGGAGGCACTGGTGGGCACCGATAGAAGGCACAGATGGGCACTGATAGAAGGAACCAATGGGCACTGATAGGAGGCACAAATGAGCACTGATAGAAGGCACTAATTGGCACTGATAGAAGGCACTGATGGGCACTGATAGAAGGCACAGATGGGCACTGATGAGCACTGATAGAAGGCACTGATGGGTGCTAATATAAGGCACTGATAGGAGGCATTTATGGGCACTGATAGGAGTCACTGATGGTCACTGATAGGAGACACTGATGAGCACTGATAGGAGGCACTAATGGGCACTGAAAGGAGGCACTGATGGGTACTGATAAGAGGCATTGATGGGCACTGATAGGAGGCACTAACAGGCACAGATAGGCCACATTGATGAGCACTGATAGGCAGCACTGATAGGAGGCACTAATGTGCACTGATAGGCTGCACTGATAGGTGGCATTGATGGGCACTGATAGGTGCCACTGAGGAACACTCATAGGCAGTATTGATGGGCACTGATGGGCAGCATTGAAGAGTACTGATAGATGGCAATGATGGATGCTGTTAGGCGGCATTAAGGAGCACTAATAGGTGGTGCTGATAGGTGGAATTGATGGGCACTAATAGGCTACATTAATGAGCATTGATAGGTAACACTTGTAGGCGGAATTGATGGGCACTGATAGGCGGCATTAATGAGCACTGATAGACAGCATTGATGGCACTACTATTAGTGCCATCAATGCTGCCTATCAGCGCTCAACAATGCATAGGTGGCATTGATGAGCACTGATAGATGGCACTGATGACGGGGGCACTGATTATCAGTGTAAACAATGTACTGACATTCTTGAAAGTTAACGGCAGTCCTTTCCTAACACAGACACAGCGTGGGAGAAAAGGGCTGCAGATAACCGGCAAGCCTGTTTACATGTGATCAGCTGATCACATGGTAAAGGGTCGCTGTGATTGCACTGGATGCATGTCCCAGGGGGCCATGCAGGAAGCACGGTTTTGGGAGGATGTCCATGGACACCCACCCAAAATTGGAAGCCCGGGGCTCGGATGGAAGGGGGACCCATCATGGTTTCTTGCACCGGGGCCCTGAAGGTTCTAGTTACGCCTCTGAGCATAGGTGAAGATGGTCCCCTTTGTCTTTGGCAATAGTAATACTCAGAGAAAACATATGGAGGATCATAGCGCAACAAGCTTTTCAAAGTGGCTATAAACAGGTAAATGTAAAAATGCCCACTTACATTTAATTGTATTCTAAGCTTTACATGTTGGTATTGACATTCAGCACAATTAAATGTAAGTGGGCATTTTTACATTTACATGTTTACAGTATATCCACTTTGAAAAGTATTACTGTCTAGCTATTGCCAAAGACAAAGTGGACCAACTTCACCTATGCTGCTGGCTGCAAGGGACACATTGCTCCAAGATTCTTATAATTTTTAGCTTTGTTGTGCATTTCTCACCCATGATTTTTGGTGGAGCATCACTTGAAGGATAACATTTATTATTTTTTCTTTTGAACCACGGTGATTGGACTTCTTTTTTCTTTGTGAATATCTAATAGGAATTTATTGTCCCTTTATCATTGCATATTTGTTTGTTTGTTTAAAAGGTTCATGAGAGCTGACTTTACACATTTTCATTGTTTAAACGAATTTATGAGGTAGCGCCACAATATTTTATTACCCACTAATTTCAGTTGTGACATGCCCACCAGGTGGAACTCAACATTGGCAATGCTGCAGCGGCTGCACACACAGCAGAACTCCAATAATGTGTACCTGTGTGAATAGGGCACAAGGACAGGCTCAGGGGAGCTTGGCTTCTTTTTGCTATGCCAGTGGTTGCTGATAAAGGATGCCTGCACTGTCCTGTCACCATTTGAGAAGGCCACAAGGATAGTGAGCCACAACAATGCATGCATCAGTGACACTATCCCTCTAGTCTTCCTGCTGGAGCACACACTTTGTGGAATCATGGATAGGGCACTTGAGGCAGAATAGAGGGAGGAAGAGGAGGACTTCCTTTGCTCTCAAGGTCCCCCTTTATGAAGATACATTATGCACAAAACACACAGGAGGAAGAGGAGGAGGAGAAGGAGGAGGATTGTGGCAGAATGGATGTAGAGTATAACATACAGCAGTCTTCAAGGGATGTCATCCTTAGAGATCCAGAGGACTCAGAATCTCATGCCGCCTCAAACTTACACTGCATGGGCTCCCTGATTCTGCAAAGCCTTCGAAAGGACCCAAGAATTTGTGGTATCAAGGAGAGGGATCATTACTGGTTGACAACCCTTCTTGAGCCACGTTACAATGGTAAAGTTGCAGAGCTCATCCTGCCTTCGTAGAGGGAGCAGAGGATGAAACATCTTGGTAACGCCTTGAAAAAAAATTTGTGTAACACCTTTCCAGACACTGGGAGGTTACCATTTCCTGGACAACATGTTTCTGAGGCTTTGTTTGGTCAAAGGAAGAGCGGTGAAGAAGACTGACCAATGCCTTTAAACAATTCTTTAGTCCTCAGTGCCCAGGGTTATTAGGTTTAAGCAACCATCGGCAGCATGTGCATCATATGGTGCAGGATTATCTAGGGGCTAGAGCAGACTTGGAGACCTTTCCAACTGAGCATCCACTGGGTCTTGAGGATGGACCACTGTCCAGAACTTGCTCAATATGCAATTGAGCTACTGGCCTGCCCTGCATCCAGAGTACTTTCCGAATGGACATTCAGTGCTGCTGGAGGTTTTGTGACAGATAAAACAGTGCGTCTGTCCATAGACTCCATTGACTAGCTGACATTTATCAAAAAGAATCAGTACTGGATCAACAACAGCTATAAAGCCACTGATGCTGATGTAACTGATTAAATTTTCTAGGGATATGGGATTCCTGAATCTTGATTATGCTAGCTTCCAACAATGTTTCTGGTTTAGGGCACCACCAACACCCAAGGCCCAAATTTTTACTAGCAGGGCCAGTTTCAGTGCCCAGCAAGAGTAACTGTGAGGGGTTACAGTGTTCAGGCACCACCAACACCCAAGGCCCAGTTTTCCTGCAACAACAGTTTGGGCCGAGCATAAGTTTGGCCTGAACATCGCCCATTCAGGTACTCAACTAACAACCGAACAGTCTGGGCACTTAGCGCACAGTCAATAGGTTGTTAAGGCTTCCCCACTGAGAGTTGAATTTAAAAAAAGAATTATAAAAAAAGAATGTAAATTAAAAAAAAAATTGGGGAAAAAAACAGCGTGGGGTGACCCTTTGATTCTGGTATAGGTTTTAAGGGGAACTCCATGTCAAAATTAAAAAAAAAAGGGCATGTGGCCCCCCCCAAAATCCATACCAGGCCCTTTGGGTCTGGTAGGATTTTAAGACAAAAACCAATTCCAAAATGTATAAAAAAAACTGAGTGGGATCCCCCTAATATCCAGACCCTTATTCAGGCATACAGCCTGATAGGCCAGAAAAAGGGGGGGGGGGGGGAGATGAGCGAGCACCCCTTCCCCTCCTGGACCATACCAGGCCGCTTGTCCTCAACATAGGGAGGGTGCTCAGAATCTCTTGCCACCTCAAACTTACACTGCATGGGCTCCCTGATTCTGCAAAGCCTTCGAAAGGACCCAACGATTTGTGGTATCAAGGAGAGGGATCATTACTGGTTGACAACCCTTCTTGAGCCACTTTACAATAGTAAAGTTGCAGAGCTCATCCTGCCTTCGCAGAGGGAGCAGAGGATGAAACATCTTGGGAACGCCTTGAAGAAAAATTTGTGTAACACCTTTCCAGACACTGGGAGGTTACCATTTCCTGGACAACGTGTTTCTGAGGCTTTGTTTGGTCAAAGGAAGAGCGGTGAAGAAGACTGACTGATGCCTTTAAACAATTCTTTAGTCCTCAGTGCCCAGGGTTATTAGGTTTAAGCAACCATCGGCAGCATGTGCATCATATGGTGCAGGATTATCTAGGGGCTAGAGCAGACTTGGAGACCTTTCCAACTGAGCATCCACTGGGTCTTGAGGATGGACCACTGGCCAGAACTTGCTCAATATGCAATCGAGCTACTGGCCTGTCCTGCATCCAGAGTGCTTTCCGAATGGTCATTCAGTGCTGCTGGAGGTTTTGTGACAGATAAAACAGTGCGTCTGTCCATAGACTCCACTGACTGGCTGACATTTATCAAAATGAATCAGTACTGGATTAACAGCAGCTATAAAGCCACTGATGCTGATGTAACTGATTGAATTTTCTAGGGATCTGGGATTCCTGAATCTTGATTATGCTAGCTTCCAACAATGTTTCTGGTTTAGGGCACCACCAACACCTAAGGCCCAAATTTTTACTAGCAGGGCCAGTTTCAGTGCCCAGCAAGAATAACTGTGAGGAATTACAGTGTTCAGGCACCACCAACACCCAAGGCCCAGTTTTCCTGCAACAGTTTGGGCCGAGCATGTTTGGCCTGAACATCGCCCATTCAGGTACTCAACTAACACCCGAACATTCTGGGCACTTAGCGCACAGTCAATCGGTTAAGGCTTCCCCACTGAGAGTTGAATTTAAATAAAGAATTGTAAAAAAAGAATGTAAATTTTAAAAAAATTGGGGAAAAAACAGCATGGGCTGACCCTTTGATTCTGGTATAGGTTTTATGGGGAACTCCATGCCAAAATTAAAAAAAAAAAGGGCATGGGGTCCCCCCCAAAATCCATACCAGGCCCTTTGGGTAGGATTTTAAGACGAAAACCAATTCCAAAATGTTTAAAAAAAACTGAGTGGGATCCACCTAATATGCAGACCCTTATTCAGGCATACAGCCTGGTAGGCCAGAAAAAGGGGGGTGAGCGAACGCCCCTTCCCCTCCTGAACCATACCAGGCTGCTTGTCCTTAACATAGGGAGGGTGCTTTGGGGTGCCCTCCAAAGCACCTTGTTCCCATGTTGATGAGGACAAGGGCCTCTTCACCACAATCCTTGCCCAGTGGTTGTAGAGGTCTGCAGACAAGGAGCTTATCAGAATCTGGAAGCCCCCTTTAACAGGGGGGCCTCCAGATCCTGACCCCCCCTATGTGAATGGGTATGGGGTACATAGTACTCCTACAAATTCACCAAAAAAAAAACTGTCCAAAAAAATAGACAAGAGGCAGTTTTTGACAAATCCTTTGCTAAAAAATAAAATAAAAAACAATGTTCCACGATGTAGATCCATCGTCAATCACGACACCCCCCTGCACCCGAAAAAGCAAAAGAAAAAACCCGATGTTTACATGCTGACGGCCCACTGATGAATAGAGCTCCACTGGCTGGCATTTCTTATATAGGGACAGTGAATGCTGGGCTGGTGGAGGGAGCCCGCTTTGGCGTTGAGAAGTCAGCGTGTAAATATCAGGTTTTTAGTTTTGTTTTTTTCCGGGCCGGCGGTGCAGCGGACGTTGTGATTGCCGATGGATCTACATCGTGGGACATTGTTTTTTAAATTTTTTTAATAAAGGATTTGTCAAAAACTGCCTCTTGTCTTTATTTTTTTTCGACATTTTTTGGGGTGAATTGGTGGGGGTACTATGTACCCCATACCCATTCACATAGGGGGTCGGGATTTGGGGGCCCCCTTGTTAATGGAAGCTTCCAGATTCCAATAAGTCTCCTGTCCGCACCACCACAACCACTGGGCAAGGGTTGTGGTGATGAGGCCGTTGCCAACATCAACATGGGGACAAGGTGCTTTGGGGGACACCTCAAAGCATTCTCCCTATGTTCCTATGTTGAGGGCATGTGGCGTGGTATGGTTAAGGAGGGGGGGTGCTCACCACCCTCCTTTCCTGGCCTGCCAGGCTGCATGCTCGGATAAGGGTCTGGTATAAATTTTGAGGGGACCCCATGCCTTTTTTTTAATATTTTGGCTTGGGGTTTTGCTTAAAATCCATACCAGACTGGTATGCATTTTTTTCTGTATTGCCGTGATCTGGCAATACATAGCAATATCAAGTTTAAATAATAGAAATATCAAGTTTCAATAATAGCAAGTTTAAATGACATTTTTTCCTTTAGAAATGTCAGTTTTGCTGCAGCAGGTTCTATACATTGTACAGATGCACCACAAGCAGACTAAGGGGACCCCCAGGCATGATAGTTAAATTAATTTTTCATTTTTATTGTTTCACTTTAAGCATCATTAAAATCACTTCTTCATAATTTGTTTACATTGATACATGTCCCCCAGGGCAGTACCCAGTTCCCCATACACTTTTTAGGGCGCTAATTTGCATATAAGCCTTTAAAATTAGGATTTTTATTTTTTCACGTTCGTGTCCATCACTAGTGTGTATGTGTATATATACAGTATCTCACAAAAGTGAGTACACCCCTCATGTTTTTGTAAATATTTTATTATATCTTTTCTTTTCTTTTCTACAATGTAAAGTAGTGAGTGTACAGCTTGTATAACAGTGTCAATTTGCTGTCCCCTCAAAATAACTTAACACACAGCCATTAATGTCTAAACTGCTGGCAAGAAAAGTGAGTACACCCAATATTTTGTGTGGCCACCATTATTTTCCAGCACTGCCTTAACCCTCTTTGGCGTGAAGTTCACCAGAGCTTTACAGGTTGCCACTGGAGTCCTCTTCCACTTCTCCATGACGACATCACCGAGCTGGTGGATGTTAGAGACCTATGCTCCGCCACCTTCCATTTGAGGATGTCCCACAGATGCTCAATAGGGTTTATGTCTGGAGACATGCTTGGCCAGTTCATCACCTTTACCCTCAGCTTCTTTAGCAAAGCAGTGGTCATCTTGGAGGTGTGTTTGGGGTCATTATCATGTTGGAATACTGCCCTGCGGCCCAGTCTCTGACGGGAGGGGATCAGGCTCTGCTTCAGTATGTCACAGTACATGTTGGCATTCATGGTTCCCTCAATGAACTGTAGCTCCCCAGTGCCGGCAGCACCAGACCATGACACACCTACCACCATGCTTGACTGTAGGCAAGACACACTTGTCTTTGTACTCCTCACCTGGTTGCTGGCCACACATGCTTGATATCATCTGAACCAAATAAATTTATCTTGGCCTCATCAGACCACAGGACATGGGTTCAGTAATCCATGTCCTTAGTCAAGACAAGCACTTCAGCAAACTGTTTGCGGGCTTTCTTGTGCATCATCTTTAGAAGAGGCTTCCTTCTGGGATGACAGCCATGCAGACTAATTTGATGCAGTGTGTGGTGTATGGTCTGAGCACTGACAGGCTTACTTCTACAGCATTACTTGCAGCACTCATACGTCTATTTCCCAAAGACAACCTCTGGATATGACGCTGAGTATGTGCACTCAACCTCTTTGGTCACCCATGCCGAGGCCTGTTCTGAGTGGAACCTGTCCTGTTAAACCGCTGAGATTTTGAGATCCTCAGAGAGTTCTTTGTCATGAGGTGCCATGTTGAACTTCCAGTGACCAGTATGAGAAAGTGAGAGCGATAACACCAAATTTACCACACCTGCTACCCATTCACACCTGAGACCTTGTAACACTAACGAGTCACATGACATGGGGAGGGGAAATGGCTAATTGGGTCCAATTTGGACATTTTCACTTAGGGGTGTATTCATTCATATTTGTTGCCAGCGGTATAACAAATAAAAACATTTCAGATCTATTAAGATCCTTCAGAGACATGGAGACCCTAATGAGGTTTTATTCATATCTAAATAGTATAATACCAGAACTACAGTTTAACATGCATTATAGTGAGGAATCTAGTCCCTTTCTGAATGTTAGGGTTTACAGGAAAAATGGTGGAATAGAGACAGATTTAAATGTGAAGCCAACAGATAGTAATTATTGTTACACTCTAGCTGTCACTCACCAGTAGTGTTTATATTTGTACCCCGTAGTCAGATGACATGTGAATCGCATAGTAAGTGAGGCATTGATGAGACAGGAGCGACTATTAGAGATGCAAAACAGACTCTCAGACAAAGGTTATCCGGTACAACAGTTAACCCATGAGGGACTGAGAGTGCAGAGTCTGGAAACTGACAGGAGAGTGAACAGACAGTACAGACAGAACAAGAGAATTCCTTTTGTTTCACAGTATCATTCCCATTCTGCACAGATTTATTCAGTGATTAAAATACACTGGAGAGACCATGACACGGGATGCAGACGTGAACGTGTACGTCTGACGGGGGAGGGGCCTGAAGGTGGCGCCAGAGTGCGGACGGATGCGGGCAGGACAATGCGGGTCGGTGTACTGAGGGGGAGCGGCGAAGAGAGAGACTGAAGCCGCCGTCCCGCGACATTAGGGAGGACGCGGCTGCCGCACCTATCATTTACAGATACGGGAGGAGCAATAGACCGGCGCACATAGGGCGGGTGGCGTGGTGGGAGACCGATGCCGCTCCGCGCTGTCTGTGCATGAGAGGACGCGGCCGGCGTCCCGGCCATATCCAGAAATAGAAGGAGGAACAGATCCCCGAGTACAGACCCTGGTAGCGAAGCATAACGCTAGAGCGGAGGGTGGCCTGGACCCTCTCTGAGACGGAATCACATAACAGAACCAGGGTCAAAAAACGAAATCCAGCCGATGAACAGAGACATCTCCCTCTTCCCCATCTCACACCGGTCCTACAGGAGAGCATATCGTGTGGAAACAAATACAACGCAGCATACTGCTTAATAAGGAGTTGGTGAGTTTTAATATTGAAGAAGACCTCCTCTCTAGGTATGATTTTTTCATTGATATCAAGATCTTCCTTAATTATGAAATGATAATGAAAATGGACTGATAATGCAGGAGGTGTAAACATAGGTGGAGGAAGGAAGGAGTAAATAAGATTTTGCCCACGTATCCCTGTGTACCAATCCTGGCAGTTACACGCTGAAGTCTTAAAGGCATTTTCAGAAGGATGGTCATATAGGAAGAAGGTGGGAAGCCTGAAATTAAATTCACAGAACTATAAATGTATGGGACGCTCGCTTTATACTTAGTTTAATAGTGTTAATAGAAAAAGCCTTACGGATAGACCGAAAGATAGGGTGGAAGCCGGACACCCGATCGGGTCTCGGGTTTGGGCACATTGCTAGCAAACCTGTTGAAGCATGAGAGGGCGTAACCAGAGAACAGTTGAATCAAAAACTCCTAGGGAGAGCCTTAACACAAGCACAATAAAGAAATATCTGAAGGAAGTAAATATTAAAAGCCCAGCTACTGAAATGAAGCAAGCAGGAACAAAGGATAAAAAAACACAGTTGAAACAAAAAGGGGGACAGGGGGAGGAGCCTAGAGAAGAAATGGAGCAAGAGGGCGCTGTTGCACTGAGTGATTCAGAGGAGATAAGGAATATAACATCTACTATAAGTAAAGAGGAGATGACAGAAATGTTCATGAAGTTAGAAAACGTTATCAAAACAGAAATTTCAAGTGTGCGATCAGATATGAGCCATCTCCTACGCAGAGTGGAAGAAATAGAAGAAACAGTTGACTCACAGGCAAAAGAGATACAAGACCTAAAAGATCAAATGAAGAAAATGCAATATGATAATCGCCTCATGGTGTATAAATTAAAATAACAGGAAAACCAAAGCAGAAGACAAAATTTGCGTGTAAGAGCCCTCCCTGAACAACAAAACGAGGATTTGAGAAATAAGATGCAGAAATTATTCAATCCAATCCTGGGAAGAAGAGAGGATGAGGTCCTGAGGATAGACAGGGTCCACAGGGTCAGAAAACCCTCAAATATGAGGCAAGAAATTCCAAGAGACGTAATAGTTAAGTTCCATGCATATGAGGATAAGGAGAAGATATGGTCCAATCTCAGAGGGGTCCCACCCCTCAGCTATGATAACAAAGAGTTAAAAATCTTTTCAGACTTATCAGCGGGAACACTGGCAAGAAGGCAACTAATACCCCTTTTGGATCAACTGAAAATGGCTAACCTTAAATACAGCTGGGGGTTCCCAACATCCCTACTAGTGATAAAAGAAGGAAGAACTTTCAAAATAAGGTTCCCAGAAGAAATTCTGGACTTTTGTGGGAATTTGGGGATTACACCACCAGATATACCTATATGAGGAAAAGCGGAGAGGAGATACGAAGACAAGGAGAAGAATAAAAGAAGAATTAAGGACCCTGAGGACTTTTTTTTTTTTTCTTTTTTTTTTGCCCCCCTTTCTCTCTCTCCTCCCCACTCAAGTTTGGCAGTCGGGCGGAGAGACAGATCAGGGTTGGCATCCTTGGGACCTTGAGAATTCTGATGGGTGAGGTGGGGGAGATGGGGCGAAGGGATTGGGGGATATAGAAGTATTAAATACTGTATATATGGATGGAATGACAAGGTAGCGATCTACGACCCGACTGGAATGCACGCTTAGGTCCTGCTTGCCCACTCTCTCTGCTGATTCTAGGTAGTAGGGAGTGGGCACCGGCGGCCACTGGGGGTGAACCACCCTCGGGAAAGTGGCTTAGTGATATGGGACCTAGTTGGTCCTATTTGCTCAGGCCAACAGCTGACAGGGCCGTGGGGGGGAGGGAGGGGGAGGAGGAGGGGCTTGGGGGAGGGAGGGGGGAGGGAACTGCAGGGCGGGAGTATACTGAATTAGACAGAGGAAATGTGATGAAGTATAGATATGGCTGAGTTAAACTTTCTGTCATACAATGTAAAGGGATTGAACTCTCCAGGTAAAAGACACAAAATTCTCAGGGAGATACAGCACTATGGAGCGAACGTGGCATTCATACAGGAAACACACCTGACGCAGGGTTCAAATGTTAAATTATTGTTCATGGATGCCTAACTGGATTTATAGTGACACTCCAATAAGTAGATCTAAGGGGGTGGCAATAGGGCTTTCCGGTTCCGTGAAATTTCTAGAATCGGGGAGACTGACGGACCCGGAGGGCCATTTTTTGTTTCTTAAGGGTATGTTCGGTAAAAAAAAACTCACATTGGTGAACGTCTACTGCCCCAATAAAAACCCGACGACATTTTTGAAGGGTATGCTCTAAATTGGTGGAATTCAGGGAGGGAGAGGTAGTTATGGCGGGAGATTTTAATACTTGTTTGGACCCCGAATATGATAGTACGTCCTGGGCACAGGGGACAAGTAAGGCTCAATTAAACATGATTAAAAAACGGCTAAAGGAAAATCAGTTAATGGATGTGTGGAGATTGCAGCATCCAAAAATCAAGGACTACACCTTTTTCTCCCCTGTGCACGGGACGTACTCGAGGCTAGATTATATAATGGTGGATCATAGTTTGATGGACTCTGTTAAGGAGTCTAGAATAGGGCTGATTTCCCTCTCAGATCACGCTCCAGCAATACTAAGGTTGAAGATCACAGAAATACAAAACCAATCCTATTCTTGGAAATTAAATGAAAATTTGCTATCGGAGCCTAGAGTGATAGAAAATATAAATGAAGAACTAAAATTTTTTTTCAGCACTAATGATACAGAGGAAACCTCACCCGGGGTGCTGTGGGAGGCGCACAAAGCGTTTATAAGAGGGGTATTTATATCTATAGGCTCCGGGTTGAAAAGAAAAAGAAGAGAGGAGAAGGAAAAACTTATGGAGGAAATTCAGAAACTGGAACAGGACCACAAAAAATCAAAAAGCCAGTGTCAGTACAGCTATCGACGGTTAGTAGCAAAAAGAGAAGAGTTGAGAGACAGTCTGGAACAGGATGCAAGTAGAGCCCTCAATAAATTATCAAAGGAGAGATATGTCTGGGGCAAAAAAATAAGTAAACACCTAGCAAAGATACTGAGGAAGAAAAGAGAGAGGAACTACATTATGCAAATAAAAAATAAAAAAGGAGAAATGGTAGGTTCAAGTAGGGAAATAGTAGAAGAATTTAGAAAGTACTATAAAGATCTGTACTCCATTAAACAAACAGGATTAGGTGAATGCAATAAGGAAGGAAAAATGGAGGGATTTCTAAAAGGAGCTGAAGTGGTAAGGATTTCTGAAGAGGAGAGAGATCTCCTAGACAGACCAATAGAAGAGGTAGAAATACTGGAGGCCCTCAAGAGTAGTCCCAAGGGGAAAAGTCCAGGCCCAGGCAGGTTCACCTCATTATATTTGTCAAAATTTAAACAAATATTGATACCCAGACTAAGAAATTATTGGAACAACTTAGGCCCAGACTGTAAAATGGGGGGGGGATGCGCTATTGGCGGCCATAACTCTAATCCACAAAGAAGGCAAAAATAGAGAGCTGTGCTCGCGTTATAGACCTATTTCTCTGCTAAATGCCGACGTAAAGTTATTTGCCAAAGTTTTGGCAGGCAGGCTAAAAAGTAAAATGACCGCCCTGGTGCATCCAGACCAGGTGGGGTTTGTACCGGGAAGGCAGAGCAGAGATAACAGAGTAAGGTCGGTGCTTCTAGCAGAGTCCATCAAACGAGGCAGGCCCCCAGCTCTATTCCTGCAAATGGACGCAGAAAAAGCATTTGACAGGGTAGACTGGGGGTAGATGTTCAAAACCTTAGAAACAATGGGGGTGGGCCAGAGATTTATAGAGTGGGTAAAAATACTATACTCAGACCCAACAGCATATGTGAAAACCATTGGGGTGACTTCTGGGCCCTTCCGGATGGACAACGGTACGAGGCAGGGCTGTCCACTGTCCCCCCTCTTGTTTGTTTTAACATTGGAACCTCTGCTATCGTCCATTCGTAGGGACCCAGACTGCAGCGTGGTTAAAATAGGATCTGAGGAGCATAAAGTAGCTGCTTTTGCAGATGATATATTGTTTTTTATTACAAACCCTAGAATCACTATCCCAAACATACTTAAAAACCTGAAAAAATTTGGGGAGATATCAAATTTTAAAATCAATCTCGGGAAGTCGGAGGTTCTAAATTTAAATGTGAGAAAGGAGGAGTGCCTCTCAGGATCCTTCCCCTTCCCTTGGAGGAAAAACATTGGTTACCTGGGGGTCAAGCTTTCGAATAATTTGAAGGATTTGTATGTAAACAATTCTATTCCCCTACTAGACGAAATCAGACGAGAGGTGGGAAGTTTGTTCTATCGACCCCTTTCATGGTTTGGACGTATAAATGCGGTGAAAATGACTTTATTGCCCAAAATTCTATACAGATTCCAGATACTTCCTATTCCCCTCCCCCCAGGTGTTCTTTCGAGCTTTAAAAGGCCTTGTACTGAGGTTTGTCTGGTGTGGCAAAAAGCCTAGAATCTCTAGCTCGGTCCTGAGTAGGAGGAAAGAAAAAGGAGGACTGTCACTGCCAGATTTCTATAAATATTACAAAGCGGTGGTTTTGACACGAGTCATTGAATGGTCAAAGGGGGGTTTAGAAAGGAGATGGGTAAATATCGAGCACAGTGTTAGTAATAAGGTCTTAGGTCACATAATATGGAATCCACCTAAATATAGAGCACTAGACACAGAATGGATGCCGACATTAACACAGAACGCATTAAAGGTATGGGATCAGATACATATACAAAATAAGTGGACATGTAATTCACCTTTGATATCACTTAAAGAAAACAATTTTTTTGCACCGGGGATGAGGGAGGTGGGAGGGAATTGGATTAAAAGGGATCATTTTCAATTAAGAGATGTTATTAGAGATGGGAAAATATGCACGTATACTGAATTAAAAGAGAGGACGGAGGATCTGTCAATGGATCCTTGGAGGTATCTCCAGCTGTCTGTATTCATCGGGAAACTGCCAAAACCCCTGAGGGGGGTAAAAGGATACAGACCCCTGGAAAAGCTCTGTGAGGGGGAGCACCAGAGGGGCCTAATATCACAAGTGTATAAAATTCTAAGTGAGAGAGAGGAGGCGGAGGTACCTCATTATATTAAGGTTTGGGAAAGGGAATTGGGGTCACGTTGTGATAATAATTTATGTTTAAAGATATGGAAGTTGTTACACAAAACAGCAGTTGACAGCAAAAGGACCGAGACAAATTATAAATGCCTGGCAAGGTGGTATGCCACACCAGACAAGCTGAGAAAGTTTGCTCCAGAGAAATCTGGAGAATGCTGGAGAAAGTGCGGGGGAGTGGGGACGATGGCGCACATATGGTGGGATTGTGCGATCATCAAAACGTACTGGAAAAGGATAATGGAACTGATTAAAACTATCACGGGTAAAAGTGTGGTAGAAGACCCATGGGTATGTCTGTTTCACGGTACGGAGGAGCCAATCAAGCAATATCAAAACTCTGCAGTCCCTATACTGTTGGATGTGGCTAAGAGACTGATAGCGAAGAACTGGCTTGAACCAGAGATTCCGAATATCCGTGATTGGCTCTTCGGTATAAATGAGATATACAACATGGAGGGAGGGGAGGGAGGAGGACCGGAATCTGGGGATAGGGAAACTCGGGGAGATAAATGGTCAGGATGGCGGATTTATAAAAATTCATGGAGCTACCTGGAGGAGGTGACAAGGGGTGATTGATTCTAAGGATTATCTGATAACCCAGTCAGAACAGGCATACTCCAAGCCTGCAGCGGGGCGGGGGGGTGGGGGGTAGAGGGAAGGGATGGGGTAGGGGGGGAACAGCAGGGGGTGTTGTGGGATTGTTGTTATTAAAAGTGAGATTGTTCCTCTCTGTTGGAAGAGAGATATATATGGTTGTAATTTTGTATTGAAAAATGTATATAAATAAATAATAATAAAAAAAAAATACACTGGAGAATCCTTAACCACTTCAATACAGGGCACTTATACACCTTCCAGACCAATTTTCAGCTTTCAGCGCTGTCGCACTTTGAATGACAATTGCGCGGTAATGCTACACTGTACCCAAACTAAATTTTTATCATTTTGTTCCCACAATAGAGCTTTCTTTTGATGGTATTTGATCACCTCTTGGATTTGTATTTTCTGCTAAACAAATAAAAAAAAAGACCGAAAAATTTGAAAAAAAAAAGGTTTTTTTTTGTTTCTGTTACAAAACTTTGTAAATAAGTAAGTTTTCTCCTTCACTGATGGGCACTGATAGGGCTGCACTGATGGGCACTAATAAGGCGGCACTGATGGGCACTGATGAGGGGGTACCAATGAGGTGGCACTGATGAGGTGGCACTGGTGATGGGCACTGATGGGGCACTGATAGGTGGCACTGATATGCAGCACTGATGGGTACACATAGGTGGCACTGATGGGCACTGAAAGACGGCACTGATAGGCAGCACAGAGGGGCACTGATAGGCGGCACGGATGTCCACTGATAGGTGGCACGGATGGGCACTGATAGGGGGCACTGATGTACACTAATGGATGGTACTGATGGATGCCAATCGGTGCCAAACAATAATGCCTGCCAATCAGTGATGCCCATTGTGGGCACTGATTTGCATCCCTGGTGGCCATTGGTGGCATACCTGATGGTGACTAGTGGTGGGCATCCCCGGTGGCGTCCCTGGTGGTCCAGTGTGGGCAACCTCTGGGGGTCTGCGCTGATAATCAATTCGCACACACCCCCCCTTGTCAGGAAAGCAGCCGACAGACAAACGCGAGTGAGGAAAAGACAATCAACGGCACTTACTGTTTACATCATGATCAGCCGTCAGTCTCTCTGACGGAGACTCTTTACCTAGATCGGAGTTGCGGTGTGTCAGACTGACACACCGTAACAACGATCGGCGTGATGTGTATCCCCCGGAGGCGCACAGTGCCTTGTTATCCGGAACGACATCATATGCCGATGTCATTTTGCTATATGGCGGGCGGCAAGTGGTTAAAGAGGCTTTTTCTGACATCTGAATTGAAATCCCCTCCTCTATCATCTTATAGGAGGGGTGGAACTATTATGGACATCATTATCAAATCTGAACTTCAGAGTGAGAAAGTGAAAGGAGTACCAACATTTTAGGTGCAAAAAGAAATGGTTCTTTCTCCTGCTTTTCCTGTGTTCAGTGTTCCAAGTATGGGGAAAGCTATTGACATTAAGCCCTGGTTCACATTGCAGCGATTTGATATGTCAACCGCTTACCAAATCGGCGGCTATTGTCGGCAATGGCACCGTCTGAATCTGTACTACTTTTGGTTACTTCGGGGTGGGATTTGTATAGACATCTGTGCAGAAACCGGCACAGATGTCTCTGAAATCGCCCCCCAAGTCGAGACGGGTTCAGCTGAACTTGCACAATTTTATTACCGCTGTCAATGTGAACCTAGGCTAAAGGATTCTATAATGTCAGAGTGCATATGTGATTTATATCCTTAAGGCTGGGTACACACTAGCTGCAGCCACAGCTCACAGCAAGAGGTTCGGTGCGTGTCTGTTCACCATTTCAGGTGGGAATTAGGTCCAAATTTTTAGCTGAATTTGCACCTGAAACAGACCTGAAGACGCACAGGACCCTTCTGCAATTCAGAGCGCGGCCGTCCCGGAGGTGCGTGAACTGTCTCCATTGAGGGCCAGTCACACTCTCACGTCATGCGCATCATTGTGAACCCAGCCTAAATGTCCGTGTGGGTTATATTATGTGGGGGAGACCACTCAAAAAATTAGGAATAGGATATCTCAAAACAAATCTTTATTCGTTCCCCACAGTCTGAGTTACCAGTTGCTAAGCATTTTAAACAGTGTGGCCACACTGTAGCCCAGTTAAGATTTATGATAATTGGCCACATACCACAACTGAAAAGAGGGGGAATTAGGGAGTTAAAGTTATAACAGAAGGAAGTAAGTGGGATTTCACAACTTGATACTATTTATCCCAGAGGATTTGAATTAAAGTTATGATTTACATCTCTTTTTATTTTGTTTAAATATGTTCAATATTTTGTTTCTTTTTTTTTCAGATGTTTATATGGATAATCAGAAACACTGTTAAATTGTGTATCTCTTGAATATTAGCTGTAATGTTAGACTTTATTTTGCTTTAGGCCGGGTTCACACTGGTGCAACATGACAGCCGTCCTACTTTGGATCCGACTTTGCCCTGCGACTTGAAGCCGACATGCGTCCGACTTTCAATGAACAGGGATATGACTTGGATCCCTGCCAATACCAGGCACTGTGTTTCGTATGAATCTTGAGGGGTAACCCCACGCCAAATTTTAAATAAAAACCAGCATGGGTTCCCCCTCCAGGGGCATACCAGGCCCTTGGGTCTGGTATGGATTTTAAGGGGAACCCCCTATGCTGAAAAAACGACATGGGGGGTCCCCCAAAAATCCATACCAGACCCTTATCCGAGCACACAGCCCAGCCGGTCAGGAAAGGGGGTGGGGACGAGCAAGCGCCCCCCCTCCTATCCGTACCAGGTCACATGCCCTCAACATGGGGGGTGGGTGCTTTGGGGCAGGGGCCTGTGGCCCCCACCTCAAAGCACCTTGTCCCCATGTTGATTAGGACAAGGGCCTCTTCCCGACAACCCTGGTTGTCTGGGTCTGCGGGGTCTGGTAATAAGGGGGCCCCCAGATCCCGCCCCCCACCCTATGTGAATGAGTATGGGGTACATCGTACCCCTACCCATTCACCTGGGGAAATAAAAGTGTCAATAAAAAAAAAAAAAACACTAGACAGGTTTTTAAAGTAATTTATTAGGCAGCTCCGGGGGTCTTCTTCCAACTTAGGGGGTCTCTTCCGACTTCTCCACGCTCTCCGGTCCTCTTCTCCGTGCTCTCCTGTTCTTCTCCCGCTCTCCGGCCTCTTCTTCGCGCTCTCCAGTTCTTCTCCCGCTCTCCAGTGTCCTCTGACGGGCTCCTCCGCTATCTTCTGCTCTTTTGCTGGCTCTTTTGCTAGCGTTGGCCCGTTCTTCACTGCTGTCTTCTTCCCTCTTCTCTTCTCCCGATGTTGACATGACACTCTCTCCCGCTGTGCAGTGTGCAATGACTTATATAGGCATGGGGCGTGGTCACCGGGTGATGTCATCCGGTGACCCCGTCCCTTATGACGTCACCACATGGTGCATGATGGGACAGTACCGTCATAAGGGGCGGGGTCACCAGATGACATCACCCGGTGACCGCGTCCTATGCCTACATAAGTTGTTGCGCACTGCGCACACGGCATTACAGCGGGAGACAGCGTTGCGTCAACATCGGAAGAAGAGAAGAGGGAAGATGATGATGGTGAAGACCGGGCCAACGCTAGCAAAAGAGCAGGCAGAAGCAGAAGATAGCGGAGGAGCCAGGCAGAAGGCACCGCAGAGCAGGAGAAGTACCGGAGAGTGCAGAGAAGAGGCCGGAGAGTACGGAGAAGTCGGAAGAGACCCCCCAAGTCGGAAGAAGACCCCCGGAGCTGCCTAATAAATTACTTTAAAAACCTGTTTAGTGTGTTTTTTTTAATTGACACTTTTTTTTCCCCAGGTGAATAGGTAGGGGTATGATGTACCCCATACTCATCCACATAGGGTGGGGGCCGGGATCTGGGCGCCCCCCTGCCCCAAAGCACCCACCCCCCATGTTAACGGCATGCAGCCTGGTGCGGATCAGGAGGGGGGCGCTCGCTCGTCCCCGCTCCCTTTCCTGACCGGTGGGGCTGCGTGCTCGGATAAGGGTCTGGTATGGATTTTGGGGGGAACCCCAGGCCGTTTTTTCGGTGTAGGGGGTTCCCCATAAAATCTATTCTAGGCCCAAGAGCCTGGTATGCTCTTGGAGGGGGAACCCATGCGTTTTTTTATTTAAAATTTGGCGTGGAGTTCCCCCTCAAGATCATCAGAGCACAAGTCGCATGCCAAAGTTGGATCATGCAAGACGGCGATCCGACTTTGATCTGACTTCAATGATAGTCAATGGGTTGAAGTAGGATGAAAGTCGGACCAAAGTAGTACAGGGAGCATTTCCAAAGTCGGACTGACTTGTGTCGGACCAGTTAAGACGACTCCCATAGGGAAACATTGATTTTCACACGTCAAGCGACATGAGCTCTCAATGTCGGAGCGTTTGTCGCACCAGTGTGAACCCGGCCTGAAATGAAGGCTATCCAGGTGTTGCTAATTTCCAGTCGATGAGAAAATTTGCTACATAATAAGCCTGGGTTCACACATATGCGAACACAGACATCGCATGCGATTCGAACCGCAACGCTGGTGCAGATCACATGCGATGTCTGTGCAATGCGAATTCAGCCATATGGTTGTATGGCTGAACTCGCATTGGATTCACACAAAAAGGTGCAGGGACCTTTTTTCCCTCACTGCGATCTGTGAACCAATCTGGGGGTGTCATTAAATTTGTATTGACACCTGCAACGGTTCACAGAGGACAATGTGAACTGCCTGCAGGGGAGATGCCATGTGGGAACCGACACTGGAATCATGCTGGTTCCTGCATCGCAAAAGTGTGAACCCGGGGTGAATGTGATTAGAACCTGATATTACTGCTTGCTATACTTGATGAAGGATCTTAATAGATCCGAAAAACTTTCCTTGATGAGTTTTTTGATCTCTTAATAAATATACAAGGTGCTGCAGATTGGACATTTTTGTTTTATATATAAAACAATATATACAGTATCTCACAAAAGTGAGTACACCCCTCACATTTTAGTTACATATTAGGTGAGGTTGAAAAAAGACACAAGTCCATCAAGTCCAACCTATGTGTGTGATTATGTGTCAGTATTACATTACATATCCCTGTATGTTGCGGTCATTCAGGTGATTATCTAATAGTTTCTTGAAGCTATCAATGCTCCCCGCTGAGACCACCGCCTGTGGAAGGGAATTCCACATCCTTGCCGCTCTTACAGTAAAGAACCCTCTACGTAGTTTAAGGTTAAACCTCTTTTCTTCCAATTGTAATGAGTGGCTACGAGTCTTATTAAACTCTCTTCTGCGAAAAAGTTTTATCCCTATTGTGGGGTCACCAGTACAGTATTTGTAAATTGAAATCATATCCCCTCTCAAGCGTCTCTTCTCCAGAGAGAATAAGTTCAGTGCTTGCAACCTTTCCTCATAACTAAGATCCTCCAGACCCTTTATTAGCTTTGTTGCCCTTCTTTGTACATTTCCAGTACATCCTTCCTGAGGACTGGTGCCCAGAACTGGACAGCATATTCCAGGTGCGGCCGGACCAGAGCCTTGTAGATTGGGAGAATTATCGTTTTATCTCTTGTGTTGATCCCCCTTTTAATGCATGCCAATATTCTGTTTGTTTTATTAGCAGCAGCTTGGCATTGCATGCCATTGCTGAGCCTATCATCTACTAGGACCCCCAGGTCCTTTTCCATCCTAGATTCCCCCAGAGGTTCTACCCCCAGTGTATAGATTGCATTCATATTTTTGCCACCCAAATGCATTATTTTACATTTTTCTACATTGAACCTCATTTGCCATGTCATTTTTGTAAATATTTTATTATATCTTTTTATGTGACAGCACTGAAGAAATTACACTTTGCTACAATGTAAAGTAGTGAGTGTACAGCTTGTATAACAGTGTAAATTTGCTGTCCCCTCAAAATAACTCCACAGTAATCCATGTCCTTAGTCTGCTTGTCTTCAGCAAACTGTTTGCGGGCTATCTTGTGCATCATCTTTAGAAGCGGCTTCCTTCTGGGATGACAGACCAATTTGATGCAGTGTGCGGCATATGGTCTGAGCACTGATAGGCTGACCCCCCACCCCTTTAACCTCTGCAGCATTGCTGGCAGCACTCATATGTCTATTAACTATTAAATTAAGACAACATCTGGATATGACGCTGAGCACATGCACTCAACTTCTTCGGTCGACCATGGCAAGGCCTGTTCTGAGTAGAACCAGTCCTGTTAAACCGCTGTATGGTCTTGGCCACCGTACTGCAGCTCAGTTTCAGGGTCTTGGCAATCTTCTTATAGCCTAGGCCATCTTTATGTAGAGCAACAAATCTTTTTTTCAGATCCTCAGAGAGTTCTTTGCCATGAGGTGCCATGATGAGCTTCCAGTGACCAGTATGAGAAAGCGATAACACCAAATTTAACACACCTTCTCCCCATTCACACCTGAGACCTTGTAACACGAGTCACATGACACGAGGGAGGAAAAATGGCTAATTGGGCCCAATTTGGACATTTTCACTTTTGTGAGATATTGTATATCAGTAAACACATTGAGGTCCTTTCACTATGGTGTCCGTTTATGAAGCAGTGAAAAATATTCACTGCTCCATTCTCTGGCATTCACAGAGGAGATAGTTCTCCTGTAAATGCCAGTTTATGAAGCTGTGTAGATTGCTTCTCCTTTGGAGGAGTGAAACGATCTACAAACGCTTCAAACAGTGGAGCACGCCCACTGATACTGGAATCTTGTGAGATATAATGAGATTACAGTACCAGAAATTCACTGAAACACTTGTCTTGCAGGATTTTTTCTTTACATGGGTTTACAACCACTTTAAGGCTTGACATAGGCGTGCGCACAGGATTTGCCTGGGCACATCCTAATTACCCTGTGCAGTGCTGATTTCCCCTGCTTTTTGGCGCCCCCTGTCTCCCCCCTACAGTGCTGCCAGCTTCCGCCCTCTCCCACCGGCTGCTGCATGAGATGTTTCAGGATGGAGAGCAGGGGAAGGGGTCAGTAAATATTTAATTTACCGGCCCCTTCCTTTTCTGAATGAACACAGTAAGTGATCTGTACCGATTGCTCTATGTTTCCTATGCTTCAATTTGTGAATGAACAGGAAGCCCGTCAGCACAGAGCACTTCTCATTCATTCACTGTCCAGTGCAGCTGAGGCTGCAGAGAAAGGGACTGGGGAATCTCTGTCCTCACTCCTTTTATCTGTCTCAAAAGTGAGACATCAGAGGTCTGTTTAGACCCATATTTCACCAAAGCCCCCCAAAGGGTTCCTAAAATAAATGTAAAAAAATAATAAAAAACAATATTGTAAAAAATAATTTAAAAAAATTAAATTGTAAAAAATAATAAAAATAAACACTACTGACGCCAATCTCTGCTTTACTGACACCATCCACTGCTCTGCAGATATACATGCATGTGTGTTTGTGCTCTGAGGTACACACCCTAATACAATAGGCTGCGCACACCAATGAGGCTTGACGTGTTTAGTATCTATTTACTCAGTGTAACCCCTATCCTTTCGTATTTTACCAAAAAAGTGAGGGATATAGTGGGGGTCATTTACTAATTAGCGAATTACCACTAATTAGCCCTCAAATGACTGCGATCGGGGTAATTAGAACCCAAACGGAATTCACAATAGTACTGGGGAAAAAACAAATTTACTATAGCTCCCAGACAACACATAGCGCCCAAACCCTTACTTTTGCTAGGACCTGGAGTATTGCTCATGGAAATAATGTTTAGAGCATGATATGATTGCCTAAATGGTACTTAAATATGTGGTATATTGGGGTCGATTTACTAAAACTTGAGAGAACAAGCTGAAGTTAGAAGCTGATTGGCTACCATGTATAGCTGCACCAGATTTTGCACTCTCCAGTTTTAGTAAATCAAACCCATTGCTTAAAGATAATCTGCTTTTAAACTGTGTTAAAAAGTGTTATATGCACTGAAATATCTTTAAAAGTCTGAGAAGAGATACATTCCCCATTTACAACTGAGCACAACTGAGAATGTGCAGACCTGCAAAAAGTTATGTAGCCCAATGTAAGTTTCAGTCACTTTCCCAAATAAATACTTTTCATGTTGAGATGAAATGTATCTTTCTCTCAAATAAATTATCCTTACAACAATGTTGCTTCTTCTTCATCTATTTTGTTTTTAAGAATGCTAGAATGTGGAATGTTTTCATGTGTTGGTCAAATATATTTTGCTCTGTATCTCTCACTTGTTGCTGTACATCTCACAAAAATCTTTACCCAAACTCACACAGGTGTCTTTACAAACCACAAACAATACCATTGCTGATGCAAATTTAAAATGAGTCACAATTTTGTGTGTTTTTTTATTATTTCCAAATGATCATAATTTGAGCCCAAAAAAATTGATATGTGTATCCACATCAGAAATCAAAATATCATTCGCAAAAATCAGAGGGTAACATCACTATTCTACACTCACACACCAAGAACCACCAAATATCACAGAATAAAGCAAGAAGAATAACTCCTGACTAATGTAATTTCACTACCTATATGTCCATGTTGTTAAACATAACTCCTGACTTACTCTAGGTTCTTACATAAGTTATGTCTAAATGTAGTATTTTTGTGTATCAGGGTTCCACCACCATTGCAAATTGTGTCATATGTTTTCCATGTGCAAGGACTATAATCAGCCTTAACATTTCCCCATCAATACTAATTGCAGCCTCTTACCAAGCCAAACCCCACAAAATGACAGCTGTTTTTCTCTCAGAATGCTGACCGTAATCAGCCATAACCAGCCTTCAAAACAGATGGCATATACCAGAAACATGTTGTTCAGTGTCTCTCTGGTCTTCCATAGTACATCTGCATTGATTAACTTCTTGCACCCCTGGGACTTAGGACATTTCGACATTGTCACGGAACCCACAAGTGCTTTCATCAGTATACAGCCTCCTCCAGGCTGAACATCAGCTATCAGATATTACAGCCACTAAAAACTAGGCAGGACTAGCTCAGTTACACAGCTTGAACATGGAACAATTTATTGGTCAAACTCAAATAAATACACCAGGAGGACATTTACCCGCCCCCCTTCTGATCCTACTACCCTAGCAAACTGTAACCAGAAAGAGAATTAACATAGCTAATTAACTAATCATTTAAACAGCCTAGTTGACTCAGAGATATGACCTTTCAGGGTAGACTTGACGTCTTTTAGCTCAGAAGACACAACACACATTATCATAAACATAATAGCAGGAGCCCTTAGTAGCAGACGGACCATCTCCTACATTGTCCAGAGGCCAATGTGATCAGCTCTTTCAATTAACACATACAGTTCAGAATCAAATAAACCAGGAAAAGTCTCTGTATATTTCCTGGGAGATATGGTGGATAAATATTACTGTTTCATTTTAAGTAATCCAAGCCACATTTTCTTGGTCACCCTGTGCCCCTAATAGACACAGGGTGACTTAGACATAAGAGGTGCATGGAAAGCTGAAGAAAGGGTTTCCCAACCTCTCCAAGGGATTCTGTGTTCCACCAGCCACCCCGCCCAAAGTGACTTCCGTCACAGACACCACAGAGATGCAGCCTACAAACAGGTTAACAGGTTAGGTTAACAGGTTAGCACTTCTGCCTAGTAACACTGAGGTACTTGGTTCGAATCCCGCTACCTGGCTAGAGGTTTCTATGTTCTTCCCCTGTAAAAGCTTCTTTTTCACCAGTGATGACATTTTTGATCAGTTTCACATAATGGAACCCCAACAAATCACATTATAAATCAAGCATGTTTGGGTTTGCACCAAATCTAGAACTGGGGTGTTTTGGCCTAGATATGAATGTATAAGTCTGGTGTGATCCTGCACAAATATTTTAATGTTGTATGCTTATGATAAATGACAAATGCACTTTTTCACCAATTTGTGTGAAGCAACCCTCACAAAGTTGTAAATTCCTGTTTTGGACCCTCCACATGCCCAACAACGTACAATTTGATTTGGAGATTTTTGGGATCACTGATCATGGCCAGAGCCTTGGACATTTGTTATTTTGAGGTTTACCCTGAAAAGATATCTATGCTGATGCATTTTTTCATTTGTAAAGAGTGTGTATTCCTAATGAACAGGTGTGAGCACTTGAGGCCTACATGAAGAGACAGAATGAATTACACTGGTGGGTGTATCCTTTACTGGGTGGATGAGCAATCCTAGCTAGGTTATTTAAAGGCCTGCATTTGTGGCGGGTGTTTGGCCTAGGAGCAGGCCTGAATCTTTCTTTGCAGTGTGTATATTGGGTTACAAATAGATATGTTTTTGTGTTTTTTTTGTGGGGGGTTGCATAATTCCTGACCCACACCCCACTAAGGCTGTTGTTTGATGATTGCTTCTAAATATCACATGTTAGACTTACAACTGCTATGTAATGGTTTAGATGAAAAGGAAGGTTCCTGCTAATTCCTTCCTGCTGTGTGTGTCAATGTAGTTGCCTTTTTGGCCTTTGTATTAATTTTGTCTGTTTTTGCTTATGATAATCCTGCCATTTAATTTTTAGTGTCCTACCCTTGTGTACGGTACAGCCTAGTATGCAGCGGTTCACCAAGTCTGGGCTCAGCCTGTGCTGGGTGGTCCAGGGATGGAGTAATCGTGTGATTAAAATCCCCCATCCACACTACCGGTATGGACAGGTACAGTGCTATAAATGCAAGGCCCTTTGCAACCAAGTCTGACCTGTATGGAGGGGGGATATAACTAGCCAATATCAGCAAGGGGTCTCCCCCCACAACTGCATGCAGAAAGAGGTACCTGCCCTGCCAATCCGACACCACGAAGACCAACTCAAAGGGTGTAGAATTCGCTATCAGCACCGTTACCCCTCTAGACACATTTTGTGGGTGCTGTGGTAGGCCCACCCTACCCAAGGACGCTTCAGGGCCGCCTGTAAGTGGCCTGTGACATGAGTTTCCACCAATGCGACAATATCTACCTTCTGAAGTAATTTAATGTCCGCCATGGTGTTCATTGGCACATAGATTGCATATGGATCGGCAGGGCAGCTTCCCCCCCCAAATTTTGACAAGACAGTCATCACGTAACTAAATAAACATGTGATAAGTGCTTGTTTAAAAAAACATTCCAAGTAAATAACAAGTGCACAACGGTGCTAACATTCCACAAGTGATCCGGCATTTTTCTTCCCTCCCAGCTTCTCACCTCCCCAACTTGGTGGAAGCATACATTCCCTTGCAACCTTTATATGAATCAGCTTCCAGCCATAAACATTAGCTAGAGGAATTTAGAATATGATGAGCAGGAAAGTTCAAAATAAAAAAGAGGAAATAAAAGGGATTGCAATCATAACGGGGGTGATTATTCACTGTGTGAAGCATGGTTAGGGCATGAGGCATGTCCTATGTGTCTCTTTCTCTGAGTGAGACTCTTGCTGCAAGGATACACAGTCATCCTGATGTACTAGAGTTTTGGGGCCTCAGCCCTATGGTATCTCCATGAATGTGCTGTGGGGGCAGTAAGATACACAGGGTGATAATCTCTGTGGTCCAAGTAGCTCCAGGCCTAAAGTCAAGTATCAGGAGTATCAACAAACTGAGACCCCCCCAGAGGGAGTATAAGGAACGGGCCCCCTAACCTCAAGAGGGGGAGTCTCCAATCTCATATTCAGTAATGCGTGGGTTGTAAAGATGGGGGGAGCAAAAAAGGGGGAGGAGCTTTTGTGTGAAAAAGTAAATGGTGAGATGAGATTACCCCCCCCCCCAAAAAAGAAGTGAAATGTAAAAAAAAAAAAACAAGAGCTCCGCCCCCCCACCCCAAAGCACCTTGTCCCCATGTTGATGAGGACAAGGGCCTCTTCCTAACAACCCTGGCCGGTGGTTGTTGGGGTCTGCAGGCGGGGGACTTATTGGAATCTGGAAGCCACCTTTAACAAGGGTGCTTCCAGATCCCGGTCCCCCCCATGTGAATGAGTATGGGGTACATTGTATACCTACCCATTCACCAAAAAAAGTAGTTTAGTGTGACAAAAGACATAGTCAGTTTTTGACAAGCCCTTTATGAAAAAGTCTTCTTCCTCTTTCCCAGCTCCCGCTTCTTCCTTCAATCTCCTTCTTCTTCCTCCGCTCTTCTCCTTCCCCAGCTTCTTCCTCCAGTCTTCTTCCTCTGCCAAAGCTGCCACCCACCTGCTGAAGATACAAAAACGACCCTCCTTTGATGCTGCGGCCCGCCGATTTGTCCGCTTCCGTGGCGCACTTTTAATACATAACTATGGGGCGTGGCCACTGGATGGCATCATCCAGAGACCTCATCCCTTGTGACATCACGGACCCATCATGCCCTGGCGGAAGTCACAAGGGGTGGGGTCTCTGAATGACGTCATCCTCCCCATCGGAGGAAGACTGGAGGAGGAAGCCAGGGAAGGAGAAGACATTTGTAATAAAGGACTTGTCAAAAGCAGTTTTTTGTGTTTTTTACTTTTTGACACTTTTTTTGGTGAACGGCTAGGGGTACGATGCACCCCATACTCATTCACATGGGGGGGCGGCATCCAGCATCCGATAAGTCCCCCCAAAGGCAGACCCCGCAACCACTGGCCAGGATTGTCTGGAAGAGGCTGAAGAGGCCTTTTAACCTCATCAACCATGCAGTCTTGTACAGTTCTGGAGGGAGGGGGGTGCTCGCTTGTCCCCCCTTTCCTGACCTCCAGGCTGCATGCTTGGATAAAGGTCTGGTATGGATTCTGGGGCCATTGTAACTGTGAGTCATTTTAAATGAGATTTTTTCTTTAGAAATGTCAGTTTTGCTGTAGCATTTTGGCATGTTCTGTATATGCTACAAATGCGCCACTTTACAGGCACATTAAGCCCCCCCCCCCCGCACCATATTTAAAGGAATTTTCATTTTCATTGTTGCACTTAAAGTCATTAAAATTACTGCTCCTAAAAAAAAAACAACTTTTTTTAAAATTTTGTTTTATTAATACATGTCCCCCAGGGCAGTACCCAGACCCCCATACCCCTTGTATGGCCAGTTACTTGCATATAATTCTTCAAAATGGGCACTTTTGATTTTTCCTGTTGGACTCCTATAGACTTTAATCTGGTTCGCAATTGGCACTTGCAGATCCACGGAATTGCCGATAAGCGCCGAGTCCATACTTACTAAGACATGTTTGCCGCTAACAGCGCGATATTTTAGGCACATGTTTACCTAAGTGAACTCTTAATTGCCTGAAATCGGCACTGTTACATGTAGAACACCAGTTCAGAAAACCCGGAACTCTTAGTAAATGACCCACAGTGTTTGTTTGCACTAAAAATATTTTCGTGTATTTTTTCCTGGAAATACCGTGCCTCTGCTTTCAGAAAATATAAAATTATTTAGGGGTTTAAAGCATTTTCTAGAAAACTGCTGATTTTATCATTTTATCATGTGTGGCTAAAGGTGTTAAGTAAAGAGAAAGAAGCTAAAAAATAAAAAAATAGAAACTTGTAGTATAGCACATTTAGCACAAACAAACAGCATCTAGTAAATGCAGCTTATTGCTCTGTGTACTACACATTCAAATTATAATTTTCACAACATTGGCAAATGCACATGTTAATATAAATGCAGCAGTATTAGAGACACTTATAACCTAAACAAAGAATATTTGTTAAAGAGGCAGTTTATCTGCATGAAGGTCACAGAAAGAGACTTTGATGAAGCAACCTGACAAGAGTCTTCTTTTAGGGACCTTGGACTTGATAATGGATGTCATGCAATGTACTATACTGGGAGGTAGTGAGGTTTCTTCTACAGTGTGTATGATTGACAGATCACTCAGAAATAGCAGGAAGCTAACAAACTGCAGTTCCTAACTACAAAGTTATTTTTCAGCTCCTTGACAAAAGGTGTGAGGCAATTTGCGTTAGTAGATAAATGTAGGGTTTTGACACATATTACAAAATGATTTCTAAAGCTTCTAAACTAAATGAAATCCATGTTTCATTTATTATTTTCTTATGGTGTTTTTCCCTTTATCTATATTATGCCAATTTGTACAGCATAATTGAAATTGAGAAAAAAGTTCTGTGTATAAGTTCACTATTTATAAATAATCTTTTTACTCCATCATTTAATGTTGTTTTATGAAAACTTGAATAATTGTCATAGGAGCTGCCATGGCTATCTATTACATGTTAGTAGCTAAATAACAAACAAAAATAAATGTAAATTTAGGCATACATATATGACAAAATACCATTATTGTAATGTTTATTGGAACTTGCACAGTTAAATGTAACTAAAACCTCTATATTATATTGGTATGTGGTCATGTGGATACATTTTTTAAATTGTATCTAAATCCAAAAGGAAATTGTAATATATTGAAGTTAACCAGTTATTAAATGTAGTAAGTGGCTACATTAGTTATAATTTTTTATTCCTTTCCCCTTTATTTCCACCTGGTGATTCTTTCCTCTCCTGGGAACTATCTCTATGGTGGATCGGGTTTTTCAGAACAGGAAGAGTCTTAAGAAAGAACATCTCTCCCTCTTCATAACAGAGCTGAACCGAGCAGGTTTGAAAATAATAGCAGCGGGGGCAGGAGGCGGAGCCTAGCAGAGCAGACATGCATTGTTAGAGCTCCACACCCCTGAGGAGAGAAGAGAAGGACAAAGCGGAGCCTGCAGGCTCAAAAGGTATCCATTTGAACCTTTTTACCCCAGGGAACAAACTGTGAAAGTTTGGGCAGGAAATATGGTACTGGGAGGAAACCGTGGCAGAAATAAAAATCACCTCACAAAGAGCTCACAGGCACTCACTGCAGCTGAAGCAGCTCCAGTCACCTCACAAGATACAGCATCAGGGCGCTCTCACAGACAGAAAATGTCACAGCAAGACTCTCCATTTGAGTCAGATACAGAACAAATCCTCTCACAAACTTCTCCACAAGCCTCCTCAGTATCCCCAGAAATATTATTACAATTTGAAAAGATGCTTCATAAGGCTTTAAAACAAACCTTAGACCAAATAACAAAAAGCCTAACCAAAGAAATAAGAGAGCTGGGAAACCGCACCGCAGCCTTAGAAATAAAAATGGATGAAATTGAAATTACAACCCAAGAAAATATAACAGAATTGGAACAATTAAAAAAAGAGAATTTAATACTTCAAACTAAGCTCGAAGATTACGAAAATAGAGCCAGACGTTCAAACTTGCGCATAAGGGGAATACCTGAAACTGTGACAGACCTGCAATCTACTATTACTGCTCTATTACAAGAACTAAAGCCAGATATCCCTATTGAACGTTTAGAACTGGACAGAGTACACAGAGCCCTCACAGCCAAAAAGAAAGATGGACCCCCACGTGATATAATCACAAAATTTCATTATTATAGAACGAAAGAACAAATACTAATTGCTGCAAGAGAAAAAAAGGAATTTAATTTTCAAGGACACAATTATCAAATTTTTGCTGACCTATCCCAACTTACTATTACTAAAAGACGATCCATGAAACCCCAACTAATGGAACTGCAACGCCACAACATTATGTATCAATGGGGCTTCCCCTTTTCAGTCAGATTTAACTACCAAGGTACAATTTACAGAAGCAGATGAACTACAACAAACCCTTTTAAAATTAAATCTGACAGAACCCACAAGCAGCAACTCTCCCACACGCAGAAGAATGGCGTCATCTTCACCTTCAGGCAGCACCCAGAAAATTTCAGAACAAAATGGGAATCATCATTCTCACAAAAGAGGCCGTTATGCCACATCATCCATGGACCAAGAAGATCCAATGGACTGACATCCTAATTCCTGATATCTCTTCATTTATTATACTAAGAGATGGTTCTCTTTAAAAAACCTATATTTATAACTCAATGTAACTGCATTCTGATAGTCACACACTGTGTGGGATCATGTTACATTCCAGTTATATTTCTTATTACTTCTGATTCATATAGCCTTAGAATATATAAGTGAAATAAGGAAATTCTTGTTCAGTTATATATTATCAGGTAATAACAATAGATTTATTACTTTTTAGGACAAATATGTTCAATAATCCAGAAGTAATGGAAGCTTTTTCTTTCTTTTCTTAAAACAAATATATTATTACCTAACTAGTCCCTAGAATTATGTTTTTGTTTATTCTAATCTGAAGCAATACAACCTCAATTTTATGAGTTAACATATCTAAACAGTTGCATATGAATAAAATATGTAATTGTTTACTCTAAAAGGGTTAAAACCCCAAAATAATTCAAACTATCTTCATCAATACCAAAGTTAGTAACAGTACCTTTCTAACTGAATTATTTAGCCTAGGGCAAGACTAACCATATACAACCACCCTGGAATAAATAATTTCAACAAAAACTATATTCTGCACTCCAATTAATGAAACATCATTTTGATGTCTTTTGACATAGCACTTCTCTCCTGTAAGCGGAAGATCCGTGTACCCCCATTAGCCCTCCTCATTCTCCCAATCATATTATGTGGGAGTGTGACGAAGGCACTTATTCCCCTGAGAGAGATATTTACTCTCTTTCACGGGTAAATTGTGATTACTTGCAAAAAATAATTTATACAATGTATCATTTAATCTCATATGTTTTTTGTTTACTCTTTACTCCAGAATTCACTGGTTTCTTTTCTATCTAGAAATAATGTAATAAAATTCAGCGCTGACTGATATGACAATATAAATGCAGGCAGGCACTAAGGTCAACTCAAAAAATACCTCAAAAACATGTATATAAATAAAAAGTGCTGCGCAAATAAGAATCCATAAACAACTAATAAAAAATTGTAGTGTGGTAGCAATATGAAAGAGCAGGAACCACCGGTGACAATAAGTATCTGGATGGTGACTTTATCCCTCCACCACTCTTAGATGGCCCCTCACCTCAGATATTCGACCTGAAACAGGTCACACCGCTTAAGGATTGAATGGATCAGTCTGTATAATACTCCTTCACTTCCTTCAGCTCAGAAAAAGCAACACCTTGCTGTGTGTTGTCCTCTCCAGCGGTTTCTCCTGTGGAGAGGTCCGTTCCTCTCAAGTATGAGAGGAACGGACCTCTCCACAGGAGAAACCGCTGGAGAGGACAACACACAGCAAGGTGTTGCTTTTTCTGAGCTGAAGGAAGTGAAGGAGTATTATACAGACTGATCCATTCAATCCTTAAGCGGTGTGACCTGTTTCAGGTCGAATATCTGAGGTGAGGGGCCATCTAAGAGTGGTGGAGGGATAAAGTCACCATCCAGATACTTATTGTCACCGGTGGTTCCTGCTCTTTCATACTGCTACCACACTACAATTTTTTATTAGTTGTTTATGGATTCTTATTTGCGCAGCACTTTTTCTTTTCTATCTATTCATCTCTTCCGTCCACACAGGTTGATCTGCGCAGTCAGCTCTGCATAACAAAAAGTAAGTCAAAACTATTTGATCTATTGCCATGGCACCACTGAATATACTTTCCCTGAATGTTCAGGGAATAAATGTCCCTCAAAAAAGGACCAAAGCCTTCCGTACTTTCCATAACAAGAAGGCTCACATAGTATGCCTCCAAGAAACACACTTCACCAAAGATTCTACTCCAAAATATATTTCTCCTTTTTATCAACAAATTTACACGGCTTCTGCCTGTACCAAGCAAAGGGGAACTCTAATTGCATTTCACCGATCCACACCATTCACCTTATCATTAGAAATTAAAGACCCAGAAGGTAGATACCTGATACTCATGGGTTATATAATGGATACAGCAATCACGGTGATTTCCTACTACGCTCCTAACAAACAACCTACACCATTCCTCTCACATATATTACAAGTGATTAATACACACAAAATAGGAACAGTGATAATGTGTGGGGATTCAAACCAGGTCCTTCTCCCATTTCTAGATAAATCACCTTTTACACCATCCAAAATAACCTCTAGATTACCTTTTTCTCAACTTCTTTCCAAATACAATCTGGTAGATTCATGGAGAGAAAGTAACCCAATGAAAAAGAAATTCACTTACTTCTCGCACCCTCATCAAACCTTCACCAGAATAGATCATATTTTTCTAACAATAGGAATGATACCAGAAATTATTGCATCAGATATAATTCCGATTCCGTGGTCTGACCATAATGCAGTATACACTACTATAGCCTCAGCCATACCAAAAGCGCATGACCCAACGTGGTACTTACCGGACATAATGCTCAAACACCCACTACATCAGGTGACCATTGAACAAGCTTTAAAGGAATACATATCAATTAATAATACAACAGACATCTCCCCAATAACACTGTGGGAAGCTCATAAGCCTGTCTTGCGTGGTACAATACAAAGACAAATGGCACTATTTAAACGGGAACGCAAAAATCTAGCAAAAAAACTAGAACTCAATTTTAATGCAGCCTACATATCATTTCAAGATAATCCATCTCAGAGTACAAAATCTCATCTGGAAAAATCTAGATTGGAATACGATCTATTTCTCACTGAGTCAGTTGATAAATCCCTCAAACGCTCCAAACACAATTTCTACATGAATACAAACAAACCAGGTACATATTTGGCTCGGGCATTAAATTCAACCAACAAATCTTTCAAACCAATACGTTTGAAATTATCAAAAAATGTTTACACTTGTAATCCAGTTAAAATAGTCCATAAATTTCACTCACATCTCGCAACTTTATACAAGACAAACAATGAATTTAATCCTACAGAAGCTGAATCCTTCTTCTCAAAAATAAACTTACCTGAGTTATCTCAGAATCAAAAAAGCAGTTTGGATGAGCCTATAACTATAGATGAAGTTGCTAACGCCATAAAAGACCTAAAACTTAACAAAAGATCAGGCCCAGACGGCTACTCGGCTTTATACTATAAAACATTCTCAGAAATACTCTCTCCCATTCTCACTGAAACTTTTAACAAACTTCTAGATGGACATTCTTTTCGGCAAGAAACACTAATGGCAATTGTTTGTATGATCCCAAAACCCCTTTCTGATGATACTTCCTGTGTGAATTATCGGCCTATCTCTCTGTTAAACCTTGATATTAAATTATTAGCAAAAATAATAGCAAAACGCCTCAATAGCATTATAGGAAAATTAATACATAGAGATCAAGTAGGCTTCATGCCAAATAGATAGGCAGGCGATAATATACGCAGGGCAGTGTTATTGGCACATATTGCTAAAAAACGGAAAATCCCTTTATGTTTTCTATCTCTCGATATTAAGAGGGCATTTGACACAGTATCCTGGCAATATATGCAATATTCATTACAAAAATGGGGTTTTGGACCCCACTTTTTAACATGGATCAAAGCATTATATAATAAACCCAAAGCCTATATAAAATATGCTGGATACAAATCTGAAGCCTTTAATATCGAAAGAGGTACCCGACAGGGTTGCCCATTATCTCCCTTATTATTTGCCCTTATACTCGAACCCATGGCCCAATACATCAGAACAAACCAAACTATAACTGGCATTGAAGTAGGAGGTATTACACACAAATTATGTATATTTGCAGACGATATATTACTTTTTCTATCATCACCACAGGTCTCTGGTCCTAACTTAATACCAGCTCTTGATGGATTTGCAGCCCTATCCGGCCTTATGATTAATCCTAAGAAATGCCTAGTGCTTAATATTTCACTCACAAACATGGAATTGATCCCGGCTAAGGCTGCACTCCCATTCACATGGGCAGAAAAATCAATCCCATAGCTTGGAATTCATTTAACAGCATCTCATTCTGACTTATTCTTAACCAATTATCCTCCTGTATTAAGACAGATCACAAATCTAATAAAACAATGGTCACAACTTCCTTTATCCTGGATAGGGAAAATTAATGCAATCAAAATGACTATTCTACCCAAATTGCTTTATCTTTTCAGAGTCCTCCCTATTCCAATTCCTTCCTATTTTTTGAGAATAGTACAAAAAAGAGCAACTTTGTTTATATGGGGCTCTTCTAAACCACGTATACCTATACACACACTACATCTTCCCAAAAATAAAGGAGGCCTGGGATACCCTAATTTTACTAACTACTACAGAGCAGCACATTTGGCCAGTCTGTCCAAATACCATGCAAAACAGGAAATCCCACTATGGGTATTTATAGAGGCTTCAGAAAATGACCCTCTATTAATATCAAATTTATTATGGCTTGATCCTAAAGACCGCTTTAAAATTCATAATCCCATAACTAAACACTTCTTATCTCTCTGGGATAAACTAAAAACCAAATATCAGTTACAATCTTCACACAATCCTCACATTTCTTTTATCAGAAATCCGGCCTTTTATCCGGCATGGATCTACCCAAATTCTTTTAAAGCTTGGACAACATCAGGCATTCAGACACTAAATGACTTCATAGCATCTAAATCATTCCTTTCATTCCCATCGCTTAGAGAAAAATATGATCTACCAAACTCTGAGATATTTAGATATCTCCAAATCAAAAATTTCTATACACCATTCCTAAAGGGGGATACACCATTATCCCAATTATCCATTTTTGAATCAATCTGTACAAAAGATCCATTTGCTAAAGGTACAATTTCATCACTTTATAATCAATTATATGGAGTAGCAAATCTTAATAGACCCTCTTACGTTCAGAGGTGGGAGGAGGACCTGGGACGAACTTTAGAAGACACGGACTGGTCTAACATATGGCTCACATCTAAGTCATCTTCACCCAACATCTTAGCACTGGAGACAAATTATAAAGTCCTAACTCGCTGGTACCTTGTACCCGCTAGAGTGGCAAAATATTCACCTAATACCTCAGCTCTTTGTTTTCGAGGATGCCCAGAAATAGGCACATATTTACACATATGGTGGACGTGCCCAGTAATCCAAACCTTCTGGAAGGAAGTTTTCGTGATTGCATCTAAAATATTTAAAAAGATAATACAACCAGATCCATATTTAACTTTACTTAATCTAAAACCGGAATGGTTAACACTCTCTCAATTCAAACTTATGATCCAACTAATAACGGCTACAAAACAAACAGTGGCCAAGGCATGGAAATCTCCTACATTGGTACTAGCAGAAACAATTCACAGAATGAATAATACAATGTCCCATGCTAAGATGGTAGCCATCGATCAAAATCAAATTCCAGAATTTGAAAAACTTTGGCACCCTTGGATAAAACAACAGTTCCTGTCAAATTTCAATGACTCTGTCCTGTTGCCATGGTAACAGATTAAATGACTTACAGAGACACCCATTCTAAGGCTTCAAAGAGAACTAAAAAGAATAATAAACTGACGAGCGGGACAACCTTGTGGACCATACCTCTACCTTTCAACCCTTTTTCTTCTTTCTCTTTCCTTTTCTCCACCTTACGATTAAAGCTCATTATCAGAATTTATTTGACCTATATACACTCTACTTGTAAACAATATGTATAGTAGGTATAAATCATTTAAATACCTACAAAAGTAACTAAGGAAATGATATATATCTTTAATTTAGGTTTACGTGAACCCAATGTTTAATATTTGAAATTTCATGATATTTACCTATATAAACCCTACTGTAAAACAATAAGCTTACTTTATAGATCCTTGTAAACTTACTTTATGTATCTTTATAACATTGTATACTCAATAAACTTCTTTTGACAAGGAAAATAATAGCAGCAGTTGATTTCTAAAAAGGATTAACAGGTATATTTCCACACTAAAAAAAGAGCAAATAATAGATGCTCAGTAGGTCCCGTAAATGGACCCATTTTTAGAAACAGTGAGTCTTTACTATAGAAATTACAACATATTTATTATTAAAAAAAAAAAAATAAGACTACAAATGTATAATTTACAAATTGAACAACCCAATGGTTCTTTATCACCAGATGTTCCACCTATTTGTCATCTCTTCTGCTAATAATAGGATGTTTCAAACAGGGTTCCAAGGTTTAACATCTATATGTCATATCATATATATAGAGAGTTGGGCCAAACACCCCCGGTTCGGTTTGCGCCAGAACTCTTGAACATCACAAAAGTTTGGATCTGAACCCTATTAAATTCTATGGGACCTGAACTTGAAAAATCTAAAGTTCAGATTTTAAAGACTTTATTTATGCAAGTTATTTGCCATAAGGGTATTGGAGCCCTGGGGGACATGTATCAATGCACATTTTTTTTTTTAAAAGATCATCTTTACAGGAGCAATGATTTTACTGATGCTTAAAGTGAAACAATAAAAATGAAAAATTCCTTTAAATATAGTGCCTGGGGTGCCCTTTAGTCTACCTGTAAAGTGGCGTATCTGTACCATGTATAGAATCTGCTGCAGCAAAACTGACATTTATAAAGAAAAAAAAGACATTTAAATTGCCAGCAATACAATACTATTACTGGCAATACAAAAATGTAAAAAAAAAAATGGTATGGGGTCGCCCTCAATCCATACCAGGGATCTAGTGTGGATTTTAAGGGGAACCCCATGTCAAATTTTGTTAAGAAAATGGTGTGGGGTCCTCCCAAAATCCATACCAGACCCTTAGCCGACCATGCAGCCCGGCAGGTCAGGAAAGTGGGGGGGGCGAGTGCCCCCCTCCTAAATGATATCAAGCCATGTGCCCTTCACATTTGGGGTGGGGGGGACAAGGGCCTCTGTAACGACACCCCGAGTATGAAAGGGGTTAAAGTCGTTTAGGACATTCCATACCCAAACACAAAGGCAGCTACCGAACACTCCAATCAGCCGAACAAGGAACCCATACAAATAATCCACCCCAAAAATGAGACACGGCTCTGTCTTCAGGTTCCCAGCAGGAATCAATCTTTATTCCAAAAAAACACATGTTATACAGATCCCACTTCAAAACATTTCCCCCCCACCCTTGGAAAACAGGGCGGGTTAAACTGTCCAATAACAATGGACACACAGGTCAGGTGTGCTTAACTTCTCATCAGTAAACAGTCTTAACAGGGGGGCAGCTGGAGGAATCCCCCCTCCCTCTTTCCTCACAGCAATACACATCCTGTGATCCAAGGCAGACAAACACAATAGAACATTGGAATACAGCCCCACCCAAAACTAGCACAGCAAACAGTACACAACACAATGAGACAGCACACTTTATATATACACACATATACAGCATTGAGTCTCTGACTAGCACAGATCATAGTGGGGTTCTCATTCACCTTGTGCCCCTATTAGTGACTCCCATCACAATGGCATATCCAGAGTTTGTGTGTCTTGGGGGACATGGACCTGAATCTAAAGTAACGCCACCTCCAGGGTCCCCAGACATACAGCTCACAAAGAGCACCGTCCCCCCCAATGCCAGGGCCCATAATCGGTTTGCAGGAGGCTAGCCATCAGTCCCCTCCAAAAGCCTCTTTTCCGGCTAGGTCTGTCACATTTCTCCCCTTTCGGCAGGAGACTAACACAGGAGGAGACCCCAGACGGGTTGACTCCGAAGTTAGTCAGTAGTTCCAGTCCTCTAATGCTGGTATCCACACCGTACCCCAAAAAAATTGTTCCAAACAGATCATTACTTACCCAGCCAACCTCTGCCTCTCTCGGAGAACACGCCCGCTGCTGGGGAGAGGCCTGGACTGGCCCTTCTCCCTGTAGTCTTTTCAGCTGCTGGAGAGAAGACAGGGTAACTGGGCTCACGCCATCATGCTGTTGGGGATCTGGGCCCGGGTAGTCACTCGGTTGGCTTCAGTGGGGCCTATCGGGGCGTAAGCAGAAATGAGGGGGGCCAAATCATTCCCCAGTAGTACATCCGCTGGCAAATCCTTCATCACCCCCACATTCATGTGTCCCGAACCAACCCCCCAATCCAGGTGAACACGGGCAACTGGTAGCCGGAAAATGGTGCCTCCTGCTACCCTTACGACTACAGTGTCCCCGGTGTGTTGGCTCTCTGGGATGAGGTTCTTCCGTAGTAGGGTCATGGTGGCACCAGTATCACGTAGGCCATTGGCTACCTTTCCATTAACCCGGACGGTCTGCCTGTGTTGCTGCCGGTTGTCCTGGTTAGCTGCTTGTACTAGATCAGCCTCATGCAGGATGCCCCAACGTTCTTCCTCCTCAATGCAGTGAGCCACAGGCATGGATGTGCGGGGATTCCCCCCTGCTGGCTTTCTCCACGAGTGGGACTGCCTGGCTGGATTCAACGGACAGTCTGGCTTTTTGTGCCCTAGCTGTTTACACCGGAAACACCTGAGGGGTTGTGAGTAGTCCTGGGAGTTGAACCTGGGCTGCCAAGAATAAGTGGCCACTGGAGGTGTTGCTGTAGGGCGGTACAACTGTGGTTTGTAGGCACCAGCTGGAGGGGGTGCCGCTGAAAGATAATCCACCTGAGCTGTTGTCTTGACCACATGGTTATCCAGTTTGCGGGCATCTGTGTATTCGTCTGCCAGGCGAGCTGCTTCAGACAAGGTGCAAGGTTTTCGGTCCCGGACCCACTCTCTGACTTCTGGGAACAGCTTGTCAAAGAAGTGCTCCAGCAGGAACAGCTGCAGCACCTCTTCCCCGGATACTGCTTGGCATCCAGCGACCCAGTGGCATGCCGTGTGGTGTAGGCGGCATGCCCACTCGGTATATGAATCTCCAGTTTGCTTGCTTGTCTCTCGGAACCGCCTCCGGTATGCCTCCGGTGTGACGGCATACCTGCCCAACAGTGCTTCTTTTACCAGCCCATAGTTCATAATATCCTTGTCTGGGATGGCCCTGAACGCTTCACTGGCCCGGCCGGACAATTTCCCAGACAAAATGGTAACCCATTCCTCTGTGGGCACCTGGTGTAGGGCACACTGCCGTTCAAAATCGGCAAGGTACCCATCAATCTCCCCTTCTGCTTCAATGAAATTTTTAAAAGCAGCAAAATGTACCTTTCTCTTTTCAGTTGGTGCTGTTGCGACTCCCGCTGCTGCAGCACGTCTTTGCTGTAGCCAATTTGCATCCACAGCCGCTATAACTCGGTCTATGATCTCCGCTGTAGGGTTAGGGCCATAATGTGCCAGTCTTATTTTAACAGCCCGATCAAAACTTTCCTCTTCGGGTGTCCTGTCTGTTATGCTGGGTCTTTCGGTTATGCTGGGTCTTTCCGCTCTATCCATTTCGACTAGTTCTTCGATAATGTCCCTCTTCTTACGGTTGTTGGCCGGTCTCCAGTTGTAGCTGTCCTTCTGGGCTGTGGGAATGATCCCGCTGCTTGCCACCAGTGTAACGACACCCCGAGTATGAAAGGGGTTAAAGTCGTTTAGGACATTCCATACCCAAACACAAAGGCAGCTACCGAACACTCCAATCAGCCGAACAAGGAACCCATACAAATAATCCACCCCAAAAACGGGACACGGCTCTGTCTTCAGGTTCCCAGCAGGAATCAATCTTTATTCCAAAAAAACACATGTTATACAGATCCCACTTCAAAACATTTCCCCCCCACCCTTGGAAAACAGGGCGGGTTAAACTGTCCAATAACAATGGACACACAGGTCAGGTGTGCTTAACTTCTCATCAGTAAACAGTCTTAACAGGGGGGCAGCTGTTCCTCACAGCAATACACATCCTGTGATCCAAGGCAGACAAACACAATAGAACATTGGAATACAGCCCCACCCAAAACTAGCACAGCAAACAGTACACAACACAATGAGACAGCACACTTTATATATACACACATATACAGCATTGAGTCTCTGACTAGCACAGATCATAGTGGGGTTCTCATTCACCTTGTGCCCCTATTAGTGACTCCCATCACAATGGCATATCCAGAGTTTGTGTGTCTTGGGGGACATGGACCTGAATCTAAAGTAACGCCACCTCCAGGGTCCCCAGACATACAGCTCACAAAGAGCACCGTCCCCCCCAATGCCAGGGCCCATAATCGGTTTGCAGGAGGCTAGCCATCAGTCCCCTCCAAAAGCCTCTTTTCCGGCTAGGTCTGTCACAGCCTCCTCCCTGGGTCTATGAGCAGGGGCTTATCAGAATCCAGAAGCCCCCTTTAACAAGGGGGTCCCCAGATCCAAGCCCCCTATCTGAATAATTATGAGGTACCCCCACCCATTCACTAATAAAGTGTCAAAAATAAACACAGGAGGCAGTTTTTGACAATTTGTTTATTAAAAAAATAAAAAAACAATGTCCCCCGATGTAGATCCATCGTCAATCATAGACCCAAAAAAAACCCTCAACCGGCGACGAAGGCTAACTGTCAAATGCCCGCTCTGCCATTTGACAGTTCTTAAATAGGTAAGGGGTAGAGCCATCTGGTTATGTCACATGGTGGCACCGCTCCCTTGTGATGTCACCTACTGCATGCTGGGTCATTGACATCACAAGGGGGTGGTGCCACAGCTACTTCAGTTTGGGCTCAGTTTTTGCCCCAATTCCCTACCAAACAAATTTGAGATCATCAAGGATCTCTACTTGTTTGCTAGGAAACTTACCTTTACATTTATGTTTGACAATGACAAATGTGGTAAACAATCTGAAATCTCTCACCAAGAGATCTGGAAAGATTTCTCTGTTGCTGAGTTCAGAGCGTTAAAAAATCTAGTGTTACTACTAGAAGAAAATGATCCTAGTGAAACAACACAGGGTACCCCTGAATCTGACGAGGCCTTAAGCAGTCGAATCCAAACATCAGTATATCAAAAGGATATAAAATTACTAGGTGAGGCAGTCAAGAAAAAATCTACCCAGTTTCCATCGCTGCACATTAATTCCAATGTATAGACCTTTCTTATTCAGACCACAAAAGACATTGAATCTGCCTCTTTTCACAAATCACCGAACCCCAATCTAAGTGAAGCTTACAAGACCGCTCTTAGTAATTTGAGTAATGACTCTCGCCTGGTGATCAAGGCCTCAGACAAGGGTGGTAATGTGGTATTAATGGACAAACTTCAATACAGGAACATGTGCTGGGACATTCTAAAAAACAGACTATGGTACAAACCTATTTCTGTTAATGTCATCATGAAATTTAACCAACAACATGATGACATGCTGAAGTCTGCCTTTTTCTGACGCCTTGATCACCAGGGAGATTTTTGAAGGCAAACAAGTTCCCAAGCTATTTTTCTTGGCATTAGATCGGGTGCACTTTCATCCCAGAGGAGGTGACTTTAATATGCGCCTCCACCAATGTGAATCCAGATGGATTTTCAATTTACAGGCTACTCAACCGCCTGGGTTAAATGAAGCAGTCAATTTTAGATCATTTCTCCCAGGATTTACCTCTGGGGTTTGCGAGCTCAACATGTAGGACCTTTTGTTTATTATTTATTTATTTATTCTATTTTCCTTCCATCACTATTCCATCCGTTTTCCTTTTCCCTCTTTTTTTGTTCTCCTTGTCACTTTCACTAGGTGATGCATTATGTGCAATTCTTGTGATGTTATTGTAAACATTCTGGCAGTTCGCTTGTTCTCCCACTAGATGGCTCCCTGCCACATCCTTATTGGCCCTTGTCTTTACGTAGACACCCGGCAGGTAAGCTCTACCAGTGCAGGATGGCTGGATGACGCTACGCTTCGTCTCTTTGCCGGCCCTCCTACTGGGAGGAGCCATTGCATTCCCCTCGTTGCCCTCTGTGTTACGAGTTGGGAATTCCTTCCCGCCGGTGACGCGAGGATGTGTGACATCATCACGCCCAGCGGGGCGTGGCTATGCCGTGCACCTCCGTGTCTGAAGGGCACCTAGACCTCGCAATCAGCTGTTTCTTACAGCTGACCTAGCGAGATGGCAGACGCAGCTCCCATTGGCTGATGTCAGACACAGCTGACCGGATAATTACTGACGTCTACACAGCCTTGTCAGTATGCCGGCTGCTGACTTGGTGTCTGCATCCATGTTACTACTCCCTGAAGGTAAACCTTTTAACTTCCTTTACTGCTGAAATCAACTTTGGATCAGCTATCTATACTCCTTTTTTGTTGTGTACCAATTTAGTGTGTACAGAATTGCACTCCTTCTATGTAAGGGACTCATCCCCCCTTTCTCTGCCATTGTGTCATGAAGATCCTGCCAGTAATCGGCGATCCAGATGCACGGGAACACCCATGCGCGCGCATTCACGGGTGCTGTCACGCACGGGCACGCGCGCACTCCCGCTGGTGTCAGGCGGGCTATTTAAACCGGTTTGTCACATTCAATCCCCGCTGTCTGCTCTACAGCGTTCTGTGGGCCTAAACCTGATCTGATCTGTATACTCTGTTATCTGACCCGGCTTCCTGTTAGACCATCCTGCTATCCGCCTGCACCGGACCCCCTTGGATTGCCTGACCATTCTTCTGTGTTATCCCTGGTACCTCTGCTGTCCGCCCAATACCGACCACCGGCTTGTTTGACCATCCCTCTGCCTGATACCAGTATCCAGTCTGTTACCTGCTGCTTGTTCCTGGTTCCAGTCCAGTGCTCCAGTATCCGGTCTGTTACCTGCTGCTTGTTCCTGGTTCCAGTCCAGCGCACCAGTATCCAGTCTGTTACCTGCTGCTTGTTCCTGGTTCCAGCCCAGCGCTCCAGTATCCAGTCTGTTACCTACTGCTTGTTCCTGGTTCCAGTCCAGCTTTCCAGTCTGCTACCTACTGCTTGTTCCTGGTTCCAGTCCAGCGTTCCAGTCTGCTACCTACTGCTTGTTCCTGGTTCCAGTCCAGCGTTCCAGTCTGCTACCTACTGTTTGTTCCCGGCTGTCCAGCACTTCAGTTCCTGCCTACTTACCTGCTGTGGTTCCTGGTCCATTCTGCATTCCAGTCTCCAGTCTCCTCTTCAGCTTCTGGTTCCAGAGGGTGCCACCAATCCTGAACTTCTGGTGACTGCTGATCCTGCCAGGCACCCATACCACTCCTCACTCCTGGGCCCTCTGTCTCCATTCAAGAGGAACGGGAGTGGGAGCTGTGAGGGAGGTCTTTCTCTGCACTTCAGGCTCAAAACCTACCAGGTACGTGACAGTAGCAGACAGCCATGTCTGAGCCTGTGCAGGGAACCTCTCCCATGGAGGAACTATGTGCACACCTGGCAGGTTTGACTGAAGCAGTCAAGAATCTGCTGCAAGGATACACCCGGCTGGAGGAACGAGTGTTAACTTTGTCTAATCCCATTGGGGTACAGGGAGTTCCTCCTGCTTCCGCTTCTTCAGTTGGGCCTTCCTCAACGGTGGTGATGCTCCCTCCAGAACCCAAAGTCCCGACACCTGAATGATTCTCTGGGGATCGTCATAAATTCAGGGCCTTCCGCAACTCCTGTGAATTGTTCTTTGCTCTTCAGCCACGTACCTTTTCACTGGAGGCCACCAAGGTGGGCTACGTAATTTATCTGCTTACTGGCGACCCCCAAACCTGGGCACATTGCCTCTTGGAGCAACCTCTCCACTTTCCTTGACGCACTGGGTCAGTTATACGATGACCCCCAGCTCTCTGTGACTGCAGAGGCGGCTCTGCACACCCTTCAACAGGGTCGCAGGGCAGCAGAGGACTATGTGGCTGAATTCAGAAGGTGGAGTGCGGACACAAATTGGAATGATGTGGCTCTCCGCTATCAGTTTCGACTGGGACTTTCTGATTCTTTGAAGGATGAGTTGGCCAGGGTGGGTACGCCACAGACTTTAAATGCTTTGATCGATCTAGCCATTCAGATCGATTGACGCTTAAGGGAGCGTAGGACTGAGAGAGCTATGGAATCTTCTCGCCCAACCTGGGTGACCCCAAAGGTTCTTCATCATACGTCACCAACACCACCTACCTCCACGTTTAACCCACCTGAGCCTATGCAATGAGGGGTCCTGCGGCCTTCTCTTACCCAGGAGGAATGTCAACGTCGCCGAGTGAATAATTTGTGCCTGTACTGTGGGGAACCTGGGCACTACGTCAGGAACTGTCCTCTTAAGCTCCGTAAGTGCCTATCCCTGTCCACTGACTATGTTGCACCTCTGGCCAAGAATACTACTCACCTTGCTCTTTCTATCCTGTTACAGCTTCCAGGAGAGACTCTGCAAATAACCGCCATTATTGACGCTGGAGCTTGCAGCTGTTTCATGGACTCTCTTTTTGCTACCAAACACCAGATACCCCTGTTGCCTAAGGCCCATGGACTTTCCATTCATCTAGCTGATGGAACCGCCATCAAATCCGGACCTGTTACCCAAGAGACTGTTCCGATACCCGTTTCTATTTCCAATTCTCATCAAGAAATATTACGCCTGGATATCATCGCTTCACCCCTGTTTCCCGTAATCCTCGGCATGCCCTGGTTACAAGCTCACAATCCTGACATTAATTGGGCCACAGGTGAGGTTACCTTTTCCTCTTCATATTGTCAACAGTCTTGCAGAATTCAAAACGTTCAGGAGAACCCTACCTTGCTCTGCCTAGACACAGATCCCAGTCTACATCTCTCCATCCCCGCAGCTTATCATGATTTCTTAGATGTATTCAGCAAGCAGGGGGCAGAAGTATTACCTCCTCACCGGGCCTATGACTGTCTTATCGAGTTACTCCCCGGTGCTGAGATTCCTTTTGGACGAATTTTCCCTTTGACTGAGGTAGAACAAGGGGCATTAAAGGAAACACATCGATGAGAACCTAAAGAAGGGCTTCATTCATCCATTCACGTCTCCAGCAGGTGCAGGCATCTTCTTTGTACAGAAGAAGGATAATACCCTCAGACCATGTGTGGATTACCGCGAACTAAATAAGATCACTGTAAAAAACGTTATCCTCTTCCTCTGGTACCAGAATTGTTCCAAAGACTTGGAACAGCCACCATATTTACTAAACTTGACCTCCGTGGAGCCTACAATCTAGTTCGTATCAGGGCGGAGACGAATGGAAGACCGCCTTTCGTACCCGTTATGGACATTTTGAGTACCTGGTGATGCCTTTCGGTCTGTGCAATGCCCCTGCTACATTTTAATATTTCATCAATGATGTTTTACGAGACTTTCTAGATCTGTTCGTTATCGTCTATTTAGATGACATATTAATTTTTTCTTGTTCTCTTGACTCTCACCGCAGGCACGTCAGAAGTGTGTTGGGCCGGCTTCGACAACATGGCCTATATGCAAAGGCTGAGAAGTGTGAATTGGAACAGGAAAGTATTCCATTTTTGAGGTTAATCATTTCCAGTAAAGGCATTAAGATGGACCCTCAAAAGGTCGCTGCAGTCCTAGATTGGCCAGTTCCTACAGACAAAAAGGGATTCGCCAATTTTTACCGTAAATTTATTAAGGGGTTCTCAGCCATCATTACACCCATCACACAGTTAACTAAACAGGGAACATGCTTCCACTGGTCTGCTGAAGCCCAAAAGGCTTTTGAGACCCTTAAGGGCCTTTTTACTTCCGCCTCTGTACTAAAGCATCCAGATTCCTCTCTGACGTTCGTACTTGAGGTGGACGCATCTGAAATTGCGGTGGGGGCAGTGTTGTCCCAAAGACAGGGAACTAAGGCCCTGTTATATCCTGTGGCCTTCTTCTCTTGTAAGCTGTCCACGGCAGAGAGAAAATATGATGTAGGTGACAGAGAGTTGTTGGCAATCAAATCAGCGTTAGAGGAGTGGCGCTATCTGCTGGAAGGAGCCGCTCACCCAGTCTTAATTTTTACAGATCATAAGAACCTGAAGTATTTGAGATCTGCAAAGAGGTTGAAGCCACGTCAGGCCAGGTGGGCTCTCTTTTTCTCCAGGTTCTCTTTTCATGTCACTTACCGCCCTGGTTCCAAAAATACCAAACCCGATGCCCTATCCAGGATGTTTCACAAGTCCCAAGAAGTTTCCCCTCCGGACACCATTTTGTCCCCGGGGAATTTTCTTTTGCTTCAGGGAAACCTGCTTTCCCAGATTAAGCAGGCTTCCGCAGAATTGGGATCTTCCGTTGGGCCAGAACTCCAAGTTAAGGATGGGTTACTTTGGCACGAGAGTAGGATTTTTATACCTGAAACGCTACGAGTTCCAGTACTAGAACTCTGTCATGACCATGCACTGGCCGGGCATTTTGGCGTAGCTAAGACCACTGATCTGGTACAGCATACCTTCTGGTGGCCTCAGTTACGTGAGGATTGTAAGAAATTTGTAGAATCCTGCACCACCTGTATTAGGAACAAGTGGTACAGAACCAAGGCTAGGGATTGCTAAAACCATTGCCTGTCCCAGATAGGCCATGAAAAATGCTTTCTATAGACTTTATTGTTGAATTACCTCCGGCCGGGGGCTTCACCTTGATTTTTGTCATAGTGGACCGGCTGTCAAAGATGGCCCACTTTGTCCCAATGAAGGGCACTCCCTCAGCTACAGAAACGGCACAGGCATTCATTAAAGAAGTCATCAGGCTCCATGGGGTACCGGTCAATATTGTTTCAGATCGGGGGGTACAGTTTACCTCCCGATTCTGGAGGTCTCTATGCAAGACACTGAACATTGAGCTTTCATTTTCATCTGCTTATCATCCCCCAGACTAATGGGCAAACAGAGAGAACAAACCAAACTCTTGAACAATATTTACGTTGTTTTTCTTCTTTTGCCCAAGATGATTGGATTTCTGTGCTCCCATTGGCTGAATTCGCCTACAACAATCCTGTTCATTCCGCTATCAAACAGACTTAATTTTTTGTAAATTACGGTTTCCATCCTTCATTTTTGCCTAATTCTCTTCCAGAGTGTACAGTACCTGCAGTTCAGGAGAAATTGAATTTCTTTACTTCCAATAACCAAGTTTTGCAGGAGACCATGACCAGGACCCAGGAGTATAATAAATCAACCTTCGATAAAAAGAGGAGCGGTGAGCTATTACTTACACCAGGTATGGTTATCTACAATAAACCTCAGGCTGGCCTGCCCCTCAAGGAAGTTGGGTCCCAAGTTTCTTGGATCATTCCCTGTCAAGCGGAGAATTAATGAGGTGGCATACGAACTTGAACTCCCTGATTCATTAAACGTTCTCCCAGTATTTCAAGTGTCTCTGCTCAGACCCTCTATTACTAATCCATTTCCAGGCCGAAGTACGGATCCTCCTGATCCAATTTTGGTAGATGGGGAGGAGGAATTCGAGGTGGAAGCTATCATGGACCATAGGAAGAGAGGTAACCAAAATCAATTTCTGATAAAGTGGAGGGGGTTTGGTCCCAAAGAAAATTCTTGGGAACCTGAGGACAATATTAATGCTGAAGATCTGTTGCAATCTTTTAAAAGGTCCCATCCAGAGAAATTTCTCCAAAGGGGCATCTGGAGGCTGCCCCTTGGGGGGGCAATGTCATGAAGATCCTGCCAGTAATCGGCGATCCAGATGCACGGGAACACGGCCACGGGCTCTACTGCGTATGCGCGCTGTCACGCACGGACACGCGCGCGCGCACCCCCGCTGGTGTCGGCCGGGCTATTTAAACCGGCTTGTCACATTAAATCCCCGCTGTCTGCTCTACAGCGTTCTGTGGGCCTAAACCTGATCTGATCTGTATACTCTGTTATCTGACCCGGCTTCCTGTTAGACCATCCTGCTATCCGCCTGCACCGGACCCCCTTGGATTGCCTGACCATTCTTCTGTGTTATCCCTGGTACCTCTGCTGTCCACTCAATACTGACCACCGGCTTGTTTGACCATCCCTCTGCCTGATACCAGTATCCAGTCTGTTACCTGCTGCTTGTTCCTGGTTCCAGTCCAGTGCACCAGTATCCAGTCTGTTACCTGCTGCTTGCTCCTGGTTCCAGTCCAGCGCTCCAGTATCCAGTCTGTTACCTACTGCTTATTCCTGGTTCCAGCCCAGCGCTCCAGTATCCAGTCTTTTACCTGCTGCTTGTTCCTGGTTCCAGTCCAGTGTTCCAGTCTGCTACCCACTGCTTGTTCCTGGTTCCAGTCCAGCTTTCCAGACTGCTACCTACTGCTTGTTCCTGGTTCCAGTCCAGCGTTCCAGTCTGCTACCTACTGTTTGTTCCCGGCTCCTGTCCAGCACTTCAGTTCCTGCCTACTTACCTGCTGTGGTTCCTGGTCCATTCTGCATTCCAGTCTCCAGTCTCCTCTTCAGCTTCTGGTTCCAGAGGGTGCCACCACTCCTGAACTTCTGGTGACTGTTGATCCTGCCAGGCACCCATACCACTCCTCACTCCTGGGCCCTCTGTCTCCATTCCAGAGGAACGGGAGTGGGAGCTGTAAGGGAGGTCTCTCTCTGCACTTCAGGCTCAAAACCTACCAGGTATGTGACACATTGTCTCCACAGTGCATTCAGTGCCGCTGTGGAGATTGTCAGGTGCCCTTTGTGAACACGTTCAGATTTTTGGGCTTTAAGTGCACACTCCAATCAACCCATCATGCTAGAGTGGGGATATGTGCAGCCAGCATGTAAAATTCTCCTGTATTGTCAAGCATTTTTTACTATACCTGCAGTGAATCTGTGATTTGTAAGTATCTTTGGTTATGCTTTTCACGGAACGTCCCACACTCCGCTTGAGTGCTTCCGTCATATACCACTTCCTCCCAGTCTGTACACAGATATCAGATATTCCAACCTCTCTGAGCACAAAACAAGGCGACACTTGCTAGTTGCTACCATGAACTGTTTTATTTAGAATCAAAATTACAAGACTTTATATGCCGTTGGAACCTCCTCTAACAATACAACTGTAACCTAATTAACATAATTAACATGAGCTAATTAACTAAAAAATTTACCCAGACCAGATGACAGACTTGTGGGCACCGAGCTTCACACAGTAGTATAAACACAATAGCTGGAGCTAATTACAATTAACAATGCAAACAACAATCTCCCCCCTCCTCAGCCTATTCATCAACAGTTCAGCTCCTAGCCACTCCTGGAGGCTAATGTGATCAGCTCACTCAATTAACAGGTTGAGTTCAGAATCAACCAAACCAATAATAGTCTCTACATACATCCTGGGAGATATTGTGGACAAATATTACTGTCCTATTTTAAGTAGTCCAAGATATATTTTCTCACTGACCCTGTGCCAGGATGGCACAGGGTGACTTAGACATAAGATGTATTCTGAGTTCCACGGGCCCTCCCGTCACATCTCTCCCCTTTCGGCAGAAGACTAACACAGGAGGAGACCCCAGACGGGTTGACTCCGAAGTTAGTAATTAGTTCTAGTCCTCTACTGCCTGTACCTACGCAGTACCCCAAATAAATTGTTCCAAACAAAGCATTACTCACCCAGCCAACCTCTGCCTCTCTCAGAGAACATATCTGCCGCTGGGGAGAGGCCTGGACTGGCCCTTCTCCCTGGAGTCCATTCTGCCGCTGGAGAGAAGACAGGGTGTCTGGGCTCACTCTGTCTTGCTGTTGGGGATCGGGGCCCACTGCCCAGCATCCCTGGGGTATACAGGTGGAGACTGAAGTCCCATCCACCTTCACAGGAAATCCATCCTCTGTTAGTCGAGGGCAGAGTCCAGCAGTCCTTGGCCCTGTTGCCAGCCCTTCTGCTGTATGAAAAGGAGAGGAGGGGTGGGAAGGGGAGGGAGGGAAAAGGAAAGGGGGGGTACTTTTTCCCCCCCTTTCCTTTTCCCTCCCTCCCCTTCCCACCCCTCCTCTCCTTTTCATACTACTTTAATCAGGGATGGAAAATCACTTGAGTTGTTTCCTCATATAGTCCAGCCATCTTGCTTCTATTTCATATAGCCCTTCTGCTGGAAACCCCACACCATCTGTTCCGGCTAACTGTTGGGTAGGGAGGCTGACTGCCCCGCCTCCCTGGAACTCTGTAGTTGTTGCAGGTGCTGGGCAGAGGTTGGTAACACTCTGCCCTGTTGCCAGCACTTCTGCTGGGGACTCCGCATCCTCCGCTCCAGCTAACCGTTGGGGCAGGAGGCTGGCTTCCTCCACTCCCAAACTGTGTAGCTGCCATTGGGGAGGTGAGCCGGCTGCTTCCTTTTCCATTCCCTCATCTGGTTGCTTGGACGACATGTCTATGGTACTATCTCCCAGGTGCACTGATCTTTGCTGGGGAGGGAAGGCCGCTTCCTCCACCCTGACCAACTGTTGGGGAGGGACAACACACACCTCCTCTCCCTTCTCCCCCTGTATCTGCTGCTGGGAAGTGGTTGCCACCTTCTCACCCTGGGCCTCCGAAACTGCCACAGGTGTGGGGCAGAGGTCTTGGACCTTCTGTCCAGTTGCCAGATCTTCAGCTGGAAAAGTTTGTTGTAACTCCACAGATACTGCTGTTGGTGCTGGGCAGAGCACAGAGAAGTTTGGCCCCAATAGCAGCTCTTATGCTGGAGGCTCATCAGGTTGTTCTTCCTCAGCAGAAAAGTCTATTAAATCCCCTACCTCTATAACTGGTGTCTGTGGATAGAGGTTCACAATCTCCTGTCCGTGGAACTCAGAAGATGCCATCAGTGCTGAGCAGAGCGCAATGAAGTTTGGCCCTAATCCCAACTCTTCTGCTGGGGGCTCACCCGATGGTTCTTCCTCAGCAGAAAAGTCTATCAAATCCCCTGTCTCTGCAACTGGTGTCTGGGGATGGAGGTTCACCATCTCCTGTCCATGGAATCCAGAAGATGCTATCAGTGCTGGGCAGAGGTTAGCAGAGCTCTGCCCGGTTGTCAGCACTTCAGGTTTGGGGATGGCAATCTCCAGATTTTCCGCTGCAGATTCTCTGGCATGCTGCTGGACAGGCACATTCCTCCATCCAAGATCATCCCATGCAGAAACAGGATCATCAAGGTCAGTCAGCACTTGCTGCATCCGCCATAAGACCTCAGCCTCCCTAGCTGTGGGGGCAGGTTGGCAAAGCACACTATTGCTCTGCCACATTGCCGACTCTTCAGCCAGGATTTCCAGGTTGTCAGCTGGTATTTCCTGATAGTCCCAGGCAAAGGGAGCCCAGCCCTGGCACTGAGCAATGTCTAGCAGCCGTCTGTAGGCGATCTCTAGCTCCCATTCCTAAACGGCCAGAAACTCCAAATCTTCCTGTGCCCAGTGCACTTCCGAAATGTTCAGTAGCCCTTCTCTGAAATCCATGATTTCGTCCACCCGCCACTCCAAATCACTCCCAAAGTTAGGGTCCCCTGTCAGCTTCTCATACAACAGTCCCAAGCCGCCGTAGCTTAAGCCTTCCGTTGGGCTGTCATCCGCTATCCAGGGACATGCTTGGGATACATGCCACCGGAAGGCTCTGTAGCTCTCATTCAGCTTTATCTCTGCCCAGACCAGCCTGCTTAATTCAGCTGTCTGCTTCTTGTGTGGTTTTTCTCCCAAAAACCGCACCCGCAGTCCGTACTGTGACCAATACCTTTCCTCGATGGAGGGGAGAACTTTTCCCTGGTGTCGCTGCTCACGGGCTAGCGCTTCCTTCCAGAGTTTGCAGCGAATAGAATCACACCATCCCAGCAGGACCTCCTCCGATACTGGTCCTCTGTGCTGTATCTGCATCTCTCGCAACCTCCTTCTGAATTCCTCATCCATGGCGGCTGGTATCTGTACCTCTCCTTTCCTGCTATCTGGACCTTGGATCCAGATGGAAGTTTGGATGTCCCAGACTGCAGAAAGCTATCCCACTGCTGCCACCAATGTCACGGAACGTCCCACACTCCGCTTGGGTGCTTCCGTCATATACCACTTCCTCGCAGTCTGTATACAGATATCAGATATTCCAACCTCTCTGAGCACAAAACAAGGTGACACTTGCTTGTTGCTACCATGAACTGTTTTATTTAGAATCAAAATTACAAGACTTTATATGCCGTTGAAACCTCCTCTAACAATACAAATGTAACCTAATTAACATAATTAACATGAGCTAATTAACTAAAAAATTTACCTAGACCAGATGACAGACTTGTGGGCACCGAGCTTCACACAGTAGTATAAACACAATAGCTGGAGCTAATTACAGTTAACAATACAAACAACAATCTCCCCCCTCCTCAGCCTATTCATCAACAGTTCGGCTCCTAGCCAGTCCTGGAGGCTAATGTGATCAGCTCACTCAATTAACAGGTTGAGTTCAGAATCAACCAAACCAATAACAGTCTCTACATACATCCTGGGAGATATTGTGGACAAATATTACTGTCCCATTTTAAGTAGTCCAAGATATATTTTCTCACTCACCCTGTGCCAGGATGGCACAGGGTGACTTAGACATAAGATGTATTCTGAGTTCCACGGGCCGTCCCGTCACAATGCTGTTTGCCACTATTCTTATAAGGCCATTAACATTATCAATATTCATTGGTTGTTGTCATACAAACACTATTATGTACTTATATTTATGTTGCAGAAAAGAACATAATTACCCAGTTTATAATTACCCCTGAAGAAGGAATATGCACACCATTGCAAAAATAATTTCCGAAACTTATCGGGTTTATACGTGTTAAGACTTTAGCTGGCCAATCTCCCTTTCTGATTCGGCCAGTGACCTCTTGACCACCAACTTGGGTGAATATGTAGTAACTACCTCTTGCTTATATTTATTTATTGATGTACCGCTGCAATACATTTTAAAACTACTATGTCTATGTGTGATACTACATATATATATATATATGGCCAGCTCAGTAGATTGCTTTAAGAAAGGCCTGGATACTTTCCTAAATGTTCATAATATAACTGGATACTAACATTTATAGGTAAAGTTAATCCAAGGAAAATCTGATTGCCTCTTGGGGGATCAGGAAGGAATTTTTCCCCCTGCTGTAGCAAATTGGAGCATGCTCTGCTGGGGTTTTTTGCCTTCCTCTGGATCAACTGAGAGTATAAAATTGGGTATATTGGATTGTACAATATTTTTTATTGTATTTATTTATATTTTAAGGATGGACTTGTGTCTTTTTTAAACCTGACTATGTAACTATATATTTTGTATTATTTTTGTATTAAATAAAGCTGGCACTCTTGTGCTTTTTTACATATACTTTGATGGTTTATACTTGACTTCTGCCATTAAAGTCCAAGGGGGCATCTCCCTATGCACTCGATGCATGTTCTTTTCATGATGTCATTTAGGATGTTGGCAGTAATTTCACATTAATTGATTCTCACACTTTCTCCTTTCTTGTAAGATTCATAGCCACCTATTCTGATCAACATCAGATAATACGGTCGATAATTCAAAAACATTGGCACATCTTGCTGGCAGATTCTACTCTAACTAAATATATCGGGCCGAAGCCTGAAATTACTTATCGATGAGCAAGATCTGTCAGAGACTATTTAGTGCAGAGCCACTACTGCAAAACTGATAACATAACACCAGGTCCACCAGGGTTATACCAATGTGGTATGTGTGATTTTTGCGATTTATTACTAGTGGGACCTTCTGTTCCTCTCCCAAATGGCCGTATTCATACTTTACGGCACCACGTCACCTGTCAAACTCAAGGTGTCATCTATATTATTTTTTGCCAATGTGGAGCTTTCTACGTTGGCAAAACTATTGGGTCATTTTGGAGAAGGATCAAAGATCATGTATACTATGCCACTAGTGGTCTTCTTAATACCACTATGGGCTATCATATAGCCTTCAAACATAAATATAATCCCATGGTTTTCAAATTCTCTGCTCTTGATGTTATTCACATAGACCCCCGTGGAGGTAACTTTGATAAAAGAGTTCTCCAACGAGAAACTCAATGGATACACAATTTGCAGGTCACTATGTATCCAGGCTTGAATGACATGATCAGTTTTAGACCCTTTCTATAGAAAGACCATTTAGGCCAACCGGATACTGTATATATGCATATATTCTGCTCCTCCACTCCCCCTCTGTTTTCCATCAATTTTGTTTTATGAGATTATTTGTTTCCTGATACAGCCTTTTCTTTTTTTTTTTTTTCCTAGCATATGTGTATTCAACATCTATGTCACTTGCAGTGTATTTTAGTCAATGAAGTATGGGCCCCACAAATGGGTCAACGGGACACCACAGGGTTTACAGTGGGTATGATTATCTAGGATGAGAAAAGGAGGGGTGTGGATGCGCCAACTGTGGTAGCTTGTTTATGCAAAAATAAAAGTTAGTGTAACAATTACACTTACTGGTTCGCAGGGTGGAGGTGTTTCTTTGAGATGGAAAAGTGTCCTGGGATGTGCTGTTATCTTGTTTCCGGCTCAGATTTCATTCCTTCAGGCGTCTGGGTGTGGAGTCTGTACACAGGCTGAACTGCTGCATCCAGTGCATGGAAAGCTCCACGCTGACCACTCTGGAGTGCAGAAGAGGAAATGACGTCACTGATGCACGGCAAACGTCCAGGCTGGTGTTGGGGATAATGCAGGGATAGTACAGGCTACGCGCTCGGGGCTCACAGCTCCTTCTACTGGCCTTTTTGCTCCCTGGAGGAGAGCAGCTTGAATATATAGTGGAGGCAATTAGGTTAATTAGGTTAAGGTGTATGGGCTGGAGGTCTGTGGCTGTGGAACCACAACAGCCAGCAGACCAACAATCTTCCAAAAAGCACAAAAAAGTTGAAAGTAAAGTATGAAGAATTAAAAATATGATGAATTGGGGGTAAGTTTAATAAATATAAGGATAATTATGATTATCTAGGAATTTATATTTTTGTTTATATTCGATTGTTACTTATTTTTGACTATCTGCTTACAATGGTAACCAATTCTATAACTGGTTTAGATGTCTCAATATTCGCATGCATTTTTGTTTTTTATTTGGCTTATGTTGTTTTACTCAGGAAATTCATGAATGGTGCATTTTGGTACCAACTTATATCACATGGCTTTTTTCCTTTTTTCCTTTTTTCATGTTTTCCTATACATTGTTCGGGGTAGGCATTTCTAATGGCGTTGTGGGTTTCAGTTTTTATCAATCCGTTTCTGCAAGAGCCTCTATTTCATAGGGATGTATTGGTTATACTCTTTGTATTGCGCTATTTAATAATCTACCTACGTACCCTATAATCTATTTCTCCTGTTCTCCTATATTCTGCACATGCGCAGAAGGAACAAGATTCCACTCACTGCATGGCTGTGTTCGGAGCTCGCTTTTTGCTTTTTTGCGGTGCTCGGGTTGCGCATGCGCACGCCGAGTTTGGTCTGGCCCGCCCCACTGCCTACAATGCCCATAATCCCTCTGTATTGAGCGGCGCTTGAGCTGCGCACGCGCATGACATGCGACGGCTCACCTGTCCCACTGCCTACAATGCCCACAATTCTCTTGTTTGGAAGCTAGCTGACGCAATAGTGTCCTATGATGGGATCACAGTGATTCGCTGCTTACTCTATCTACCCGTATAAATAACACTCTCCTGTATGTGGGCTTGTTGTGCAGCATCCGGCTGTCTCCCAGGGGCACGTTTCCTTACTATATCCTCCATGTAAGCATTTTGGGTGTTATCAAAGTTCTTTAATTAATCTACACCTCTATATCTTCTGGTTGTAGGCACAGCATGTCTTTTCAGGCTCTACTAGCCATGAACAATGCCTAATCCCAATAAGGGTCTGATTCTTTGATATATATCGTATAATAATGCCCTGCTGGCCCCACACATCTTTGGAGTTAAGGCTACACCTGCCCCTGTTCATGAAATGTAAGATTCATTTATTAGTAAGTACTTATTTTATATATACATCTTTGCTGTGCCATATTCTTTTCAACTGTATACTTACTGAGATCCATTACATGTGGTTTTTTCATAGCTTCGAATTTTGAAAACCCATCGCCTATCCCAGGCTGTGGATATATACAATAATGTACTCCAACTCAAGGTACCCCTTCTTCCTTTTTTTTAAATTTTTTTTCTAATTTTTGATGTTTCCTTTGAGTGATTCAACATATGCCTTTTTTATCATGTTGTTCTATGTTTGTGCAATAGCTTTGATTTTAATGCCAATGTATTTCATTTCAGTGAGATTTTGTTCTCTTATCTGTTACGTCTTTGAACCTTGGTCGTGTCCTGAAAAAGCCTAACAGCGAAACGCGTAGACGCACAAGGGCTCACTGTACAACTTGCATAAATGCATATTTATGATGTTTTTTACTCTTTCCATTTAATTATATGTATATTTTGTATTTTTTCAATAAATGTGGTGATTTATTTATAATATTCCCTTCTCCATTGTTTCCTGGCCTACAAAGTCCGACATTTGGTAGTACCTCCAGTAGTACCCCTTTTCTTCAGTGCCACAAGGTGACGTCACCCGTTGGCCTGCCCCTTACCTATTTAAGAACTGTCAAATGGTAGAGCAAGCATTTGGCTGTTAGCCTTTGTCACGGGCGTTGTGATTGACCATGGATCTACAGGGGACATGGTTTTTTAATTTTTTTAATTAAGGAATTGTCAAAAACTGCCTCCTGTCTGTTTATTTTTGACAATGTACATGGCGGGGCTGGGATCTGGGGGCTCCACATTCCAATAAGCCCCCTGCCTGCAGACCCCCACAAACACCGCACAGGGTTGTTGGGAAGAGGCCCTTGTCCCCATCAACATAGGGACAAGGTGCTTTAGGGCGGGGGCCATGTTGAGCGCATGTGCCCTGGTATAGTTCAGGAGGGGTGGCGCTTGCTCCCCCCCACCTTTCCTGTCCTGCTAGGCTGCCTGCTTGGATAAGGGTCTGGTATGGATTTTGGGGGGTGCCATACATTTTTTTTAACTTTGGCATGGGGTCCCCCTTAAAATCCATACCAGACCTGAAGGGCCTGGTATGGATTGGGGGGACCCCTACGCCTTTTTTGTTACTTTTTTCTATTGCCGCCAATGTTTTTTTTTCATTTAGCTGTTGGCAGGGAAGCTTGTTGACAGCTGATGACACATCGGTTGTTAGGACGCAGTGGCCGGCTTCCTGGGCCGCTCCTTAACAATCAGCTTTTCACTGTACCCTGATTGGGCAAAGCTTTGGGCTGAACAAGGAAGTGACAGATAGATTGTAATGGACAGAGGGAGCACGGACGGCCGGGGCTGCAGAACCAGTTGAAAGGTAAAAACATTCATCCTAGCACCAGTGGTATATGCAACATACACATGCCTGTTTAAGTATTTCTAAATGTGAATGCATATGTGTTGTACAATTTGAATACATTTAAAAAAAAAGGATAAAGCGCTATTGCAAGGTTTGATTGCTTTACATGATGTTATCGATATGATTGAAGTTCACAAGCAGCATTACTAAAGAGGAAAAATACTAAGAGGAGAGAAGGATATTGTATTGTATTGTATTGTATTGATATTGTAAGCTCTAACGAGCAGGGCCCTCTGATTCCTCCTGTATAAATTGTATTGTAACTGTACTGTCTGCCCTCATGTTGTAAAGTGCTGTGCAAGCTGTTGGCGCTATATAAATCCTGTATAATAATTACCATTTACAAAGGAATGTTTTTAACCACTTCAATACAGGGCACTCCCCCCCCCCTTTCAGCTTTCAACATTGTTGCATTTTGAATGACAATTGCACGGTCATGCAACACTGTACCCAAACAAATTATTTTTCCACAAATAGAGCTTTCTTTTGGTGGTAATTGATCACCTCTGGGGTTTTTATTGTTTGCGCTACAAATAAAGAAAGACGACATTTTTGAAAAAATAAAAGTTTTTCTTTGTTTCTGTTACATAACTTTGTATATAAGTAAGTTTTCTCCTTCACTGATGGGCACTGATGAGGCAATAGTGATTGGCACTGATGATGAGGCACTTATATGCAGCACTGATGGGCACTGATAGGGGGCACTGATAGGTGGCACTGATGGGCACAGATAGATGGCACTGATGGGCACTGATGGGTGGCACTGATAGGTGGCACTGTTAGGCAGCACTGATCAGGAGGCACTGGCAAGCATCACTGATGGGCACTGAGTGCCATCCCTATTGGGCATTAATTGGCATACCTGGTGGTCCTGGGTGGGCATCCCTGATCTTCCTGGGTGGGCATCCCTGGTGATCCTGGGTGGGCATCTCTGGTAGCCCTGGGTCGGCATCCACAGGGGGCTGCACTAATAATCAGCACAGACCCCCCGTCAGGAGAGCTGCTGATCGGCTCTCCTCTACTTGCGTCTGGCAGTGCGAGTGGAGTAAAAGCTGATAAATGGTTCTTGCTGTTTACCTTGTGATCAGCTGTGATTTGACACAGCTGATGACGTGGTAAAGAGCCTACGTCAGAGGGTCTTTACCTAGACTGGAGATGCGGTGTGTCAGACTGACACACCACACCACCGATCTCCGTGCTGCCCAACCCCTGCAGGTGCGCAATCATGGCTTGTCCTGCTGGACATAATATGATGCCCAGTCAGGATAACTGAACCACATCCAGGCTGTCATTCTGCATACGGCGGGTGGATGATTGTGAAGAGATTGCTTCATTTATATATCTGTTTCTATTACCGTATATACTCGAGTATAAGTCGTTCCGAGTATAAGTCGAGGCCCTAATTTACCACAAAAAAATGGGAAAAACTTATTGACCCGAGTATAAGACGAGGGTGAGAAATGCACAGCTACTGTAAGGGGAAAGAGGGTCAACAATGCCCATTTGCAGCCTCACTGTGCCCATTTGCAGCCTCACTGTGCCCATTTGCAGCCATAGGTCCCCTGAACTTCAAACTTGGTAGTTAGGGGTTCCTAGATGCCCCCTAGCTGCAGCCAAAATTTGGGGTCTCTGAACCCAAAGGGTCCCGAAATGACATTGCAGCAGATGGACACAGTTGACCGAATTTGGGGCCCTGCATCTTAGGGCCACTTAGTGCTAAGAACCCCAAATTTGGTGTGCAAACCAAGTGGAACTAGCACCATAAAATTTCCAAAGCTGGGGTTTCTAGCACCAAGTGGCCCCGAGATACAGGGCCCCAAAAATCAGTTCAGAAAATGTCAAGCACTTTTCTACAGCAGAGAATGACATTTTCCGAACCGGTTTGGGGGCCCTGTATCTCAGGGCCACTTAGTGCTAGGAACTTCAGCTTTGGATATGTTATGGTACCAGGTCCACTGGGTTTGCACACCAAATTTGGGGTTCCTAGCACTAAGTGGCCCTGAGATATGGGGCCTCAAACTCGGTTCAGAAAATGTCAAGCACTTTTCTGCAGCAGAGAATGACATTTTCCGAACCGATTTTGGGGCCCCGTATCTCGGGGCCACTTAGTGCTAGGAACTTCAACTTTGGATATGTTATGGTACCAGGTCCACTGGGTTTGCATACCAAATTTGGAGTTCCTAGCACCAAGTGGCCCTGAGATACGGGGCCCCAAAGTCGGTTCGGAAAATGAAATTTTTTGCTGCAGAAAAGTGCTTGACTCGAGTATAAGTCGAGGGGGGCACTTTCAGCACTAAATAATGTGCTGAAAAATTCGACTTATACTCGAGTATATACGGTATTTCAAAAGTGGACTGGCATGTTTGGTTTCACAAACATTTTCTATATTTACAAGGACACTTTATGGATTTATGTTATTCATTTCAATTTTAATATTTATCACTTTGCATTTTATTTGTTTACGTTTTTCCACACATGCCGCTTAGAATTAAGGCCAAAAAGTTCCATCTTGGTCTCATCAGACCAGAGAATCTTATTTCTCACCATCTTGAAGTCCTTCAGGTGTTTTTTTTAGCAAACTCCATGCAGGCTTTCATGTGTCTTGCACTGAGGAGAGGCTTCTGTTGGGCCACTCTGCCATAAAGCCCCAACTGGTGGAGGGCTGCAGTGATGGTTGACTTTCTACAACTTTCTCCCATCTCCCGACTGCATCTCTGGAGCTCAGCCACAGTGATCTTTGGGTTCTTCTTTACCTCTCTCACCAAGGCTCTTCTCCCCCGATAGCTCAGTTTGGCCAGACGGCCAACTCTAGGAAGGGTTCTGGTTGTCCCAAAGGTCTTCCATTTAAGGATTATGGAGGCCACTGTGCTCTTATGAACATTAAGTGCAGCAGAAATTTTTTTGTAACCTTGGCCAGATCTGTGCCTTGCCACAATTCTGTCTCTGAGCTCTCCAGGCAGTACCTTTGACCTCATGATTCTCATTTGCTCTGACATGCACAGTGAGCTGTAAGGTGTTATATAGACAGGTGTGTGGCTTTCCTAAGTCCAATCAGTAAAATCAAACACAGCTGGACTCAAATGAAGATGTAGAACCATCTCAAGGATGATCAGAAGAAATGGACAGCACCTGAGTTAAATATAGGAGTGTCACTGCAAAGGGTCTGAATACTTAGGACCATGTGATATTTCAGTTTCTCTTTTTTATTAAATCTGCAAAAATGTCAACAGTTCTGTGTTTTTCTGTCAATATTGGGTGCTGTGTGCACATTAATGAGGAAAAAAATGAACTTAAATGATTTTAGCAAATGGCTGCAGTATAACAAAGAGAGAAAAATTTAAGGAAGTCTGAATACTTTCCGTTCCCACTGTATAAGGGCACAACAGCATCTATAAGGGCACAAAAGCAGCTTTATGGGCACAACAGCATAAAGATGTTATTGTGCCCATATAGAATTTAAAATCTCAACTGGCTTAAGCCAATGCTGCACCATGCAGGTGTAGTTTTTATTTGTATTTGATCACTTGCCTAATTGTATGTTTATTTATACCTTCACTTGCTGTGGTTGCAGCATATTTCGCATGGTTTTGCATGTGGCTCAGATCAGCACGGCAAAACCAGATTCACTCCAATAGGGCGTACACACGGTCGGACTTTGTTCGGACATTCCGACAACAAAATCCTAGGATTTTTTCAGACGGATGTTGGCTCAAACTTATTTTGTCTACACACGGTCGCACAAAGTTGTCGGAATTTCCGATCGCCAACCACGCGGTCACATACACCACGTACGACGAGACTAGAAAAGGCCGGTTCAGAACCAAGCGCGGCACCCTTTGGGCTCCTTTTGCTAATCTCGTGTTAGTAAAAGTTTGGTGAGAGACGATTCGCGCTTTTTCAGACTCGTGGCTTTCAGATCGTTTTCTGCTGTTTAGTTTGTGCTTGTGGGTTTGTATCTGCTCTTCAGTGCGTGCAAACAAGTTCCGCGTGACTTAGTCATTGTATTCCTGTTCGTTCATTACTGTTTTTCAGTTCGCTCTTCACAGGCCTTGCTGTTCTTCAGTGCGTTCTGTTACTTCGTTCTGAGCAGCCGATCGTTTTCTAGTCATGTTTCGTATGCGTACTCCTCGTAGAGTTCGTGCTGTGCGGGGGCTTGGTGTTGGGGTTCTGACCTTGACACAAGTCCAGTCCATGAACAGGGTGGGGAGGAGTTCATGGACCAAGAATTGGTTGCTTCAGCGTGACCAGTTCTCTCATATGCCTTTGCTCCGTGAGAATAATCCTGATGATTTCAGGAACTTTCTCTGGATGACAGACCCCGTGTTTCACCGTTTGTTGGCTTCGCTGACCCCCTATATCAGCAGGCAGGATACCTGCATGAGGCAAGCCATCACTCCGGAGCAGAGGTTGGTCGCTACCCTGCGGTATTTGGCCACAGGGAGAAGCCTGCAGGACTTGAAGTTCTCGACAGGCATCTCCCCCCAGGCTCTGGGGATCATTATCCCAGAGACCTGTTCTGCCATCATCCAGGTCCTGCAGAAGGAGTATATGAAGGTAAGATTTTTATCCTTTAATATCACATTTTATTGTATTGAATGTTTGATAATATATTGTATTTCTTTCCTCATTCCCTAATTACCATGATTGTAATATGATGTGAATGTCCCCTTTGTCCTCATGCCTGCTGGATTTTTATGTAATTATTATTTTAGGTCCTTCATACATATTTGCCCTTCACTAACCTCCCCAGCATGGTGTCTCCTGCCCTATATTCACCTCATGTAGTCACTTAAAAATGTATTTTTTCTGCTCCATAGTAGTGCTTTACCCCAAACACCCCCTAAAATGTTTGGAAATGTTATTTTTTATTTAAATTCAGGCAGAGTGCCAGAGGTTTTTTTTGTGGTGTCCCCAAATCATTTTTAGTAACCCTCCCTCCCCCAACTGCTAAGTCAGCTTTTCCCAATTCTCTATCCTCAATCATCTATCTGCTGACTTTGCCAAACCCATACACACTATACCCACCTCTTTTGTGCTCAGATGTATGGATGAATTCCCCAAAGCATGTAGTGCAAGGGCCTGCCTGTATTACTTTCCAATGGTACTGTTTAAAGTTTTTGTATCCTATTATTATCTTGATAGGTAATAGCAGAATGTCCAAATGTCCTCAAATGTGTACAATGTGTATTTATATCTTTGTATTATGACACTTCTTACTTGTCCAGTGAGCTGCTAATAGTGTAACTAAGGAGGGCCTGTTCAAAGTAATCCCCATTATTTAGGCATTCATCTCTCAATGAAGTGAAGAGGGTTACCTGTCCAAGATTTCCACACACCCCCTATAATGTTAGAAATGGCACATGAGAGGGGGGGAGGGGGAATATGATAGGTGTACCTTATACTTTGGCCTTGTTAAATTCCCCTTAGTAAATGCTATCTGGAGGTTGCTAAAATATTATCTGATCTCATATATCCATATACCGACAAGAACCTACTTCTAGATATATAGGACCAAATAAGAGGCGCTCACATCCCCAATGGTGAAAAATGATAAGTGCTAAAATACCATCAAATGATAACTACATCTGAGTGCATAAATACATAAATAAACTGAATGGTGTGATAATACCATACACAGATTAATCCTATGTGACAGTGAAATAATTGTGCCAACAGAATACTACTTGTATTAATTATACAAATCAAGTGGCAACAAATCACCAACTGATGTGACATACAAAATGAAATAAATAAAGTGCAAAATATGAAAAAAAAATGCAAAGTATGAAAAAAATCAGTCCTTAAATCTTTTGTGACAAAAAAATGCGTGTTTTAGTTGGTGACAAAAAAATCCACATAGATCTTCTATAGTGCAGTGATCTTGATAAACTCCACGTGTCTTTCACCTCACCCCCGTGAAAACGTGAATCCACTCCCAATGGAATCTCACTCACCAAATATTTTTGCCAGCACTCTCATGCACGGCAAAAAGCGCTTATGAACCACAATCCAGAATGATCCGATATGCAATTACTTCACAGTGTTTTGGATCAATCCACATGTAAAAGAATTTGAAGACTCACATAGCGTAAACCAGCACGGCAAGTTTATTTAAAACCACTACAATCTTCCATAAGAACACTCACATTTTAAAAGATATATGCCAGCAGTAAAAACCAGTGTAGCTCACAGCAACTTCAAATTCAGTGGAAACACTCAAAGCAACAAATGGTCACGGCGGACCCGAGGTGTGCTAATGCCCAGACTCACGGTCTCTCTCGCCCCCCCTTCGTGGTGCACCGTACAATCAAATCTCTCCTTCCTCTAGTGCGGCTCTCAGCGTTGCTCGTCACTTCTCATAGCCACGCCCCCGACATGTTTCGTCATAGATCAGACTTATTCATGGGATTGGCTAAGCAAGCTGCCCATCATCCCTTAAATCTCCTCCTCACTAGCTTCCCATAGGTTAGTGAGTCCGCATGCGCACAACTCGTGTCCCCGCTACGATAAAGGACCAGGGACTCCGGCGCGCCGCTGTATAAGGATGCAGCTTGCCTTTAATTCACTAAGGACTGATTATAACATAGACCTCATATGGATAGCTCAACTTAAATACACTCTATATAGTGCTACAGGTGACCACATCATTGCAGATACAATCACATCTAAAGTGTATCCTTATTTCAAACCGATGTCTCACACCAAATGTATATATACACCGGTTTGAAATACCCTGAATTCAAAGCTTGCACTCCAATTACTGGAATAACAAACCTCTGGATACACATCATGAACCATAAAATCACATAACCAAAAGGATTTTTTATCCATAATGAATTACATATTAATTAAAATCATATTAAGTACACTGTAAATGTGCTAGAATATAAAAAAATCTATATAAACATCCAACGAATATCCCCTCATTCCCAGTTTACCTAGGACTTGACAACATGGTGAGAATCTGTTTAATTAAATAAAACTACACTAAAAATCCATATGTCATCTCTACATCTAGACATATATGACAAAGATCATAATAATATAAATAATCCTATCATATTTACCCAGGGGAGCGATCGCGGATTAAGCTCCTATAAATTTCACCCCTTCAACAAGGGTATTGTTTATTGATACTGCTCAAAACTCAGCCATCTCTCTCCCCCCACTATTTAGGACTATTTCACAATCTGTGATAGCCCAAATTAAAACCTCCATGTAAATGACTAAAAATTCCTGAAATATAAAAATCATTTAGTCCCATACACTCAGGGTTGCCCAAAATAATTGTAATGCACTGACATAACTCTAAACCTACTACTAGGATGTAAACATCTGAAAAATGATAAATTCCTATTAAACAACCCTAAAGACAAAATATTTAAAAATTATTTATAAAGCAATTTAGATCCAGTTCCCTAGGGGTTAAACTTTTCAATAAAAAGATCCAACGAGTTTCCCTCTGCGATAAATCTCTAACTTTGTTGGAACCTCTCCATGATGAATGGACCACATCAATTCCACAGAACTGTAAGAGCGATGGGTCCTTTTGGTGTCTCTCTTTAAAGTGCAGGGACACACTATGGTATTAATACCCATTCTTAATGTTGGTTAGGTGCTCCGAAATCCTAACCCTTAGCTTTCTTTTTGTTCTGCCTACATAAAGTACCACATCAGATATACAACATAAGAGGAGTTACAGGTGCTAAATTCCCTAATTTGAAAGGATTCCCCATCCCTATTCATTACACTTGTGACTCCTCTATGACTCACTTTTACGGTCCCGCAGCATACACATCTTCTGCAACTGTAAAAACCCTTCAAATCAAGTTTCAAATCATTATGTCCAGGTGGATCAAGGATTTTTCTTACTACATGATCACCAAAGCTCGGAGCCCTTCTGTAAATAAACCTCGGTTGATTCGGTAGGATTTGCCCCAAGTATCTATCTTGACATAAAATATGCCAATGCTTTCTGAATATCCCTTCTATGTCTTTATATTGACAATGATATCCTGATATGAACCCAAACTGATGTTGACCATCAGTCATCTGGGGGCCATTCCTTTTTTCAAAGCATTTATCCCTCGGGATTTGTGCAACTTCCTGAATCACCTTATTTAATACATTGGTGTCATATCCTTTTTGTATAAATTTCTTTTTTAGGATTCCTGCCTGTTCATAAAAATCCTCCAGCTGCGTACAGTTACAACGAACTCGTAACATCTGTCCCTTTGGAATATTTTTTATCCATGCGGGATGGTGGCCGCTTCTTATGGACAGGTAGCTGTTACGGTCTGTCGGTTTAAAAAACACTTTTGTTCTTAATGTGTCCATATATCTTTCAATTGTCACATCTAGGAAGTTCACCGTGTCTCTACTAATCTGGTATTCCAATCTGATATTATTGGTATTATTGTTGAGCTCCTGTAAGAACTCAACTACCGAATCCTCCGTACCCTCCCAGATAAATAGGAGGTCATCAATAAATCTCCGGTAAAACAAAAGCTGGGGCCTCCTAACATTAAAAACCTTCCTGTCCTCCCACTCTGCCATAAACAGGTTGGCGAGGCTGGGTGCAAATTTGGCTCCCATTGCCACGCCAACCTGTTGGGAATAAAAGTCACCATTGCACCAAAAATAATTGTGGGACATGCAAAAATCTAATACATGCCCCAAAAAACGCTTTTGTGCACCTGGGATGTCATCCCTTTTACTTAATGCCCAAATAAGGGCCAAAGATGCGTCTTCATGTTGTATAATAGTATACAGGGAGGCTACATCAGCCGTTACCAAGTATACTGAAGATGTAGCCTCCAACCTTACATTTTTGAACGATGTCAACAAGTCCCCCGTATCTTTCAAATACGCCCTTGTGGTCTTCACGCTCGGCTGGAGGAATTTGTCCAAGTACTCCCCCAGTCTAGCTGTGACAGACCCAATACCATTGACGATAGGGCGAGGCGGTGGGCATTGTGTACTTTTGTGTATTTTTGGCAGGGTGTAGATCACAGGGATTCTACACGCACTCGGGATTAAATATCTCTTCTCTTTGTAGTTTAGAGCATCCATTCTGTACCCCCATTCCACCAGAATCGTCAACTGAGTTTATATGCCTCCGTAGGGTCAGAGGGCAATTTCTTATAGGTGGATCTATCCCTGACAAGCTCCAAGAGTTGGTTGAGATAAAAGGATTTATCTAACAGCACCACTCCTCCCCCCTTATCCGCGGGTCGCACTATCAGATCCTTCTTCTTTTCCAACGAACGTATCCCCTCTCTGATATAATATGGGTTGACCCCTTTGCGTGGGATAAGTTCCTCAATGTCATTAAGCACCAAACTCTTAAACACTTCTATAAAGTGGTTGCTCGGGTTCTGGGGGTTAAAAATGGATTTATTCTTGAGTTCCGTGTCAATTTTGGTGTCAGGTACTCTCGATTTCATAGTGGATTCCACTGGATGGCTAAGAAAATATTTTTTAATGTTCATTGACCTAATGAATTTGTGTGTCTATGTAGACATCAAATTTATTCATTTCTTTTTTTGGGGCACATTTCAGACCCAAGTTCAATATGTTGAGCTCTTTATGATTGAGCTCAACACTGCTCAGGTTGAATATCCCTGTGTTCATGCATCCCTCAGTCGCTTTCTTGGGTTGTTTTGATCGCCCTGCCCTGCATCCCCTTCTTCTCTTCGGGGGGCCACATGATCGTGGTTGTAACCATGGGTCGGGGTGGGTCTTCCTCCCCCCCTTTGGTATGAACCCCTGGGATTCCTCCTCGGAGTTCCCTTCCCTCTCCCCCGCTGGCCTAAAAAAGGCACATTGTAGGGGGCATCTCTTGATTGATCCTCATTTTCCAGTGGAGCAAATCTGTTATGTAATGGGACAACAGAATTATCTCCAGTGTCTTGATGGTATGGGGGATATTGTTGCCAATGCCTGTAATCTGGCGGGGTGTCATACCCATGCGGAGCGTCCCTCACATAGCCCCTTGGGGAAGAGTACTCATTCTGATACCTTACCGGGTACCCCCCTCTTCCCCGTGACATGGGCCTTGGGGATTGGTAATACTCTCGTCCATGATATGCATCCCTCATGCCTCTACCTCTATCGTCAGGTACAGGGCCAGTGCTTACTTGTGCACCTTTACCTTTATTCCCTGTTTTTTTATAATTCTTGTTAATCCCAGGGTTAGGTAGGGGATTAATGGTACCCCCTGTTCCACTACCCACCGTAACCGGATCACAACTAGAGACACCTGGATCATCCATGTTATTAGTATTTACTGTTTGCCATGCATAAATTTTATTGGTTTTAAAATCATTGGAATCCCTATTGAATTTCTTAACTTTTTTCTTCTGCGTTTCTCGGTCAACGTTTTCCAACTTTTTCTTAATATTGACATTGAAATCCTTCATTAGATTGGAATCCTTCATAGGCTCAAGTTTCTCTTGTAACGTTTTTATTTTTTCATTTAACAAACTCAGCTTGATCTGTTTCCTTTTTAGGACTAAAGCTTGCAATTCCCTACCTACCTTATTAAAAAATTCCAGCCATTCATTCATGAATGGCAAATCATTAAGACCATCCTGGGGTGGGACATCCCACCTCAGGCTTCTAAAAATCAGATTCTCCCTACGGTAGTGCTCAAACGTGAACACATCCCACCATGTTTTAAGTTGTTTCTCAAGCAAATTCTCAAGCGTTTTAAGTGCTCCTGAGAAATCCTCATCACTGTCAGTCATTTGATGATCACTAGAAAAAACTGTATCAGGGTTGAGTAATCTATTAATTTAAGTTGAGCTATCCATATGAGGTCTATGTTATAATCAGTCCTTAGTGAAGTAAAGGCAAGCTGCATCCTTATACAGCGGCGCGCCGGAGTCCCTGGTCCTTTATCGTAGCGGGGACACGAGTTGTGCGCATGCGGACTCACTAACCTATGGGAAGCTAGTGAGGAGGAGTTTTAAGGGATGATCCGCGGATAAGGGGGGAGGAGTGGTGCTGTTAGATAAATCCTTTTATCTCAACCAACTCTTGGAGCTTGTCAGGGATAGATCCACCTATAAGAAATTGCCCTCTGACCCTACGGAGGCATATAAAACTCAGTTGACGATTCTGGTGGAATGGGGGTACAGAATGGATGCTCTAAACTACAAAGAGAAGAGATATTTAATCCCGAGTGCATATAGAATCCCTGTGATCTACACCCTGCCAAAAATACACAAAAGTACACAATGCCCACCACCTCGCCCTATCGTCAATGGTATTGGGTCTGTCACAGCTAAACTGGGGGAGTACTTGGACAAATTCCTCCAGCCGAGCGTGAAGACCACAAGGGCGTATTTGAAAGATACGGGGGACTTGTTGACATCGCTCAAAAATGTAAGGTTGGAGGCTACATCTTCAGTATACTTGGTAACGGCTGATGTAGCCTCCCTGTATACTATTATACAACATGAAGACGCATCTTTGGCCCTTAATTGGGCATTAAGTAAAAGGGATGACATCCCAGGTGCACAAAAGCGTTTTTTGGGGCATGTATTAGATTTTTGCATGTCCCACAATTATTTTTGGTGCAATGGTGACTTTTATTCCCAACAGGTTGGCGTGGCAATGGGAGCCAAATTTGCACCCAGCCTCGCCAACCTGTTTATGGCAGAGTGGGAGGACAGGAAGGTTTTTTATGTTAGGAGGCCCCAGCTTTTGTTTTACCGGAGATTTATTGATGACCTCCTATTTATCTGGGAGGGTACGGAGGATTCGGTAGTTGAGTTCTTACAGGAGCTCAACAATAATACCAATAATATCAGATTGGAATACCAGATTAGTAGAGACACGGTGAACTTCCTAGATGTGACAATTGAAAGATATATGGACACATTAAGAACAAAAGTGTTTTTTAAACCGACAGACCGTAACAGCTACCTGTCCATAAGAAGCGGCCACCATCCCGCATGGATAAAAAATATTCCAAAGGGACAGATGTTATGAGTTCGTCGTAACTGTACGCAGCTGGAGGATTTTTATGAACAGGCAGGAATCCTAAAAAAGAAATTTATACAAAAAGGATATGACACCAATGTATTAAATAAGGTGATTCAGGAAGTTGCACAAATCCCGAGGGATAAATGCTTTGAAAAAAGGAATGGCCCCCAGATGACTGATGGTCAACATCAGTTTGGGTTCATATCAGGATATCATTGTCAATATAAAGACATAGAAGGGATATTCAGAAAGCATTGGCATATTTTATGTCAAGATAGACACTTGGGGCAAATCCTACCGAATCAACCGAGGTTTATTTACAGAAGGGCTCCGAGCTTTGGTGATCATGTAGTAAGAAAAATCCTTGATCCACCTGGACATAATGATTTGAAACTTGATTTGAAGGGTTTTTACAGTTGCAGAAGATGTGTATGCTGCAGGACCGTAAAAGTGAGTCATAGAGGAGTCACAAGTGTAACGAATAGGGATGGGGAATCCTTTCAAATTAGGGAATTTAGCACCTGTAACTCCTCTTATGGTGTATATCTGATGTGGTGCCCGTGTGGCCTACTTTATGTAGGCAGAACAAAAAGAAAGCTAAGGGTTAGGATTTCGGAGCACCTAACCAACATTAAGAATGGGTATAAATACCATAGTGTGTCCCTGCACTTTAAAGAGAGACACCAAAAGGACCCATCGCTCTTACAGTTCTGTGGAATTGATGTGGTCCATTCATCATGGAGAGGTTCCAACAAAGTTAGAGATTTATCGCAGAGGGAAACTCGTTGGATCTTTTTATTGAAAAGTTTAACCCCTAGGGGGTTAAACATTGAACTGAATCTAAATTGCTTTATAAATAATTTTTAAATATTTTGTCTTTAGGGTTGTTTAATAGGAATTTATCATTTTTCAGATGTTTACATCCTAGTAGTAGGTTTAGAGTTATGTCAGTGCATTACAATTATTTTGGGCAACCCTGAGTGTATGGGACTAAATGATTTTTATATTTCAGGAATTTTTAGTCATTTACATGGAGGTTTTAATTTGGGCTATCACAGATTGTGAATTAGTCCTAAATAGTGGGGGGAGAGAGATGGCTGAGTTTTGAGCAGTATCAATAAACAATACCCTTGTTGAAGGGGTGAAATTTATAGGAGCTTAATCCGCGATCGCTCCCCTGGGTAAATATGATAGGATTATTTATATTATTATGATCTTTGTCATATATGTCTAGATGTAGAGATGACATATGGATTTTTAGTGTAGTTTTATTTAATTAAACAGATTCTCACCATGTTGTCAAGTCCAAGGTAAACTGGTAATGAGGGGATATTCGTTGGATGTTTATATTGATTTTTTTATATTCTAGCACATTTACAGTGTACTTAATATGATTTTAATTAATATGTAATTCATTATGGATAAAAAATCCTTTTGGTTATGTGATTTTATGGTTCATGATGTGTATCCAGAGGTTTGTTATTTCAGTAATTGGAGTGCAAGCTTTGAATTCAGGGTATTTCAAACCGGTGTATATATACATTTGGTGTGAGACATCGGTTTGAAATAAGGATACACTTTAGATGTGATTGTATCTGCAATGATGTGGTCACCTGTAGCACTATATAGAGTGTATTTAAGTTGAGCTATCCATATGAGGTCTATGTTATAATCAGTCCTTAGTGAAGTAAAGGCAAGCTGCATCCTTATACAGCGGCGCGCCGGAGTCCCTGGTCCTTTATCGTAGCGGGGACACGAGTTGTGCGCATGCGGACTCACTAACCTATGGGAAGCTAGTGAGGAGGAGATTTAAGGGATGATGGGCAGCTTGCTTAGCCAATCCCATGAATAAGTCTGATCTATGACGAAACATGTCGGGGGCGTGGCTATGAGAAGTGACGAGCAACACTGAGAGCTGCACTAGAGGAAGGAGAGATTTGATTGTACGGCGCACCACGAAGGGGGGCGAGAGAGACCGTGAGTCTGGGCATTAGCACACCTCGGGTCCGCCGTGACCATTTGTTGCTTTGAGTGTTTCCACTGAATTTGAAGTTGCTGTGAGCTACACTGGTTTTTACTGCTGGAATATATCTTTTAAAATGTGAGTGTTCTTATGGAAGATTGTAGTGGTTTTAAATAAACTTGCCGTGCTGGTTTACGCTATGTGAGTCTTCAAATTCTTTTACATGTGGATTGATCCAAAACACTGTGAAGTAATTGCATATCGGATCATTCTGGAGTGTGGTTCATAAGCGCTTTTTGCCGTGCATGAGAGTGCTGGCAAAAATATTTGGTGAGTGAGATTCCATTGGGAGTGGATTCACGTTTTCACGGGGGTGAGGTGAAAGACACGTGGAGTTTATCAAGATCACTGCACTATAGAAGATCTATGTGGATTTTTTTGGATGTGGATGTATTTATGCACTCAGATGTAGTTATCATTTGATGGTATTTTAGCACTTATCATTTTTCACCATTGGGGATGTGAGCGCCTCCTATTTGGTCCTATATATCTAGAAGTAGGTTCTTGTGGGTATGTGGATATATGAGATCAGATAATATTTTAGCTCTGTAGTCGTTTAAAGGGGCAGCTCGCTTTTACACTTTTCATTAAGTTTAAAAAATTATTTTTTTGCACATTGAGTGGACCATTCACTGGATCTCACTCCTTATTATTTTTTAATCCATCCACTAGCGCAGTGGGGGTGGTTTTGAATTGAGGGCGGTTTATTAATTCAGATTACCCATTTTATAGTTATATCTGGAGGTTGCCCCATAATGTTTGTGTATAATCTGCTTACCATGTTTCTGAGTAAAAATAGTAATGTTTATTGTTTTTTCCTCAACAGTTTCCTTCCACGCCACAGGAATGGCAGACTGTGGCCTCCCACTTTGCCAAGCGGTGGGACTTTCCTAACTGCGAAGGGGCAATTGATGGGAAACACGTCCACATCGTCCCACCACCCAACTCGGGGTCGTATTATTATAATTACAAGGGGTTTAATAGTATAGTGATGTTGGCGGTGGTGTCGGCTAATTACGACTTCTTGTATGTGGACGTGGGGAAGAATGGCCGGATATCCGATGGTGGAGTCATCACCTAGACGGAGTTCTACAGGCGTCTCCAGAATGGCAGCTTGGACTTGCCAGCTCCAGAGAACAATGTGGAAGGACTCCCATTTGTGTTTGTTGCTGATGAAGCGTTTGCGCTGGGGGACCACCTGATGCAGCCATTCCCAATGAGGACCCTCACACCTGAACAGAGGGTTTTTAATTACCGGCTGGCCAGAGCCCGAAGAGTGGTGGAGAACACATTTAGAAACCTGGCCAGCAAGTTCCGACTATTTATGACACCCATCCATATGGCGGAGTATAAACTGAACCATATTATACTGGCGTGCTGTGTTCTCCCTAACTTTTTAAGGAAACATTCGGCCAACTATGCTTGCTCAATTGGGCCTGAGGCCGGAATCCTACATCAAACCACACTGACGGCTCTTGAAAATGTCCGTCCTGGCTTGCCCTCCCTGAGTGCCTGTGATGTCCGGTTACGCTACCTTGAGTTCTTTGCGGGTAGGGGGGCTATCAATATGCCAGACAATCTGTGAAGCCTTTTTATAATAAAAAAAAAGAAATTCTTGGTGGACATTTACTGCTTGTGTTTGTATTAGCTGACCCTGACAGAAATGTGTTGAGTCCAGAAAATGTCGTGATTGTGTAACCTTATACAAAGCACTGTTGGCTGTTATTTCCTAAATGCAAAAACACATTTCACTACAAGTGCACTTGCAACTGCACTGAAACTGCACTTGTAGTGCAAAAGAGGATTTGCCCTTAGGAAATAACCCCCATTTTTGCTGAAAACAGCAATTACATCACCCCAAAAGTGTTGTATTGTAGTGTTGAGACAATAATCCACACATTCTTGAGTAAGCAACTTTTTTATACCTGCACAATCACATGTGCATTTACCAAAGGTTTTTAAAACAAACCAACATGTTTGTTGTATAACAATTTTTGCAGTAGCATTATCAAAAATCGAAATGTCCATTTCAGATAAAACAGGCCTGTGTAAAACCAACAAGAAAACCAAAAAACTTGAACTTACAAAGTTCACATTAGGTAAAACCTGAAGGCTATATCAGACATCAGTATTTAGGAACTGGGTTTGATATAGCGTTCAGATGGGGGGAAATCACCCCTGGAAAAGCCAAATTTGGAAGATGCACACCAATTTACGAATGTCAACATGTGCTATCTGCCATCAGGGGGATCAAGGGACGTGTTTTGGGGGAGCAAGCCCTTCCTCAACGCTACTTTATAATTGAGGAAGGGGTTGCACCCCCAAAACGCGTCCATTGATCTCCCGTGATGGCAGATAGCACATGTTGACACACTGTGTGCATCCTCCAAATTTGGCTTTTCAAAACATTGCAAAAAGTTTTAAAAGATTGGACCACAATCCAAAAAGTGATTTTGTGGGGTTTTAAATTCGCCCCAAAACATCAATGATGTTATTATTTTTTTTAATAACATCATTGATTTTTTGCTGTATGTTTTGCAGTTCTACATTACACCCCATGATCTCCCCGATCAGGATCTGGGCACTTTGTGATGTGAAACGTTCTGGATCCACAACCTCACGATCACCTAAAAAGAGAGAAACAAAACAAAATCAGGTATCAAAAATCTGCCACTATCCATCTCTTTTACCTGAGCCTGTTGGTGCAGACACTCACCTGTTGTGGTGCCAATCTCCACCACATCTTCTTCTTCCTCCTGCTCTTCTTGGGTTGGTTTTAGTTCCCCTTCTTCCAGAGGTGGGGGGTCTGTGGTCTCCTCGGGTGAGGGGTGTCCCCCGAGTCTTTTCTCCCCTATGTAAAACAAAAATGGTATAATTAGCACACAGATATTTGATGGCAGAACTAGAAATAGGAAACATTGCTTGGAAGTGGGGTACAATTGTCTATTTTAGCCGAGTTCCAAGATGTCCTTTTTGTAATGCCCTTTGTCAAGCTGCAATACTTTACCTGTTTGGTACAAGCTTCACAGATGTAGCCCCCCTACAGTATAGTATGTAGCACCTGTGTGGCCCCCTAATAAAAATGGTGTTCTTGTGTCCCACACTAGTGCTCCAGTGTCCAGATGTGAAAACAGCTGCTCAGTGTCCTCTCCTTACACAGAATCTAGTTGGCATTTCATTCTAGTAACAAACCCATCTACACAAACAAATATTTGGCATCCAAGTAGGCCCAAAAAAAATGTGGGAAAATGCATATGACCTAAACAATGGTGTTTTAGAGCCCGAAAGAAAAATGTTTGATACGAATGAATAATGGGCCCATGAACATCAAAGTTGCCCTTTTAAACGTTACAATTAATAAAAGCATATGGAGCAGCACGAACGGAATAAAGACAGAAAAAATAGGAACACAGCACAACTACTTACTTTTTTGCAGCACTCTCCGGATCTTTCGGTACTGCTCTGGCTCTCTCAATTTCAGGTCCGACCACCGCTTCCTGAGCTGATCTTTCGATCGTCGTACCCCGAAATTCTTCTGCAGACTTTTGATCACTTTCGCCATGATCTTGGCCTTTCGGATATTGGGGTTGGGGTAAGGCCCATACTTTCCGTCATAGTCGGACTTCTTCATGATGTCGACCATCTCCAACATCTCCCCAAAGGACATATTTGTGGCCTTCTGGATCGGGACGTGTCCGCATCCGGGCTTTCCTCCTCCTCGTTCCTGCAATTAGCACGCACCTGCTGTGACTCTGCCATGTGCTCTTCCCCCACTGCGCCGAACGAAAAGGGGTGGGGAATAGACTAGAAAGAACGTCAGGGGCGGGCGGAGTTACACGCATGCGCAGTGTGTATAAAGCGTAACACGCGTGCATATTACGTACGATCTGTGAGCGGAGGAAGGAGCATTGGACGCGCCGATCGTAAGAACGAAGGTAAGAGACAAACTTCTGCCTATACTGCTTCTACATTGAAGACTATATTGTAACAAGATTAGCAGAGTTTTGTCTGACATTAGGCTTTGTCTTGTGTTGTGTCTCGCAGTGAACATGGATATGCTAATGAAAGATAATGACTTCATGTCAGTATTCCTAGATATGTTAAGGGAGCTGCCCTGTCTGTGGGAGATTAAACACCCCCATTTCAAGAACCAAGCAAAGAGGAAGGCAGCACTGGAGCAATTGTGTGAAATTGTGAAGCAGGTGATCCCCACGGCAGACATCACCTATTTAAAGATCTTCATTGGTGGCCTGAGGAGCACATATCTAAGGGAGCGCAAGAAAGTCCTGGATTCACAGAGATCCGGAGCAGCAGATGACATCTATGTCCCCAGGATGTTGTACTACGACAGGCTGCATTTTCTGGCAGGCCAGACTGAACCCAGGCCATCCCTCTCAAGTCTTCCTTCCTTGCTTCCTTCCGGCTGAGGCTTCTGACGCCCAACCTGGGCCTTCCAGGCCACATGTGGAGGATCCCAGATTGAGCCAGGTATAGCATTCCTCTAAATATTTCTGCTTGTCCAATCAATGATGTTAACTAGATGTTAGTTGGGAGTACTAATTTATGATTGTGACTGATGATGCAAAAACTAAAACCATGTCCCTTTTTCATACACAGGGAAGTCTCAGCCAGGAGGTGGCCGGGCCGAGCCGGCTGGCTGATCTGCAGGTCCCTCCATCCCCCCTGAAAAGAGAAAGTGGCAGTAGGAGGAGTACCCTAGAGGAGGCTACCAGAGGACTCTTTTGGAGGGCTACAGAGGTCCTGGGAGCACCACACACCTTGGAGGAGGACATTGCTGCCGTCATTGCATATAAAATGCAGAGGATGGAGGAGGGACAACAAGTCATGTGTGAGGCGCTCATATTGGAGGCTCTTAACAAAGGTATGAGGGGCCAAATGACAGCTTAGATACACCTTTGTGATGGTCCTCCTCCTCCTCCTGCAGGTCCTCCTCCTCCCTCTCCTCCAGGTCCTCCCAGTCCTCCTCCAGGTCCTACTCCTCCTCCTGCCACATCTCCAACAGCACAGCCACAGCCGGGAAGGAAGCGTGAAAGGAAGACCAGAAAGTGAGGACCCTGGATCCAGTCTGGTCGGCCAAAAAATGCAGCCTCTTGTGGTACCACAGCCTGGGGACACACTTGTCATCTGCTGCTTTCAAGATCTCTGAGAATCCCGGACCAGACTGCCCTCCCTTACATATGGACTCCTCAGGCCACCAATTTTGATGTTCAAGAATTGATGTCTGCCGTGGGGGTCCCAGGCTTCGCTAATTTCTCATGTTGATACAGTGTTGCCTTCCTGTTTGTTTGGTTCTGATCCCTTAATAAAGGATTTTTGTTTTGAATTATACTCTCCTATGTGTTTTACTTCAAAAATGACAGTTTTTTTGTGAGGATTCAGGTACATTTCAAATATACAATGTGAAATGAACAAGGGACACCAACAACAAACAATCTCCTGGAGATTAAATAATAAAAGATATCAATGGTGTTTGGGTAACTTGACACACAAAACACACACAAAAATATTCTGGAGGAAAATTAAAAATAACATTGAACAAAGATCAGCCTTTGAAAAAATTCAAACATTAAATAAAAAAAAGGCTTAAAATCCCCCCAAAAATTCAATAAAAAAAAAAAAATTCTGTCAGATGTGACAACTAATAACAATATATTCAGGGAATCCCAATAAAAAAAACAAAAATAAAACTTTGTGAGAAGTGTGTGTGAATATGAGCAGCAAAACGACTTAATTCTTGTCACATTATAAAGAAGAAGAGAGTGCGCTGTATTAAACCATTTTTAACATTGCTGCGTGACGAAAGTGCTGTATCCATTGCGAACGCTAAGTTTACCAGAATGAGCTGTTCCATCTTGGAATTTCTTCTGAGCATGTGTGGCACTTTGTGCTTCGGAACAGGCCACACATGGTCGGAATTGACGCGATCGGATTTTGTTGTCGGAAAATTTTATCTCCTGCTCCCCAACTTTGTGTGTCGGAAAATCCGATGGAAAATGTCCGATGGAGCCCACACACGGTCGGAATTTCCGACAACACGCTCTGATCAGACATTTTCCATCGGAAAATCCGACCGTGTGTACGGGGCATAATGCCTCGTACACACGGTCGGATTTTCCGACGGAAAATGTGTGATAGAACCCTGTTATCGGAAATTCCTACCGTGTGTAGGCTCCATCACACATTTTCCATCGGATTTTCCGACACACAAAGTTTGAGAGCAGGATATAAAATTTTCCGAAATCCGTTGTCGGAAATTCCGATCGTGTGTACACAAATCCGACGGACAAAGTGCCACACCTGCTCAGAATAAATAATGAGATGAAAGCTATTGGCCACTTCCCCGTTTATAGTCCCAACGTATGTGTTTTACGTCACCGCGTTCAGAATGATCGGATTTTCCGACAACTTTGTGTGACCGTGTGTATGCAAGACAAGTTTGAGCCAACATCCGTTGGAAAAAATCCTAGGATTTTGTTGTCGGAATGTCCGAACAAAGTCCGACCGTGTGTACGGGGCATACCTCTTAAAAAGTGCCAAATGTGGCAGTGGAAGGGGGAGGTTTATCACCCTTTATGTGATAATGACTAAGCCCCTCCCCTTCATGCCATTTTTGAAAAGGGGCAGAGTATGGGTGGCCTTAAAATGATGCCCCCCCTAAAAGAAGTTCTGCAGACGCTCATGGATCTATCCTCATTGGTCACAGCACAAAAAAAAAAAAGCTCCTGAACCCAGGAGCGTGGGTATCCCATGATAAAAAATTGGAGGGGAAAAGGGAGGCAAGAACAAAAAAAACATATGGCATTCCACATGAAAATAAAGACACTCCAGCATAACGTTATACAAATAAATATGATGAAAAAAAAAAAATATATATATATATATATAGTGGGGCAAAAAAGTATTTAGTCAGCCACCAATTGTGCAAGTTCTCCCACTTGTAATTGTCATCATAGGTATACCTCAACTATGAGAGACAAAATGTGGAAACAAATCCAGACAATCGCATTGTCTTATTTGGAAAGAATTTATTTGCAAATTATGGTGGAAAATAAGTATTTTGTCAATATCAAAAGTTCATCTCAATACATTGTTATATATCCTTTGTTGGCGATGACAGAGGTCAAACGTTTTCTGTAAGTCTTCACAAGGTTGTCACATACTGTTGCTGGTATGTTGGCCCATTCCTCCATGCATATCTCCTCTAGAGCAGTGATGTTTTTGAGCTATTGCTGGGCAACATGGACTTTCAACTCCCTCCAAAGGTTTTCTAAGGGGTTGAGGTCTGGAGATTGGCTAGGCCACTCCAGGATCTTGAAATGCTTCTTACGAAGCCACTCCTTCATTGCCCGGGCGGTGTGTTTGGGATCAATGTCATGCTGAAAGACCCAGCCACGTTTCATCTTCAATGCCCTTGCTGATGGGAGGAGGTTTGCACTCAAAATCTCACGATACATAGCCCCATTCATTCTTTCATGTACACGGATCAGTCGTTCTGTTCCCTTTGCAGAGAAACAGCCCCAAAGCATGATGTTGACACGTTCATGCTTCACAGTAGGTATGGTGTTCTTTGGTTGCAACTCAGCATTCTCTCTCCTCCAAACACGACGAGTTGTGTTTCCATCAAACAGTTCTACTTTGGTTTCATCTGACCATATGACATTCTCCCAATCCTCTTCTGGATCATCCAAATGCTCTCTAGAAAACCTCAGACGGGCCCGGACATGTACTGGCTTAAGCAGGGGGACACGTCTGGCACTACAGGATCTGAGTCCCTGGCGGCGTAGTGTGTTATTGATGGTAGCCTTTGTTACATTGGTCCGAGCTCTCTGCAGGTCATTCACTAGGTCCCCCCGTGTGGTTCTGGGATTTTTGCTCACCGTTGTGATCATTTTGACCCCACGGAGTGGGATCTTGCATGGAGCCCCAGATCGAGGGAGATTATCAGTGGTCTTGTATGTCTTCCATTTTCTAATTATTGCTCGCACAGTTGATTTCTTCACACCAAGCTGCTTGCCTATTGCAGATTCAGTCTTCCCAGCCTGGTGCAGGTCTACAATTTTGTTTCTGGTGTCCTTCGACAGATCTTTGGTCTTCGTCATAGTGTAGTTTGGAGTGTGACTGTTTGAGGTTGTGGACAGGTGTCTTTTATACTGATAACAAGTCCAAACAGGTGCCATTAATACAGGTAATGAGTGGAGGACAGAGGAGCCTCTTAAAGAAGAAGATACAGGCCTGTGAGAGAAATCTTGCTTGTTTGTAGGTGACCAAATACTTATTCTCCACCATAATTTGCAAATAAATTCTTTCAAAAATCAGACAATGTGATTGTCTGGATTTGTTTCCACATTTTGTCTCTCATAGTTGAGGTATATCTATGATGACAATTACAGGCTGGTGGTATCTCTCTCTCTCTCTCTAATATATATATATATATATATATATATATATATATATATATATATATATATATATTATATAGAGAGAGAGAGAGAGAGAGATTACTGGATGACCAGCTTCAAAAATGTCAGAGTCAGCCCAGACCTTGCATCTATTTACAACATACACAAAAAATGTACATCCTAACTAGGTAGAACCCTACTGCTAGCAAGATAAATAACCGACACATGTAAAATTCACATTAATGCATATTCTTCAGGTTGTTGGCCTGAAAAGAAAAAAATGTTAGTGAACACGTTTACCTATACATCTTGGTTGTGGCACCACCCCAGAGGGAATGATCTTTCACCCACAACAACTTTAATTTGTAGTTAGCATGCAGCTAAAAAGTCCATGATCTTTAGCTCATCCTAGTGGCCAACTTTTGACACGTCATCCTTCTCCAGCTCTCTGGGACAGACAAATCCTACAACCCCATCTAAAAAGTGCAAAAAACAAAAGGAAAAAAATGTACATGCCCTGTACAGCAGAATTTTTCTGCTGCCATGGATACTAACTACTGAAATAAATTGTCCATATCCTTGATAGAAAGGATTGGCTCTGCAGACCCAGGATCCCATATCCAGTGAACACATAGCAAATAAATTTGGGGAGGGGGCACTAAGGACAAACATACCCCCTTTGTATTTATTAATTAGGCCTATGGGCCCACTCCCTTAACTTGTGAATACAGAACTTTCTTCAACTAGGGGGCTGAGCAACAATCCAGCAACAGTCCAAAGAACAAAGCAGAGGGTCCCCCCTGCAGCAGAGGTAAACCTCTTTTTTTCAGCAGCTCCATGGCTCCTCAATTTCCAAGCTAGGCCCGGAATCCAGGCCACATGGTCACCCTATAAGGAAAAAAGAAATATTTGCTCTAACCACAAAGATGCCACCTAAAGTATAGGTACAGGTAGTGCGACTACGTGTACAGGTGATGTGATTATATGCTGCACCTCTATAAGTTAAATACTGAAAACCTAAAACAAATTGGAAAAGAAAAGAAAAAGTGCGCAAATTAACCACTAAAAATGGTGATAAATATTTGGTGCAAAACAAAAACCAAATCTCAACATAACATATGAAAAAATATCAATAATTATGTGTATCACAACACACAAAAAATTGTGAAAGAAAGTCCATGTATTATCTGAAAATAGAAAAAAAGTCCTCAAATGAATCTCCAGAAAACAGGGCACATATTCTTCAATCCAACCATCTGAGATGCGGTGCAAAATGTAAAAATACAAACTGCTTATCAGATAAGTTGGATCTCAAATGATGGAGATCAAAGGCGCCTATGCATTAGCCTGCCGGCAGGTCAGCTTGCGGTAGTCAAACGACAGGGAGATGTCCACCTGTTACCTGCTGGGAGTGAAGCTTTCTTCCGCTGGTTCCTTGGTAACAGGTGGACATCTCCCTGCCATTTGACTAACGCAAGCTGACCTGCCGCCAGGCTAATGCATAGGCGCCTTTGATCTCTATCATTTGAGATCCAACTTATCTGGTTCAGGTTCAGTTCTTTCATCTGTCAGCAGGATTTCCCCCGCTGACATATGAAATGTATACAAAAGAATGCAGGCAATTAACGGTTGTTAAGGAGAGGGGCCACCGCGTCCATAACAACCAATGACGTTTCAGCTGTCAGTGAGATTTCCCTTCCCCACATTGTACCTGCCCCCTCCCGTGCCATCCCCGCCCCTCCCATGCTGGCCACGCCCCTCATCCTTAGCTCCGTTTGTTGTGTTCTCTGGCCCATGTGCACCTCCTCCTCGGGCTCCTCTCCTTTGCTTCCCCCCACCTCTGATGACTTTCTTAAGTGTGTCAGCTGCTGCAAAACTTCTTGGAGGGGGGTGGGTAGGTCTGCTGGGTGTTGTAGGGCAGAGCAGTGATTAGCAGCTGTGGGATTCCCAAATACCCCCCTTCCCCTCCCTGCCTGCATTTCTACTCCCCCCTCCCTGCATATACAAACAATAACCCCCTCTCCACCTCTCCACCCTAAACAATAACCCCCTCTCCACCCTAAACAATAACCCCTCCCCACCTCTCCACCCTAAACAATAACCCCCGCCCCACCTCTCCACCCTAAACAACCCTCTTCCTGCCTCTACACCCTAAACAATAACCCACCTCTCCACACTAAACAATAACCCCCTCCCCACCTCTCCACCCTAAACAATATCCCCCTCCCCACCTCTCCACCCTAAACAATATCCCCCTCCCCTCCTCTCCACCCTAAACAATATTCCCCCTCCCCACCTCTCCACCCTAAACAATAACCCCCTCCCCACCTTAAATAATAACCCCCCTCCCCACCTCTCCACCTTAAACAATAACCCCCCTCCCCCCCTCTCCACCCTACACAATAACCCCCCTTCCCGCCTCTCTACCCTAAACAATAATCCCCCTCCAGCCTCTCCACCCTAAACAATAACCCCCTCCCCATCCTAAACAATAACCTACCTCTCCATCCTAAACAATAACTCCCCTCCCCTCTTCTCCACCCTAAACAATAACCCCCCTCCCCACCTCTCCACCCTAAACAAGTCATAAGAAATACATATGGAACAGGAAGTGCAGATCTCTGGAAGTTGTACCAGAAGTTCCTGTTCCGCTGGTATTTAATAGCCCATCATATTGCCAAATTCTCTCCTCAACAGTCTCTAGCTTGCTGGAGAAACTGTGGTGCACCTGGTACACTCTACCATATACTATGGTCCTCTCCTCGCCTCTCCCCATACTGGCCAAGAGTGGTTGAACTTGTACACCGGGTGATCCAACTAATTATTCCTATGACCCCTGGCATGGCCCTATTCTCATTGGAAATAGACAAAATTCCTCCTAACCTCAGGAATTTGGTCAGTCATATCTTTCTAGAGGCTTACCTTACATTAAGCAAACACTGGAAACATCCTAATGCCCCTAGCTTAACTGAGGTGATACGAACGACACATGTTCATGCCAACTACAAACTACTCTGTCACCACCAGTGGGAATTATGCTACTGTCTTGACTGTCTGGAAACCTTGGTTAGAGTGGTATAAGGTATCCTGTTATATTTGACTATTACTGATAGTACATTGTGACTTATGGGTAAACGTACATACTTACTACCTGCCTTCGCTTTGTTAGTCTCTACATTTGTATGTTTATCCATGTTTAGGGTCAGCAGCAAACAATGATTCTTGACTGTAATTCTCCTCTTTTCCCATGTTTCTCTTGTTTCTCCCTTTCATGACTAAGTCTATTTCTGACATTTGGTGTTTGCAAGTTAAAGTCCGTATTTTTTGCTAGAAAATTACTTAGAGCCCCCAAACATTATATATATATATATATATATATATATATATATATATATATATATATATATATATATTTAGCAGAGAATCTAGAGAACAAAATGGCAATTGTTGCAATATTTTATGTCACACGGTTTTTGTGCAACAGTGTTTTAAACACAACTTTTTAGGAAAAGGTTTTTGTGCAACAGTGTTTTAAACACAACTTTTTAGGAAAAGGTATTTGTGCAACAGTGTTTTAAACACAACTTTTTAGGAAAAGGGACACTTTCATGAATTAAAAAAAATGAAACAGTAAAGTTAGCCCAATTTTTTTGTATAATGTGAAAGATGATGTTACTCCGAGTAAATAGATACCAAACATGTCACGCTTTAGAATTGCACGCACTCGTGGAATGGCGACAAACTTTTTTGCTGTCACAAGGAATGTGAACATCCCTTGTGACAGTAAAAGATGGTGACAGGTACTCTTTATGGAGGGATCGGAGGTCTAAAAGACCCCCAATCCCCTCTTTGCACTTCAAAGTATTCAGATCGCCGAATACTGAATACTTGAAACCGGCGCCATTGGCAGCCGAGTAAACAGGAAGTGACGTTGTGATGTCGCTTCCGTATTTACAACCAGGAGACTGGAACAAAGCTGTTTCCGGCTTTGTGCTAGTCTGTCCCTAGCCGCCGGAAGAGGCAGATCGATGAGCGGGACTCCCGGTGGGACAGGAGCCCCGTTCAGAGCAGCGGGAGGCGTCGAGAGGGGGGACGTACCCTCTCGCTCCTCCGGGATAACAGCCGAGCGGCTTTTAGCCGCATCGGTTGTTATCCCTGGAAAGCCGATTGCCCGCTCTACAAAACAGTACCAGGATGATGCCTGCAGCTGCGGGCATCATCCCGGTATAATACCCGAAAGCCAAGGCTGCACATCTGCGTACGTTCAGCGGGAAGGGGTTATATTTGCTTATTCAAGAACCTCTATTCTGTTGTGAGGTTTTAATGTATGTACTGATGTTATATGTGCATCATTGCCACAACGTTTTCTTTTCAATTTTATTTTATTAAAAGGTGAGGGATTAACAAATGTATTAATCAAGTTACAGAGTATAATACACATGTAGGTTACATACATCAGTGAGGTAAGCTTTTACAGATTATGCACAGTCTAAGGCAGTGATGACAAACCTTGGCACCACAGATGTTTTGGAACTACATTTCCCATTATGCTCATGCACTCCTGGTGTAGTAGTAATGCATCGTAATATAATAACATGCCACATACAAGAGTGAATAACAACATGCGTGCGGGTTCCAATCTACAATATTATATCAATTGTACGCATATCTATGGTGTAATGTGGACCATCTTAATCGGGATGATATGCTGTAGGAATCCCCATTGTCTTAGAGTAAATATCTAGTTCACGGTTCTATACTGGGTATATGACCTCAGGTCGTATGCTTGGATATTATGTTCAGTGCGGGAAAAGAGCAAGAAGGTAGAGAAGAAGGGTTACATCAGGGAGGGGGTAAGGGAGGTTAGAAATGATCACTCCAGCATGGCTAGCCAGCAGTTGAGATTGGGTCCTCAGCAGCCCATAAAGTAAAGTCTGCAGAGTAACGAAACATCAACCAGGAGGTCCAAGTGATGGAGAACTGTTCCTCCTTCCCAGTTTCCTGCGCCAACAGACGTTCCAGATCTTTTATCTGATCCACTTCAACAGCCCATTCTCCTAAGGTAGGCACGGCCTCTGTTCTCCAATGACGGGGAATCACCGTCCTAGCTGCAGCCAGAAAGTGACGCAATATAGGAGGGCAAGCCCACCAAATGTGGAGCATTGTCCCTCTAGAGGACAAGCATCTCCAGCAAGTGTCTGGCAAAGAAGGGTTAAAGTGTTGTATAGTCGTAGGGCATCTGTACCAGCTTGTCAACAATTTAAACCTTTTTCTTTAGTCTTAGTTGCTAGGGAAATCTTATGCGTCAGTACGAAGCTCTTTTGCCAATCAGCAGGTGAGATAGAGTGTTGTAAATCCATTTCCCATTTCTGTGTATATGGTGGAAGGTCAGGGGTAGATATGTTCAGTAGCAGGGAGTAAAGTAAGGATACAACGTGTGTCGGTGGGTTGGGTTGTAACAGCAGTTCATCGAAATTCGATGGGCCAGATAGGATATCCGCTAAGGAAGAAAAGGTGCGTACATATGACACAATTTGACTTCTCTGTAGCCACATTGTTGGGTGTCTCAAAGCTGTCTGGGGAGGCGTGTCCGTTCTTAGAGATGGGTCCGTGTGAAGGGCCTGAGCTAGGCGTCTATGGTTTTCCCTATTCCAGGGTCCGAATCGCCTCCCTCTTACAGCTGAAGGGAAAGCCGGGGTCCCAAAGAGAGGGGTCATAGGGCCCTGTGGGTTAGATATTTTACTAGTTAAACACTTTTGTTAAGATGGGGGTAAGAAGGGAGGCAAATTGTTTGTAAAATTTTAGAGTAAAGCCATCAGGGGACGGGCTTTTACCTGATGGGGTAGCTGCGATGACAACTTCGTCCTCTGAGATTGATGCTTCAAGGTCCTCTATCGTTTCGTCATCCAAGGTAGGTAATGCAGTCTGTGAAATATACAAGGCCTGGGCTTCTGCCTTAGTGGAGGGAGAGTCAATAGGGCTTGTTGCAGGTATGTTATATAGGGATTGGTAAAAATCCCTGAATATCTGGCCCATTTTAGAAGGCGAGGAAACGGTTTCCCCAGATTTGTCCTGAATGTGGGATATGAATGTGGTAGGTTGTTTAGTATGTAAGGTGTGAGCCAGCGATCTGCCGCATTTGTCCTGGAATTGGTATTGGTGAAAGGCAAGTTTGTTCGCAAACGTACGGGCTGACGCTTCGTATAATTCCCTGAGCTGGGTGCGGGCAGAAGAGACCTCCGCAAGTGTCCCCACCATTGGAGAGTGCTTATGGGTAGTTTCTAGTGTCCTAAGCTTATGGACTGCGGTATCTATTGCAACCGAGCGTTCTCTTTTAAAACAAGCTCCCATTTGTATAAAGCTGCCCCGCAAAACCGTCTTTAATGCCTCCCATTTAATGGGTGGTGGAGTGTCATCAGAAGCGTGATCCGCAAGCAATTTGATATGGTCTCTGAGATCCGCGCGGCACACCCTGGATCTGTTAGTAGCGAGTCATTTAGTCGCCATGTCCACTCTTTTACTGGGGTGGTTATAGATGGCACGTTTCAGAACCTGCAACTTAGGAAAGGATATAGAAGAACTGGAAGTTGAGGAGTCCAGAAGTGGATCTAGAGGAGCGTTAAAGTCTCCTCCGAGTATGAGCTTGCCCTCCATGAAACCCGCCAAGCACTTTAAGTATCACAAGGCTGATGGGATTTGGTGAGTATTAGGTAGGTATATGTTGGCTATCGTAAATTTGGTCCCCCATATGGAAATTTTCACAAAAACGTATCTTCCCTGAGGATCTGCCATATGATTGAGTAATTCGATAGGGAGTGACTTGTGGAAAGCAATAGATACTCCCTTAGATTTTTGTGTCGGGTTGGTGCTGTGAATCCATCTATTAAAGTATCTGTTGGAGCAGGAAGGGGTGGAGTCAGACGTTTGTGGGGTGCTGAGAGGAGGGGCCGGATGTGGGCGGGGTCGGGTCGGGGCTGAGCCTGGGTTGCTGGGTGTCCCTCACGCCGTGATGTCTGCTAAAACAGGCTCGCGGACCATACACTAGTCTCCGGCTGCCCCCCCCCTCCGCCCCGGAATGACGCTGTTGGCCCCAGCGATCACTGCTCCCTGTATCTCGGCCTCAGGCCCCGGCGGCGGAAGGTGAAGGCGGTGGGAACGGTGCCCCGAATCCACAGCTGCAGCGGCCATTACGGACAGGAGCTTGGACGGGTTCACCGGGCCTCCGCAAAACGTGCGCCGGTGCCTGCTGGGAGGAGAGAGGAGAGGAGACAAGCACAGTTCACTACGCAGCAGAGCCTGAGGAGACGGTTCGCTTGGATCGAATGACGGAGGAGGGACAGAGAGCGGCAGAGAGGGACAGTTTATGATAGAAGCTGGATGGTAAATCCAAAGAAATCTTATGGAACAGGTGAAAGCCCCAGGAGTGAAGAAAGTGGGTAAGATTCTGGTTCATTTTTCTCGCCTGAAGATGGGTAAGTGACGTACTGGATCACTTGTAATACTGCTAAGTTGCAGGGAAACCTTGTGCATATGTGACTGCTATACCGCCTCACCAGTATATGGGACTATACTATAATAAGGTAGCATCAAATCTAAAATCATTCTATAATAATAAACTGGTTTGTTGTGGCACTGAAGATGGGCAAGTGAGGCATTGGATTGCTCCTAATACTGTTAGTCTGCTAGGCTGCATGGAAACATTGCATCTTATGTGACTGCTATACTGTCTCACCTGTATATATGACTATACTATAATAAGGTATCACCACTATATAAATCATATCATAACAAGCTGGTTTATCTCTGTGCTGGGAGGTGGGTAAGTGAAGCATAGGAGTACTCCCAATATTGCTAAACTGCATGGAACTGCATGGAAACTGGGCACCATATGTGATTGTTACACTGTCTCACCTGCATATGTGACTGTACTAAAATAAGGGATCACCACCATATAATAGCATACTATAATAATAAGCGGACTTATTTTTGAGTTGAAAGATGGGCAAATGAGGCATCGGATTACTTCCATTACTGTTAGCTGCATGGAAACTACGCATCATAGGTGACTGGTATACTGTTCCACATATATATGTAAATGTATTGTAACAACGTACCGTTACAATACAACACTACACCAGAGTAATAATCGCGGTGCAACGAAATAAATATCTTGGGGGATTAAGGTAACCCCCAGTATCAGGGGAAAAAGTCAGAAAACAGCAGCACACATAGTAGATTGGGAGCCTTTAATTCGGTGCAGGTGGAAAATGAGAGGAAAATCAACAAAAGGGCCCACGAACCCACCCAGAACAAGTGCAAGCCCGGGAACCATCAGAAAATATGGTGAATGAAAGTAGCAAAGAAAGCAATTCAACAGGCGCAAAAAATAAAACTCCAGACCGACCGGCTAAAATTGGAACAAGAAAACAAATGGCTGATATGGACACAAGACCCTCCAGTAACGGGGTAGAAGTAGAAATGCCAGTAGAGATCCAACAGGCAAATCAGCTTCCTACCAAGGGAGAAATCGCTGAAATGTTTGCGAAACTGGAGGCCTCAATCAAAGGTGAGATCAGTGCGGTACATGAGAACATGAGCCACCTATTAGCTAGAGTGGAGGAAGTAGAAACAACAGTGGACAAGCAAGGAGAAGAAATAAAAAATTTGAAATATCAGATAGAAGTGCTGCAGAAGGAACAGAGGAATATAAGGTACAAAATGGAAGACCAGGAGAACCGCAGCAGAAGAAAAAACCTCCGGATTAGAGGCCTCCCGGAAGCGCAAGGTGAAAAAGAAAATTTACAGGAAAAAATGGAGGAAATTTTCAAAGATCTAAAGAACTCTAGCAACATCAGCGGTAATTTAAACCTAGATAGAGTCCATCGAATTAGGAAGCCAGCCGAAATCAGGGGACATACTCCGCGAGATGTCAAAGTGCGGTTTCATAACTTCCGGGACAAAGAGCTGATTAGCACGAACTTAAGGAGAAATCTGCAAGTGAAGTACGGCGAAACAAGTTTATACATCTTCCAGGATCTAGCCGCAGAAACCCTAAGCAGAATTTTGAAACCTTTACTAGCTGTCTTAAAGGCGAACGAGGTCCAATACTCCTGGGGCTTCCCTGCCAATCTAACTGGACGCAAGGACGGCCGTAAGGCTGTGTTGAGATTTCCGGAGGAGACCCAGAATTTCTGCGACCGACTTGGAGTCCCAGTAATGGAGATCCCGGGGTGGTGGGAGAAAAGCAGAAATCAGGAACATATAGGGGACTCAATCATATGAAAACCAATACTAATGGCAAAAGAACACAGGGACTGAAAGAGGCCCCGAACCTAAAATGATTGAATATGGATTTATCTTTCTGTTCTTTCTCTTCTCTCCCTGTCTTTCTCTATGCGATTTAAAGTCGGTGGGGGTTGGGGGTGGGGTGGGCGGAATGTGTGTGGGAGGGATGGCTGGGATTACACCCAGAGGGAAGCTTTCGGCCAGACTTGTCCCTCCTTCGAGCTCAACCTCTGGAGAGTAAACCGTGTGGCCAGGTGGAGTTGGTAGGCCAAGGTTTTTGTTTAGGGGGCTCATGTGGCACCCCAATACTCCCCCCAACTCATTGAGAAAGGGGAAAGGGCGAGGGGGTGGGTGAGGGAGACCTGGGGGGGTGGAGGTGGGTGGGCGAAAGGAGGGGGAGGGGGGTTAGGGGAGGGGAGGGTGCAGGGGAGGGGGAGGGGGGGTTGGGGGAGGTGGCGAGGGGGGGTTAGGGGTAGGACGAGACCGGTCCATTCCTCGGTGGATCCGACCATATAGTTCTGAGGGGCTATGTAAAGGTGTAAATGGGGTTAAAACAACAGGATGGCCAGGATAAATATAGTTACATATAATGTGAGGGGCATCAACTCTCCCATAAAATGTGCGAACATAATGGGAGAATTGAGATCCCAGAAAGCAGAGGTAGTCTTCCTACAGGAGACCCACCTATACCTTGGTAAAAGTAAGAGAATAGCTACAAGCGATTTTCCGTATTGGATCAATGGAGACTCCCCGATAAGAGGAGCAAAAGGAGTTGCGATTGGTTTTGCAAAGGGAGTTGGGTTCACAATAGAGGAGAGAGTAATCGACCCGAAGGGTCGCTTCCTGCTCATAAGAGGTAACCTGAATGGGACAGAATGCTCATTGGCGAATATTTACTGCCCAAACACCAACCAAGGAAGGTTCCTATTGGGAATCCTGGCAAAGTTTGAAGTCTTTAAGAAAGGAAGGGCCATTATCGCAGGAGATTTCAATATATGTTTAGAGCCAGGTAAAGATAGTACGTCGCATGCTCGGGAGTCTGAAGGCAGGTGGATGAATAAACTCAAGAAAAAACTGCGTCAGCAGCAGCTGGTAGATATATGGAGAGGGAACAAAAACAAGTGAAAATTAAAAATTATCTAAGCGAAGTGTTAATGGCCAAAATAACGGAAAATGAGCGAACCACACTGGAGACCCCTATTACGGAGACTGAAGTGAGAAAGGCAATTAGGGAGACACAAGTAGGTAAGAGCCCAGGCCCGGATGGGCTGACAGTGCTTTATTATAAAAAATAGGAGATACGGAATATAAACTTGCAGCCTTTGCAGATGACATCCTACTGTATATAACCCATCCAAGGATTTCCCTCCCGAATATTATGGCTAATCTAGTAGGATACGGAAAGTTATCAAACTTCAAAGTAAACCCAACCAAATCTGAAGCATTAGAGATAAATCATACCAAGGAAAGCGACCACTCTTATCAAAAATATTTCCCCTTTGTGTGGGGGAAAAAAGAACTGAATTATTTGGGTGTAAAAATCAGTACATCAACTGAAACGTTATATCAAGTGAACTTTATCGCGCTGTTAAATGAGGTGAAAGCTGAATTGAATAGAATACATCTGGGTCAATTATCCTGGGCGGGAAGAATTAATATATACAAAATGGTTCTATTACCAAAAATAACCTATAAAATGCAAATGTTACCAATAACACTGCCACATACATACCTCAGAAGGCTACATTCAATGTTTATAAAATTTATTTGGAGGGGAAAGACACCAAGATTAAAATTCACACAATTGATTAACACTAAAGGTAAAGGGGGGTGGGGAGCACCAGACATAAGGAAATATTACGAAGCTATCGCTCTAGCCAGAGTTATCGACTGGGTTAAAAATAAAGAAAAACACTGGGTAGTAATAGAAAATAAAATTAGTGACACTAAATTGGATAAGATTATATGGATTTCACCCCAGCAGAGAAAATACAGCACTGAAACACATGTAATCACTAAGCATGCACTTAAGATATGGGACACCCTATATAGAAAGGAACACTGGGAATACAACTCACCCTTAATACCACTCAAAGATTTAGAACAGTTTGCACCAGGGAAAGAGGAATGGTTTGGCAAATGGTTACTAGAAGAAAATATACAACTAAAAGACGTAATGCACAGGGGTAGAATACGTTCATTTCAAGAGCTACAGGATAAAAGAAACATGATAGTTATAAACCCCTGGCGTTATAACCAATTAAAACAACCAATTAGATCGATGGATAATTTATTACTACTTGAAAAAATCTGCGCAGATAAAGAGGAGAGGGGGGGGGTTTCTCCCGGATATATAAAGTTCTGGTCGAACTAGGAAGGATAGATAACCAGGACTGTATAGGGAAATGGGAGAAGGAGTTAGAGAGAACTCTAATAGGGCGTACACACGGTCGGACTTTGTTCGGACATTCCGACAACAAAATCCTAGGATTTTTTCCGATGGATGTTGGCTCAAACTTGTCTTGCATACACACGGTCACACAAAGTTGTCGGAAAATCCGATCGTTCTAAACGCGGTGACGTAAAACACGTACGTCGGGACTATAAATGGGGCAGTGGCCAATAGCTTTCATCTCTTTATTTATTCTGAGCATGCGTGGCACTTTATCCGTCGGATTTGTGTACATACGATCGGAATTTCCGACAACGGATTTTGTCGTCGGAAAATTTTATCTCCTGCTCTCCAACTTTGTGTGTCGGAAAATCCGATGGAAAATGTCCGATGGAGCCCACACACGGTCGGAATTTCCGACAACACGCTCCAATCGGAAATTTTCCATCGGAAAATCCGACCGTGTGTACGGGCCATTACAGATACAGAAGTTTCCCTGATTTTGAAAAGAGTTTCAGCTACATCGGTCAACAGTAAACTTTTAGAACTAAACTTTAAATGCCTGACTAGAATGTACCTGACCCCTGACCGGGTCCATAAAATACAAAGGGGTAAGTCGCAACTTTGCTGGAGGGGCTGCTCAGAATTAGGGACAATGACCCACATTTGGTGGCTGTGTCCGGAAATGAGAATGTTCTGGGGCGAAGTAAGAAAATATATTAAAGAAATCACTAATTTAGACGTCCCAAATGACCCTTGGACATGCCTATTCCACATGAGTGATATGCCTACTAAAACATATCTCAGAACACTGTTGCCACATCTTATTGACGCAGCTAAGAGCCTAATCCCTAAGTATTGGCAAAAGAAGGAGAGGCCAAAGATGAGGGAATGGTTTAATAGAATTAATGAGATACAGTGTCTGGAGTATTTAAGGTTTAGCGAAGGGACAAAAATGGGGGCTTATCAAACAAAATGGAAAGACTGGGAAAAATTTAAAGAATCCCCAAAAGCGGTTGAGATGTGGTCTACATAGGGAAGCCAGAGAAGAGGAACGCAGAGGGATGGATGGGTACGGTCTCGGGGGAGGGGGAGGGGGAGGGGGTGAGGGGGGGGTATTGGTAGGAGGGAAACATTAGTAAATTTTGGGATGAATATATATTTGTTGTGTTTTGTAATATACTGATGTGGATCATTAAGCATATATTAAGCCACGATGATGTGATGATAAGATGGGAAAGAAATTTGAATTTTAAATAATTGAAAAATCATTTCCCGGGAGAAACTTTCAAACTGAAGTGGCAAAAAAAAAAACCTGACGTTTGTGCATTTGGTAACGGATTTTGAGGCAATGTTGGGACCATTTACATTGTATGAACAGAATTTCAGTTGCGGGCGAGAAATCACCGTGTGAGCCATGCTGGAGTGCCAAAAGCTATAGAAAAAAGGATGGGAAAGGGGGTAGAATATAGAGAGTTAGGGAAGAAGGCAGTAGGGGAGAGTTGAGAACAGGGTAGTGGGATGAGGAAGAGGGTGGAAGGGGAGAGGAAAGTGGAAGGATACAAGAGGAAGTAGATTTTAGATGGAAAGACACCTAAAAAGAAGTGTCTAAGGGTGCTAATGTGAAGCACTGCGTGAAATGTCACGCTTTAGGTACAAACTGTGCCAGTCCTACTGTGGAAGAAAGGTCGAGATGGGCTGACCTGAGACGTGATCCCGACAGTATAGCAGGTATAGGTATCGTGTATTTGGCACACTAGTATATGGCCCGTATATGAAGCATATGGCAGCTGCTTTCGAGTGAATTTGTCCAAAAAAGACGGTGTTGGCTCCCACTGTTTACAGAAAGGGGGGATGAGGGGAGATTTCTGTCATCTATGGGGGAGCATCAGGTTCATATTCTCACTAAGTAGATTGGCCCAGTGTTAAAAGGATTGCAAATAGGCTCCTATTCATTTAGTAACATAGTGTAAATAATCTCAGTCATAGGAACAACAAATAAAAACATTCAACAAAATATGAGTGCTACTCTATCATCTACTAGGACCCCCAGGTCCTTTTCCATCCTAGATTCCCCCAGAGGTTCTCCTCCCAGTGTATAGATTGCATTCATATTTTTGCCTAAGGTAAGTTGCCTTATTCCAGAGCCAGAGGATGCAGATATAGACCTAGGACGTCTATGGCATTGAGGGAATGAGCCAAGTCCCATCTGTCTTGATCAGTCGTCTGGGGGGTCCAGCCAGTTCAGGACATCAACCGGTTCTTGTTCAAGGAAGAGGAAGAAGTCAGGCAGCTGGTCTGGGTCTGATAGCATGAACTTACTGGCGCCTCGAGTCACCTTGAGGCTTAAGGGGTGGCCCCAGGTATAAGAAGCCCCAGCTCACTGTATGAGGTTGAGTAGAGGGCATACTACACGGCGCATATACAGCGTATTGCGAGACAGATCTGGGAACAGGTGGATAGAGGCTCCAAAGAAGTCCACTGGGCCCAGGTTCCAAGCCTTCCGCATTATGTCCTCTTTTAGGGTGTAATAGTGGACCTGGCAGAGAACATCTCTGGGCGATCATCCCGGGCACCCCCTGGCCCCTCCACTCTGAAAACACGGTCCAGCTCAATTGGCGATGAGGTTTCTCTTCCTAAAACTTTAATGAGGACAGTTATGACAGTGGGTTTTAGGTCCGTACCAGATGTTGCTTCAGGTATGCCTTGCAATCTGATGTTATTTCTGTGACTGCAATTTTCGCTGTCCTCTATGCGGAGTTGCTAGAGGTGCAAGCGATGGAGGTGTTTTGCGGATGCGGATTCAAGTGCTGTTAAACGTGCCTCATGGTCATCTTGAGTAGTAGTTAGAGCTGACACTGCCACCTCATTAGCTGTGACTTTTTGTTTCAGGGCGTTCAGTTCCAGGGAATCCTCCGTTTAACTTGCAAATGATTCAAAATCTGCTCTAAAGGCAGAGAGGAGGGCTGTGGCTTCAGATCTAACGGGCTCCCCTATCAGAGGATGTGTGAATGGAATTCCCCTGTGCCTGTGTCGTGTAGATTTACTGACCGCACAGAGGAGGCTGATTTCTCTCCCCTGGGATCCTGAAGCCCATCGATGCCATCTTCACTCTGGTGCCCTGTTGCTGGAGTGGGAGGAGGAGGCTTGGTCTTCCCCGTGCTGCGGCCAGGCACCATCTTGTCCTTAGGGGTCCGTGGATCGAGCGGCACCATTCTCAGCAGGTACCACTGTATGGTGCCTTGTTGTAAGTCTGTGGGCTCAGCGGGGTGAAGGCTTGCCGCTGCCATGAGGATCGCGGGTGTGCAGTAGAGTTAAAATAGCCTGCCACTGTCGGGAAGGCATGGAGCTCAGCGATGTGCGTCCTCAGCAATCCATGGCCAGCAACACCCCCCACCACAACGTTGTTTTTATAATTTTGTAAGCGTTGTTACCCCTTTTTAGGGATGAGCGGAACACCCCCCCATTCGGGTTCGCATCCAGAACATGCAAACAGGCAAAAACTTTGTTCGAACACGCGAACACTGTTAAAGTCTATGGGACACCAACATGAAAAATTAAAAGTGCTAATTTGAAAGGCTTATATGCATGGTATTGTCATAAAAAGTGTTTGGGGACCTGGGTCCTGCCCCAGGGGACATGTATCAATGCAAAAAAAGTTTTAAAAAAGGACGTTTTTTGGGAGCAGTGATTTTAATAATGCTTAAAGTGAAACAATAAAAGTGTAATATTCCTTTAAATTTCGTACCGGGGGGTGTCTATAGTATGTCCCTAAAGTGGCACATGTTTCCGTGGGTTTTAAGGGGAACCCCGTGCCAAAATGTAAAAAAAATGGCATAGGGTCACCCCAAAAATTCATACCAGACCCTTATCTGAGTACGCAACCTGGCAGGCCGCAGGAAAAGAGGGGGAACGAGAGAGCGCCCCCCCTCCTGAACCATACCAGGCCACATGCCCTCAACATTGGGAGGGTGCTTTGGGGTAGTGCCCCCCCAAAGCACCTCATCCCCATGTTGATGGGGAGAACCGCCTCATCCCCACAACCCTTGCCCGGTGGTTGTGGGGGTCTTCGGGTGGGGGGCTTATCAGAATCTGGAAGCTCCCTTTAACAAGGTGACCCCTGGATCCCGCCCCTCCCATGTGAATTGGTAATGGGGTACAAATGTACCCCTACCATTTCACAAAAAAGTGTCAAAAATGTTAAAAAAGACAAGAGACGGTTTTTGACAATTCCTTTATTAATTTCTTTTCCCCGCTTCTTCCTCTGCTTCTTCCTCCGGTCTTCTCGTCCGGTATCTTCCTCCAGCTTCTTCTCTACTTCGTCCTCCGCATGATCCACCTCAGTGGGAGTCTTCCGCTGTGTGACGCTTCTGTTGAGGTGATAGTTCTTATATGATGGAGGGCGGGGCCACCTGGTGACCCTGCCCCCCTCTAATGCACGGGGACTTCCCTATGGCTTTCCCCGTGTTGTCAGAGGGGGCGGGGTCTCCCTGTTTACGTAAACGGGTAACCCCGGCTCCCTCTAAAAAACACAGGGAAAGCCATAGGGAAGTCCCCGTGCGTCAGGGGGGGGCGGGGTCACCGGGTGGCCCTGCCCTCTGTTATATAAGAACTGTCACCTCAACAGAAGCATCACACAGTGGAAGACTCCCACTGAGGTGGATCATGCGGAGGACAAAGCAGAGAAGAAGCTGGAGGAAGATGCCGGACGAGAAGACTGGAGGAAGAAGCGGAGGAAGAAGAAGAACACCGAAGGAAGACCAGAAGAAAGAAGATGTAAGAAGAAGCAGGGAAAGAAGAAGACATTGATAAAGGAATTGTCAAAAACCGTCTCTTGGCTTTTTTACCTTTTTGGAAATCTTTTTTTGTGAAATGGTAGGGGTACATCTGTACCCCATTACCAATTCATACGGGGGGGCCGGGATCTGGGAGTCCCCTTGTTAAAGGGGGCTTCCAGATAACGATAAACCCCCCACCCGCAGACCCCCACAACCATCGGGCAAGGGTTGTGGGGATGAGGCCCTTCTCCCCATCAACATGGGGACAAGGTGCTTTGGGGGGCCGCTACCCCAAAGCACCCTTCCAATGTTGAGGGCAAGTGGCCGGGTATGGTTCAGGAGGGGGGGTGCTCTCTCACCCCCCCTCTTTTCCTGTGGCCTACCAGGTTGCTTGCTCAGATAAGGGTCTGGTATGGATTTTTGGGGGGACCCCACACCATGTTTTTTAAATTTTGGCACGGGGTTCCCCTTAATATTCATACCAGACCTAAAGGGTCTGGTATGGAATTTAGGGGGACCCCCACACAATTTTTTTTTTAAATTTTGGTTCAGGGTTCCCCTGTGGGGAAATTCCATGCCGTTTTTATCAATGAACTTTTATGTGTATTGCCGGACCGACAATTCATTTTAGCCGGCGCTAGCGATAATACTTTTTGAATGACTTTTTTTCCCTTTAGAAATTTCATTTTGCACTCTGACTTTTCTAAACACGGGAAACACGCGCCACTTTACAGGCATACTATAGACACCCCCCAGGTGCGAAATTTAAAGCGGTTGTATACCTTTTTTTAACTTTTACCTAGAGCTAAGCCTATAATAGGTTGGTAAAAAAAAATCTTCCCCTCGCAATAAGCAGCTGACTGCATCGGCGCATGTGCACAGGGGATTCTCGGATGACAGCCCGGCAAACTCCGGAGCTTGCCGGACAGAAGTCTCCTGCGCACATGCGCGGGAGTGACAACATTGCGGCTACAGCCACTCACAGCGTCGGAGCCGCGATACCCGGAAGACACGCCAAGGGGAAGTGTCAGCTTCCTCAGCGTGGACAGGGTGAGATGCCGGTGCCTCGTTCTAAGGTAAGTATCTCATAATGAGCTAGTATGCGGTGCATACTAGCTCATTATGCCTTTTCCCTTGCAGGTGTAGGAAAAAAAAAAAAGACAGCGGGTATACAACCACTTTAAAGGAATATTACACTTTTATTGTTTCACTGTAAGCATTATTAAAATCACTGCTCCCGAAAAAAACGGCCGTTTTTAATACTTTTTTTTTTTGGATTGATACATTTCCCCTGGGGCAGGACCCAGGCCCCCAAACACTTTTTATGACAATAACTTGCATGTAAGCCTTTAAAATGAGCACTTTTGATTTCTCTCATAAACTTTTAAAGGGTGTTCCGTGGCTTTCGAATTTGACGTGAACACACCAAATTGTTCGCTATTCGGTGAACAGGCGAACAGCCAATGTTCGAGTTGAACTCATGTTCGACCCGAACATAAAGCCCATCCCTACCCCTTTTCTATGCTTGCTTGTTTTTTTGTTTTTTGTTCCTTATAAAACCCAATAAAGATCTATTGAAAAGAAAATCAAAACAATGACGTAACGTGCATCATGGAGGGAGGGGCGCGAGTGTGAAGGTCGGAAGGAGGAGCGGGTATCCCTTCGGAACCAGCCGTGGCAGTCTCGGAAGGAGGATAGGAGAAGGAATGGCTCCGAACCCGCTGGAGTCATCCTTGCCGGCTGATGCGGAGTCTACCCGCTTGTAGTAGCGACGCCGCACTAAGGAAGATGGGAGTGCAGCTGAGGTGGTAGGCGAGTGAGGCGGCGTGCGGGGACAGTGAGCAGCGAGCTCCCCCCCTTCATCTCCCCCCTCCCCTTCATCTCCCCTGATTCTCCCCCCACAGGAGTCTGATCCTAGAGCTGGCAGATCACCTGGAGGTGTCTGTGACGTGAGGAGCTGGAAGAAGGAGGTACGGATGTTCTGAGAAACAACATGAATTGCTGACACAAGGTTTGGAAGAGCAGAAAAAAGAAGGTACCCCCATCGTGGATTTTTTAAGTCAAATGAGAGTTTCTGCTATCTGGTAAATGCAGAGTTTGTGAACTTGCATGTATGAAGTATCTGGCTTAGAGACGAATAGGAGTTTGTGTATAAAAGTATTCCTCCCCAATAGACACTGATGCAGGTATAATACAGTAGACTAAGGCTGGCAATCTGTGCTTGCTGGATTTCCATAATCTAATAAGGAGCCAAATAATCCTATATCCATAGCAAAGTGTACCTTGAATTAAGATAAGAGGAATAAGAGAAAACACGGCTAAAGGTACAGATAGCAGCGGAGAGAGTAACATCTATTATACTGGATAATTGCTGCAATAGAAACAGCTGAGCACATACATAATAAGGACTGACCCTTATGGCGTTAAAATGTTTGTGCAATCACATGGCTAATTACATGATTTTACTATACTGTAGTGGTTAAAAATATTAACAGGACGATATGCAAGGCAGGTCCGGAGTTGCAAATTGAAGGACTAACTCAAGTGGTGACAAGATTACATAGCAGGAGGGGAAAAGAAAGAAAAGGGAAAAAAGGAAAAATACCATAACATATTTTATATTGTACTTGGAGAAGGAATACTTGGCCCGCCCCTAAAAAAATTCCCCTCCCTTTTTTTTTTTTTTCATCCCACTCTTCTGTCCTCCTATGTCCTGCTCCCCATACGGAGTGTGTGGGAGGAACTTGAGAGAACTAAGACTGGGGAAGCAAACAAGAGGGACAAAAAACAGAGGAAACATGAGTAAGGCTGTAACTAAATGAGCAAAAGGGGGACCCCCTAAAACCCCGAAAGACAAAGCTACAGGCAGTATGATTAAACAATATATTTCTCAGGGCGCCAGCCCCAGAAATATAGACCAGGAGGGACAAGGGACGACTAAGATGGTGAGGAAGGGGGGAACAGAAAGGAAAACAGGAGAAAGGCTTGACCATTCGAGGGATGACTTAACAACTGAAAGTGAGCCAGATATAAGTAGAATAGATGAAAGGAGAGACAATGCTCAAAGTCCCACAAAAGGAGAAATAACGGAAATGTTCCAGAGACTGGAAAACTCAATAAAATCAGAAATTAGCATGTTGAGAGGGGACTTGGGTAATCTGTTGGAGAGAGTGGAAACGACAGAAAATAAAATGGATGAACAAGCACAGGAGATATGTAACCTTAAAGAGCAAATAAAAATAACAGAACAAAATCAGAAGAAAATTCTCTATAGATTAGAAGACCAAAAGAATAGAAGCAGAAGGCAAAATCTCAGAATTCGATCTGTTCCAGATACAGTGTGTTCTGTGTAAAATGTACAAAAAGAGTGGAAAAAACCTGTTACAGATTAGTGGAGTAAGAGTTCCATAGGAATTAATATATAGATGATAGAATTAAACTTTATGACATACAATGTAAGGGGATATACCCACCAAAAGACACAAGATATTAAAAGAACTTAAGTGGTATGGAGCCGAAGTAGTGTTCCTACAAGAGTCTCATTTATTTTATACATCAAAATAATAAATTATGGTCTAATAATTTTCCAACTTGGTACTATGGGGATACAATTACGAAAAGAGCTAAGGGGGTGGCAATTGGGTTCGTGAAGGGAGTACAATTTAAATTAGAGGAAAGGCTACTCGATCCAGAGGGAAGATTTCTTTTTTTGAAAGGTATATTGGGGGAAATGGAATGTACACTAGCAAATATATTTGCCCCTAATAAGAATCCGACAAAATACCTGAATGGTATTTTGGAGAAGCTAATGGACTTTAGAAGCGGGGGACTGATCTTGATAGGAGACCTGAATTTTTGCATGGATCCAAGTGTGGATAGTACGTCCCAGGCACAGGTGATGAACAACGTACAACTAAAAAAGATAAGACAGAAATTACATGCATGTCAACTGGTGGATACTTGGAGGACAATGAATCCTAGAACTCAAGATTATAAGTTCTACTCCCCTGTGCATGGGACGTATTCCAGGCTAGATTATATATTGGTAGATCACAGATTTCTAGATAGGATAGTCGAATCTAAAATAGAAATAGCTACCCTGTCGGATCATTCCCCAATTATGACCCATACACACGGTCGGATTTTCCGATGGAATGTGTGATAGGACCTTGTTGTCGGAAATTCCGACCGTGTGGGGGCTCCATCACACATTTTCCATCGGATTTTTTTGACACACAAAGTTTGAGAGCAGGCTATAAAATTTTCAGACAACAAAATCAGTTGTTGGAAATTCCGATCGTGTGTACACAAATCCGACGCACAAAGTGCCACGCATGCTCAGAATAAATAAAGAGATGAAAGCTATTAGGTACTGTCCTGTTTATAGTCCCAACGTACGTGTTTTACGTCACTGGGTTCAGAATGATCGAATTTTCCGACAACCTTGTGTGACCGTGTGTATGCAAGACAAGTTTGAGCCAACATCCGTCGGAAAAAATCCTAGGATTTTGTTGTCGGAATGTCCGATCAAAGTCCTACGGTCGGGGCATAAGAATGAAGATGCAAGTCTCCAAGAATCAAAGACAGCCATTTGCTTGGAGACTAAATGAAGTATTTCTCCAGGATGAGATAGTTGCAAAGAGTATAGAAAAGGAATTGGAACACTATTTTTCAACAAATGAAACAGCAGAGATCTCGGGGTCTTCCTTATGGGAGGCCCATAAGGCCTACATCAGGAGGATCCTGATAAAAATGGGAGAAAGGAAGAAAAAAGAGAGAAAAGAGAAAATGAAAAACGTTACTGAATAAATCTTCAAAGTAGAGCAAGAACATAAAAAATATAAAGGTCAAAATAATGCGGTATACCAAAAATTAGTTGTTAAAAGAGATGAGCTAAAAAACCTCATAGAATTAGAAACAAAAAAAACATTTTATAGGATAGCTAAAGAAAGATACCAGTGGGGGAATAAAACCAGTAAACATTTAGCTAGAATGCTCCGAAAAAAGAAACCTAGAAATTATATTGATAAAATTCAAACAAAGGAAGGAGAAATGGTATATACATCAAAAGAAATAGGGGAAACCTTTAAAAATTACTATAAGCTACTATACTCGGTAGACCAAAAGGGGGGCAGACAAGGGAGAAAAGAAAAAAGATAACTGAGTTTTTAAAAAAAGCTAGACTACTAAAGATCTCAGAAAGTATCAAAGAGACACTAGAGAGTCCTATCACGGAGGAAGAGATAAATAGAGCTTTAGGAGATTCAGCCCAACGGAAGAGCCCTGGACCTGATGGGTTTACAACATCCTACTATAAAAAATGTAAAGACATATTGATGCCAAAGCTATGTCAATATATGAATGGCTTGGGAATTGATTTTGAGATGAGTAGAGAGGCCTTGTCTGCCACAATTACAGTCATACCAAAGGAGGGGAAGGATCAATTGCGGTGTTCAATTTATAGGCCAATATCACGGCTAAATGCAGATATTAAATTATATGCTAAAGTATTGGCTAGGCGAATGAAAGGGCTGATGAATATGTTGGTACACCCCGATCAGGTAGGATTCACCCCAAGAAGGGAGGGGAGGGATAATGGGGTTAGAACCCTACTCCTACCAAAAGATAAAAGAAAAGGGACCCCCAGCTCTGCTCTTGTCGATAGATGCCGAAAAAGCATTTGACAGGGTAGACTGGGGGTTCATGATACAGACATTAGACACCATGGGAGTGGGTCCGAGAATGATTAGGTGGATAAAAACGTTTTATAGCCATTCCAGGGCATCTATAAAAGTCAACGGATGTCCATCTGACTCCTTCAAAATGGCAAATGGGACGAGACAGGGCTGCCCCCTGTCCCCTTTGCTTTTTGTCTTGTCCTTAGAACCATTGCTCTCAACAATCCGGATTTTAGTGGATTTAAGGTAGGGGAAGAGGAACATAAGCTTGTAGCATTCACAGACGATGTGCTATTTTACATAACTAAGCCTAGGATCACAATGCCCAACCTATTAATACTTTTAAGACAATACGGTGAAATATCAAACTTTAGAATAAACTTAGTGAAATCGGAAATCTTAAACATAAACCTTAGCAAAGTGGAAGAGAGGGAGTTGAAAAAGCAATTCCAATTTGCGTTTAAGAAAGAAATAAAGTACCTGGGAATAAAGTTAGCTAATCCTTTGGAGAAGATCTATAAGATAAATTACTAACTCTCGGTGGAGCTGCTGGTTTAAAGCGGGCTTGTTACCTTCACTCTCGATACCTCTGTTTCACCGGCACCGGGTCTAGGGTTCCATTGAGTTTACCTCTGGACGATATAAGCACCAAACACTTGGGTAGATTTTCCAATGCTTTAATGAACAAATAAAGGAAGTAGCAGGAAAGAGGCAGAAGGAAAGCTGCAGGGAAGCTCAAATACCTTTCCTTAGTATTCTTCAGAACATTCTTAGAAATTGAACACTTGTAGTTGAATGCGCTCCCTTTGTGGGATTCAATCTTTGCCCGCCTGGATAGACCTCTCTCACTTGTCTAGCAGCCAGTACATAGCACGAACAAAAGTCTCTGCCACAGACTTGTTTGAAACAAAACCCGTACGATCCTCTGCCACAGGATGTATTGGTTTGCGATGAATGTTAGACACAGTACTTGAACCTTTAAGCCAACCCAGCAGTACTATGCAGTAAGACTACTTTAGGATACGTCCTCCAACCGAGTCACCAGGCCCCTCTCCAGACCAGCACTCTGCATGATCCTTCCATGACGGGTCCTCCCCTGGGATCTTCTCGGTTGTCCAGCTTCTTCACTCAGGACAGACAGCTCAGGACCATTCCTCTGCTGCTGTGATAGGCCCCAGACAGGCTTCTGAGCCCACCCACACGCCGCAGCAACGCGGGCCTCCAGAACGGAGGACCACGAGGTGGTACTCTTAACACATACCTGTCGGCCAGGAGGGCCAGCAGGTGACTGAAAACGAACCCCTAAACATGGCGTCTGTCCCATAAATACCCTCTCCCAGAATGCAACACGGAGGACCACCTCCACTGAGTTGTCTCCGGGACAGAGGAGCACTCATACGCTTCAACACGTTGCTTTTCCAACACCAGCCGATGGTGACAACGACACAGACCGGCACAGTTGTGGAACTACATGCAACTCAGCCAAGCTGGAACAGAGGCAAATCAAACTATAATAAGTGACCCACTAGATTTACCTATCAGCAGTAGATAAAAATCTACCAGCGCTACATACTCCCCCCACTACAATAGAAATTGTCCTCAACGTCTGTCACAAAAATAATAACTCCCAAGCCTGAGAGCAAGTATTTGAGCTTAAAACTTGGATTTAGGCAAAGAAGAAGGAAAGACAGTAGAAAGACATTATAAGCTTAACATTTGTAAAACAATATGTTCACATCCGCAAACAAAACCATCCTATGACTGTACATTTCCTCACTATCTATCTTAGCTGAAAAGCCTAACAGCTTGATAGGAGATCAAATGGTTCCTGAAAAGGAAAACATATTAAACACACATGCAACCTATACAGTTTCAGGAGCAAAGTCTCATTTGAAAGAAATGAAACTCTCTTCCCATTATCTACAGCAGAATAATCTTTAGGAGTCCATCCCTATATATACATTTTTTTCTTAAATGAAAGAAATCCGGCTAGCAAAAAGAAGTCCTTGGATTTGAAACACTGAGATGAGTATTCAGACCTTGACTACGAAGATCTCTATATACTGACACCAACTAACTAACTATCCCAAAGTTCTTTTGTCCATAATTACCAATAAAAACGGGGATCTGGCAATGTCAGTGTTTTTCCCAGTTTATCCACTGTAGTGATGAAATACACAACGTCATCTTTTCCGGGTCTGCAAATGATCACTTTGTCAGCATGAATGTGCTGACCATAGTTCCAGTGCATAAAACATCAACTGAAGCGTTCATCCATAACAACAGAACATCCAGTTTTCCGGAAAGGCTTAGGCACAGACAAATAGTCTCAAACAGCTTCACTGTACCAAAGCTCCCGGTTAGCTTCAATCACTTGCATTATGTCCTGAGGGACATAAGGGAACTCCAAACCATATTCCGTAGCTACACGCTTGTTCAACATCCTCTGCAAACGTGCACGTTTCGGTAAGGATCTATTTTTTCCCATACCAGGAGGCACACGTGAATCCAATGACTTGCTCACCATAGACCCAGCCGGTGTCCGAAGTGAACTAGCAACTTTTGACAATGTCTCATTTACAGTGCTGTGTGGCTCCACACAAGGTGACGTCTTCCCAGAACTCAGAGCTGTCCATTCAGGGAAAGTCATAGCAGAGGCGACATCCTCGCCTTGGGCCCACAACAGTTCCTGTGACATAGTCTTAAATAGGTCATCATCACCGGAGAGATCCGACATGGATTCTATCTCCGAATCTCCCAGCTCTTCTGCTGGCAGATATTTATGTACAGTCCTGTTGTAATATGTTGGCCGAATTATATATAATGTTGTATTGGAGTGCCATGTTGACCAGAAATTCAGTTGAATTGTCCAAGTCAACTGAAGTTTAACATATCAAGGGGACAGCTGAAGACTCGTTGATGTGTTGATCTTATGTAAGTCTACCTAGGTGTGTGAGGTATGGTCTGTAAACCTAATTGAACATTTCAAAGGGTACATTGTTTAAAGGACCATAGAAGAAGTATTTATTGATGGTAATTAGACTTGAGGTGGTAACAATAAGATCAAAGAGTATTTTGGGTTGACCTAGCAGAAACTCCCTCCTAGTGGACTAATATTTCAGAGAGGACATTCAAGCTGGCATTTAGTCAATATAGTCTTGTCTGTGTATGACTTTGTTCTGTGTTGGAAGTCAATAAAGTGCATCTCTCCGGAAGAATTGGGTTGCTGAGGAAGAGTACTTACATCATCTTTATAATAACCACTAATTAATTATCCACTATACATACTATATCACTACATTGGGGCCGTTCAAGTGACCAGAAGAGCATTTTCGGACTTAGTAACAGAAGTCGGTGGTGACAACAATCCTGTGAGGTGGACAGAAGTCTGATGAAGAACCAAGAGCTGTGCTGTGACTCTAATGTCTGGTTGTGACATAAGAGAGTCTGATCTACAAAATTAAACAAGTTGGGAACCCCAGAATTATTCTCAGGAGACTGGAAACAACAACAAAAAAAGGACTGTGTCGTGTACCAGAAGACCTGAACTGGAAGCTGAAGGAGTAACTAATGCGGTGAGTAAAATATTTCCTTTTTTAAAAAATTTTTAGTAATATAGTCAAAATGCTTACTCAGTGTGAAGCTACTGTCAGTTCTGATAAAGTTAACAGATGGGTATTAAAATGTATTAAGCGCCATGGCGGCCCTTATGAAATTGCAGAAAAATTAAAGCAGACGTGGACTATGATGAAGGAATTTTTTAGAGAAAAATGTTTTTGATAGCAAAATTTCAGAAAGTAAAAGAAAAGGTTGTATTATACAGGGCTTATCATCTTGCTGTTTAACAATGGAAAGTTCTTTACCCAGTTGCCGACCGCCGCACGACGATGTACGTCGACAGAGCGGCACGGGCAGGCAAAAGGGCTTACAGGTACGTCCTTGCCTGCCCGCGGGTGGGGGGTCCGATCGCACCCCCCCGGTGCGAGCGGCAGTCGGATCCAGGTCAGGGTCAATCAAAGGTGAGGGGGAGGCCACTCATTCGTGGCTCCCCCCTCGCGATCGCTCCTGGCCAATGACAGGCTTCCTTGGCTTCTGTGAATGTAAACAGAAGCGGAGGAAGTGATGTCATCTCTCCTCGAGCCGGTCTTTTCATCCCGGCGCAGAGGAGAGAAGACATCCAAGTAAGTGCACCAACACTACACTAACAGTAGAACACGCAGGCACACTTGTCACCCCCCTGTCACCCCCCAGTCACCCCCTAATCACCCCCCTGTACCCCCTGTCACTCTGACACCAATAGCAGGTTTTTTTTTTCTGATTTATTGCATTGGTGTCAGTTACAAGTGTTAGGGCAGTTAGGTTAGCCCCCTTTAGGTCTAGGGTACCCCCCTTTAGGTCCAGGGTACCCCCCTAACCCCCTTAATAAAGTTTTAACCCCGTGATCACCCCCCGTCGCCAGTGTCACTAAGCGATCGTTTTTCTGATCGCTGTATTAGTGACACAGGTGACGCTAGTTAGGGAGGTAAGTATATAGGTTTGCTGTCAGTGTTTTATAGCGACAGGGACCCCCATATACTACCTACTAAAGGTTTTAACCCCTTGATTGCCCCCTAGTTAACCCTTTCACCAGTGATCACCATATAATTGTTACGGGTGACGCTGGTTAGTTGGTTTGTTTTTTGTAGTTTATTACAGTTTTAGGGCACCCACCGTTTATTACCTTATAAAGGTTTAACCCCCTAATTGCCCGGTGGTGATAGAAGTTAAGTTTTTAGGATCAGATAAGGTCTGCGTCGCCCCAGGCAGCGTCAGGTTAGCGCCAGTACCGCTAACACCCACGCACGCAGCATACACCTCCCCTAGTGCTATAGTATCTGAATGGATCGATATCTGATCCGATCAGATCTATTCTCCCCAGCAGTTTAGGGTCCCCCAAAAAAATGCAGTGTTAGCGGGATCAGCCCAGATACCTGCTAGCACCTGCGGTTTGCCCCTCGGCCCAGCCCAGCCCACCCAAGTGCAGTATCGATCAATAACTGTCACAAAACACTAAGCACACATAACTGCAGCGTTCGCAGAGTCAGGCCTGATCCCTGCGATCGCTAATAGTTTTTTGGTAGCTCTTTGAATCAGTCGCTGACAGTCAGGAGCTTTTTTGCCTGTGAGTCTCACTAGTGTACCCCTAAATTTAGAGCCCAAAATGGCAAATCGAAGGTACACTAGTGAAGAGGCCTACACGTTTCTGAGCATGACAGATAGTGAAGAGGAAGTCACTCATCTGTCAAGTTCAAGCTCAGAATACGATCCTGTAGAGGACAGCGGCTCCATGACAGATAGCTCTGACGACGGAGTTGTGGTCCCTGCTAGGGTCAGGCATACCAGACCCCGAACTTCTTCCTCTGTCCTTGAAGTGCAAGAACCGCAGGTCCCTCGTATGGAGCAGAGAAGTACTAGCGCCGCTATTCCTTCTGGTGAACTGGCAAGCACCAGCGGCCTAGTACACCCTGGTTGTACATCCAGCACTGCAGTAACACGTGGTGACGTGGCGAGTCCCATCAGTGCAGTTCAAGCTGGTGAGGTGGCAAGCACTAGTAGTGTCCCGCTGCCACCAAGAAGACAAAGACAGGCCCGTCGTGCCCATAGTGCCCTTCCTGCTGCATTCGCCAATCCGAATGGGGTACCCACCACTTCTGCAGCACCGTACTTCCCCCTTTCACTGGCCAACCCGGAATTCAGGTGGAAACAGTTGACTTTATGCCACTGGATTTTTATTCACTGTTTTTCACCGAAGATCTCTATAGATCTATTGTGGACCAAAGCAATTTATACGCCGGTCAACACATCGCCGCTAATCCCCAGTCCTCCCTTGCCAGAGATTGGAGACCAATTAAGGTCTCCGAATTTAAGATCTTTCTGGGCCTTTCCCTCAACATGGGCATAACCAAAAAGAGTGAGTTGCGGTCATATTGGTCCACTGACCCAATTCACCATATGCCCTTGTTCTCTGCTTCAATGACCAGGGCACGATACGAGCAGATTTTGCGGTTCATGCACTTCAACGACAATGAACTCTGTCGTCTCGGAGACCCTGCATACGATCGGCTCTACAAAATTCGGCCCCTCGTAAACCACTTCAACCAACGTTTTGCAGACTTGTTTACCCCCCATCAAGTTGTCTGCGTTGATGAGTCCCTGATTAAGTTTTCTGGCAGCTTGTCCTTCAAACAGTACCTTCCCAGCAAGCGTGCCAGATACGGGGTCAAGATGTATAAGCTCTGTGACAGGGCCACAGGCTATACATGTAGTTTTATGGTTTATTAGGGCAAAGATAGTCACGTAGAGCAGACAAACTGCCCTGACTACATAGGAAGCGCTGGCAAGATAGTGTGGGACTTGGTGTCACCCTTATTCGGAAAGGGGTACCACTTGTACGTGGACAATTATTATACGAGCATGCCACTTTTTAGTCACCTTTTTGATCATCAAATTGGAGCATGTGGCACCGTGCGACCTAATCGCCGGGGCTTTCCCCAGAGGCTTGTAGAGTCCCGTCTTAGGCTGGGGGAGAGAGCCTGCTTGAAGTATAATAATTTGCTCGCTATGAAGTGGAGGGATAAGAAGAATGTTTTCGTTCTCACCTCCCTTCATGCAGACACGACGACCCAAATTACTACGGCGACTGGTGTTGTGGAGAAACCCCTCTGTGTCCACGAATATAACCTTAATATGGGAGGGGTGGACCTCAACGACCAGTTGTTGGCGCCGTACCTAGTTGCCCGTAAGGCCAGACGCTGGTACAAAAAAGTGTCTGTTTATTTATTTCAATTGGCTTTGCTGAACGCTCATGTGCTATACAGAGTTTCAGGATGGACTGGATCCTTCCTTAAATTCCAGGAAGAGATCGTCAGAGCCCTTCTGTTTCCAGACGGTACTCCACCTCACCTTCCCAATCCAAATGCAGTAGGCCGACTGCATGAGAGGCATTTTCCTTATGTCCTCCAGAGTACCCCTACCCAACGAGCCCCCCAAAGAAAATGTCGTGTCTGCAGAAAGCGCGGATTTAGGCGTGACACACGGTATTATTGTCCCTCCTGCCCTGGCAATCCTGGTCTTTGCATTGGTGAATGTTTTGAACGCTACCATACACTAGTTGAGTATTAGCGTAGGGTACAGCATTGCACAGACTAGGACACACATTCACAGGGTCTCCCAAGATGCCATCGCATTTTGAGAGACCCAAACCTGGAACCGTTACAGTTTTAAAAGTTACAGTTATAAAAAAAAAATGTAAAAAAAAAAATAATACACAAAAAAATATAAAATAAAAAAAACAAAAATAGTTGTCGTTTTATTGTTCTCTCTCTCTCTATTTTCTCTCTATTGTTCTGCTCTTTTTTACTGTATTCTATTCTGCAATGTTTTATTGTTATGTTTTATCATGTTTGCTTTTCAGGTATGTAATTTTTTTATAGTTTACTGTGTTTTAAACATTTTTTTGTTTTCAGGTACGCCATTCAGTTGCAGCGCGGATTTATTTATCTTGACAGTTTGCTCCCACGATACATAAAGCCGTGACTCCAGCGCAGGTGATTTCACCACCACAGTTACATACTTCAGCATATATGCCGAAGCGTGGGGGCAGCAGTGGGTGGAGGAGCAATTTGCTCCTGCCTTTTGCGGGAGGATGCCCCCCATGCTTCGGCATATATAAATGGTGCATGTATGCCCATCATTAGAAGTGGGTGGATAAAGGGAGGTATTCTAATGGTGGGCATACCCACCGATCAATATCTTTTTTTCGTTCAGCCCACAGGCAGCATGAAAAAAAAGTTTACAATATATGCCAACAAGGACCAGCAACGTACTGGTATGTTGCTGGACTTTGAGTGGTTATACCAGAATGATGCCTGCAGGTTTAGGTATCATCTTGGTATCATTCTTTTCAGCCAGGTCGGCTCTTCACTGCCTATCAAAAAAAAAAATTGTCACTTTCCCGCAACTTGTGTCAAAAAATAAAATATTCCATGGACTCAACATGCCTCTCAGCAAATAGCTTGGGGTGTCTACTTTCCAAAATGGGGTCATTTGGGGGGGGTTTGTGTCATCTGGGCATTTTATGGCCTTCAAAACTGTGATAGGTAGTGAGGAGTGAAATCAAAAATGTATGCCCTTTGAAATCCTGAAGGCGGTGCTTGGTTTTCGGGGCCCCGTATGCAGCTAGTCTCCCAAAAAGTCCCACACATTTGGTATCCCCGTACTCAGGAGAAGCAGCTGAATGTATTTTGGGGTGCAATTCCACATATGGTCTGTGTGAGCAATATATCATTTAGTGACAACTTTTTGCAATTTTTTTTTTTTTGTCATTATTCAATCACTTGGGACAAAAAAATAAATATTCAATGGGTTCAACATGCCTCTCAGCAATTTCCTTGGGGTGTCTACTTTTCAAAATGGGGTCATTTGGGGGGGTTTTGTACTGCCCTGCCATTTTAGCACCTCATGAAATGACATAGGCAGTCATAAACTAAAAGCTGTGTAAATTCCAGAAAATGTACCCTAGTTTGTAGGCGCTATAACTTTTGCGCAAACCAATAAATATACGCTTATTGACATTTTTTTTACCAAAAACAGCATTGCATGACCGCGCAATTAGCAGTTAAAGCGACGCAGTGCCAAATTGTAAAAAGTGCTCTGGTCAGGAAGGGGGTAAATCCTTCCGGGGCTGAAGTGGTTAAAGGGTAAGATTGAGGAAATTACCCAGTTACAGAAGGCAGTTGATAATAGCAACAATCTTTGTGAGAGGTTACAAAACCAATCAGACACCGAGACAGTAAATTTAAAATTGCATGCAGTTACCATTGGGGGAGCTTTGCTTAGGAAATCTAAACATTGTGATAAATTATCAGAGGAAAATGAGATATTAAAATTAAGAATTATGGAATTAGAGAAGAGATCTCAAGAATGCAGATATGCATCAAATCTTGGATTCCGCAATCTGCATCAAAATACAGACACAAACTTTCTATCAAATGAAACAAAACCTCATATTAAATCTGATAATTCATTACCAGCTGCCCCCACTGTGACTACCACAGTTTCTAACAATTATAATAATACAGGTGAAGTTCGACTTGTAATGAAGCCTTTGAAACCAAAAGAATTAGACGCAATTCTTAAAGAAATAGGAATGGTTCCATACCATGATTTAAACAGATTTTTAAAATGGTTTTGTGATGTGCAGCAGGTCAGAGATATGTACAATCTCAACCCATCTGACTTAGAAAGAGTTTTGCAACATTCTATAGGAAGTGGTCTTTGGATGAGAATTAAACAGCTCTGTATTCAGCCTCTGAGGAAAAGGGACATATTACTGGAATTATTATGTGTTTTGTATGGTGTACGTTCTGATGTTACTATTCATGGGAAGATCCACCAAATGCAAAATGAATCTCCCTATGAATTGTCACACAGGATAGCAACTATTGTGGGATTATTGGTCGGTAATAATCTTGCATTTGAGCGTGTTGGCTTGATACATATGACTATGTTTCTAGATGTGTTGCATAAAGATATCAAACAAGATATTTTATTAGTTACCCCAAATCCTCATGATTTAAAAGACATATTGTTGAGAGCAGACCATTTATGGAGAAAGTCAAATGAGCAGGCTGTCAAAATTGATTTAGCCACATTGTTTAGGACAAATATTGAAAATAAAGATCAGAAGATAATATCCTATGATAACACCCAGAGAGGAGACACTGGGTCAAATATAGGTGATAATTATATGAAAAACAGGGCTGACCAAAATAATAAGAAAATGTCCAAAACCTGGATACAGTTTTCTCAGTTAAAACAGAAATATGACCACCTGAAGATTGAGTATGACAAAATGAGAGGGGAACGTGATAAATTATTAGAGCATCTGAAGGGGGTACAGGGTGTTATGAATGCAGAAGATGTACATTCTCCAGATCTGTTTTTGAATGCAGATGACACTTCTCTAGCAGTGGGGGTGAATTAGCTTCAAACTGTAAACGTGTAAATAGTGCTTTGTTTTAACTTCAAACAACGTTTAAGGACCTTACTAATGAGTTTTTGTTGGAAAGTTTTGTCTTTCATTTACTGCTGGAGATACTGTACTTGCTTGCATGTGAATAGCAGAAGCACAGTCTGAAATTGCTGGCTAGTGGGGGAGAATTATGGGAGAAATGCTGAATAGACAACAAGGAATTATAAAGAATTCATGGACTCTCTTAATATTCATCAAGCAATGGACCCTTTTTTTTTTCTTTTTTGTTCAACGGCCTAATTTTTAATTTTTCTCCCTTTTCCTGATATATTTTGCTTTTCATGTTTTATTTCTTGAACTTTATCTTAAAACCAAAGAGAAGCATTTAAACCTAAAATAATTTTAATAACAGCTGTACATATTACATAATACGTATTGATCAATATATTTGACATCTAAGGTGAGATGCTGCACAATGGCTTGGCATAGCATAAATTATAGTATGTTGGGTGGTTTTCCTAAATTTATAAGAGGGGTGAGTGAATCAGTTGTTTATAATATGCTAAAGGCTATGACATATATGGATGAAAAAGACCTTTCCACCTTTCATGTTGAGGATACTGGCAAAAATTTCCACTGCCGCTTTGTCTGGATAGAAGATCTGATAAACACTGATGTCAAGCTGATTCTATCTGAACCATCGTGTGGGGGTATATGTATATGTTGGTATACCATTCAGGTGTAATTATGGACTGCATGATCCAAATAACTGCTCTATTGAAGGCAATGAGGGGTCGGCCTACAGCAAATTACAAAAGCAAATTGTGGCTGGCAATCAACAAATTCAGGTACTTGACAGGTACACAACAGGACATCATTGCTAAAATGCTTGCAAGATGGACTCATGAATGTCAAGTGCAAGGAAATAGTTTGCAGCACAGTTTTTACTGCCGTATCCAAACCTTTTGACCTTGAAAGTGAGTGCTGGTACATTGATGGTTCTTCTTACTATAAAGATGAAAGTAGAATGTTTGTGTAAAAGCATCTTTAAAAATGAAAAGCTTGAGTCTGGAGATGAGAGAATCCTGGACTTATGTGGATTGGAGCTCCTAGAGAATACCAAGTTTACTTTCAGTGAGATGGTGGGAGATGTGAGGAAGACAGACCGAAGAATGGACTGTGACATCAGCTCATCTTATATGTTGTAATATGTTGGCCGATTTATATATATAATGTTGTATTATTGTGCCATGTTGACCAGAAATTCGGTTGAATTGTCCAAGTCAACTGAATTTTAACATATCAAGGGGACAGCTGAAGACTCTTTGATGTGTTGATCTTATGTAAGTCTACCTAGGTGTGTGAGGTATGGTCTGTAAACCTGATTGAACATTTCAAAGGGTACATTGTTTAAAGGACCATAGAAGAAGTATTTATTGATGGTAATTAGACTTGAGGGGGTAACAATAAGATCAAAGAGTATTTTGGGTTGACCTAGCAGAAACTCCCTCTTAGTGGACTAGTATTTCAGAGAGGACATTCAAGCTGGCATTTAGTCAATATAGTCTTGTCTGTGTATGACAATGAAGGCGCAGACCTGGGAAAAATGGGACTCTGAATCATATACTCTGTTGGATTTTTTTGTCATCTGTGGACTTTGGACTTTGTTTTGTGTTGAAAGTCAATAAAGTGCATCTCTCTGGAAGAATTGGGTTGCTGCAGAAGAGTACTTACATCATCTTTATAATAACCACTAATTAATTATCCACTATACATACTATATCACTACAAGTCCCAGATACATTCCCCATTAATTGCTCACCCGTTCCTGTCGTGGACTTTGTTGGATCCGGTTCGGGCAGTCTCTGGGGTAGGACTCGACCACGGCCACGGGAAGCCTTCACATATCCCACCTTCCTCTGGACAGGTACAACAGGGGAAATTGGATCAAAAACAATAGGGCACAATTAAGGGATATTATTAAAAAGGGGAAGATAGGGATGCAGAGGAAAGGCAGATGTTCTCGTAAATAGTGGGGTTTGTAAGTTTTATATTTATCTTTTTTATGGTCACAAATAAATTGTGTAAAAGCTACTATGATGTGAAAATGAGAAGGGACATATATGAACTTCAAAAATTGAATTAAGTCTCTCAAAGAGTTCGCTGAAGTGGCAAAAAAGAAAAAAAGAAAAAGAAAATCAAAATTGTAAATGAAGGCATGACTGTGAAAAACAGTCTGTAAATACTTACCTTTCCCTATCTAATTCCGCTTTGGTTCTGAGAAAACTTCTGATGAATTGCACACTGAAACTGATACCTCCGGGAGTGTTGCTCTCCGGGGTCACTTGCAATGCTGCGGAAGACTCAGGAGGTTAGCAAAATGCAGCTTTCAGTTTGGGTTTCAGTAGACAATCTCTCAGCAATGGAGTGAAGTTTGGTGTGTGGGCAGCAAAAAAAAGATAAGAATTTACAGATTGTGTATTTACCTATTTTTACAGATCTAGCAGAGCTGTTTCCAGGTTTACAGCAGAAATATTTTCCTTGTCATTATAACAGCTTAGATCATTCTGCTTCCTCTCTCAGCAAGGCAGGATTAAGATAGGGGCTGTTGGAGCTGCAGCTCCAGGCCCCTACCTTAATATAGGCCCAGGGGCCAAGGCTCAGTCCTGGCCACTGTGCCAACATCTGAGCTGGAGGAAAGAAATAGAGGACCTTCCAGTGGCGTATCATCCATGTGTGCTGTGTGTGCTTTGCCCAACACTGCGTAAATGGGTGAGACAATTTTCAGCCATTGTGCCTGTCTCTGTCGGCTGATAGGCTCCTTTTAAAGAATCTTAATTAGACTCACAAATCTTCTCGATGTCTGGGACCTGCAGGCAGCTGTCTGGGAGCAGGCTGATGATGTCATCCTAACCACCGGAAGCTTGGGAGAAAGAAACCTCCCATGCTGCTAAAGTCTATCTGAGGTCTATGAATGTAGGGAAGAGACAGTTCTGCACACTGTGACAGACTGAGGGGGAAGAGAAGGTGTATTTTTTGTGCTGTGGGATGGGCTGCTTCCCCTCCCTCCTGTAGTAATATGTCCTGCTGTGCCTTCCATGTAACGTGCATTGCTGAGCTTTTTATGTAACTTGCATTGCGAGGCATGTTGAGTCCATGGAAATTTTATATTTTGCCACAAGTTGCGGGAAAATGGCAAACTTTTTTTTTTTTTTTTGCACATAGTTGTCACTAAATGATATATTGCTCAAACATGCCATGGGCATATGTGGAATTACACCCAAAAATACATTCTGCTTCTCCCAAGTACGGGGATACCACATGTGTGGGACTTTTTGGGAGCCTAGCTGCGCACGGGGCCTTGAAATTCAATCACCGCCTTCAGAATTTCTAAGGGCTTAAATTTTTGATTTTACTCCTCACTACCTATCACAGTTTTGAAGGCCATACAATACCAAGATGGCACAATACCCCCCCAAATGACCCCATTTTGGAAAGTAGACACCCCAAGCTATTTGCTGAGAGGCATGTTGAGTCCATAGAATATTTTATATTTTGCCACAAGTTGCGGGAAAATGATGAACTTTTTTTTGCACAAAGTTGTCACTAAATGATATATTGCTCACACATGCCATGGGCATATGTGGAATTACACCCCAAAATAAATTCCGCTGCTTCTCCTGAGTACAGGGATACCTTTTATTTTTAAAAATTTTTTTTGCTTTTTTATCTTATTTTTAAACTGTTCCTTTCATTTTTTTGTTATCATTTTTATTGTTATCTCAGGGAATGTAAATATCCCCTATAATAGCAATAGGTAGTGACAGGTACTCTTTTTTGAAAAAATTGGGGTCTATTAGACCCTAGATCTCTCCTCTGCCCTCAAAGCATATGATCGCACCAAGTTCGGTGTGATAATATGCTTTCCAAATTTCCCAATGGCGCTGTTTACATCTGGCAAAATCTAAGTCATGAAATGCTCATAGCTTCCAGTTTCTTAGGCCATAGAGATGATTGGTCAGCTGGCGGAATCACCGGCTGCATTCTCAGGCTCCCTGTTGAGACAGGAGAGCCAGAGAAAACCATGGAAGACGGTGGGAGGGGGTCATTCCCTCCCACTGCTTGTAAAAGCACCCTAGAGGCTAATTAGTCACTAGGATTGCTTTTACATGAAAGCCGAGTGCTGGCTGAAAAGAATGATACCAAGATGATACCTAAACTTGCAGGCATCTTTCTGGTATAGCCACTCAAAGTTCAGCAACATACCAGTAAGTTGCTGATCCTTGTTGGGCATATATTGTAATCTTTCTTTTCATGCAGCCTGTGGGCTGAACAAAAAAAAGAGATTGATCAGTGGGTATGCCCACTATTAGAATACCTCCCTTCATCCACCCACTTCTAATAATGGGCATACATGCACCATTTTGTTTTTAAATGTAGTGGTGAAATCACCTCCTACATCGCTGGAGTTATGGCTTTATCTATCGTGGGAGCAAACGCTGTTGCTGTCAAGATAAATAAATCCCTGTTGCAACTGAATGGTGTACCTGCTAAGCAGATTATGGTTAACAATAAAACAAAGTAATATTACAGTATAACAGTAAGACATACCATACCTGCAAAGCAAATACAAAAAAAAAATAGTAAAAAATAAAACATATTTTAACGCAATCTGTGCCTAAAATATATACATGCCGAAGAATGGGGGCATCCGCCCCCAAAAGTTAGGAGCGAATCGCTCCTCCACCCCTGCTGCCCCCATGCTTCGGCATATATGCTTTTTTTTAACTGTGGTGGTGAAATCACCTCCTATAGCCCTGGAGTCACGGCTTTATCTATCGTGGGAGCAAACGCTGTTGCTGTCAAGATAAATAAATCCGTGCTGCAGCTGAATGGCATACCTGCTAAGCAAATGATGGTTAACAATAAAACAAACATTATAGTATAAGATACTGTACCTGCAAAGCAAATACAATAAAACATAGTAAAAATAAAACCAAGAGAGAACGATAGATATAGAACAATAGTGAGAGCAAAAGAGAGAGAGAGAGAAAAGAAAAATACAACCACAACTATTTTTGGCTTTTTTATTTTTTTGTGTTTTTGTGTTTTTTTTTCACTTTTATAAAAACTGTAAAAAAAACTCTAATGCCCCGTACACACGGTCAGATTTTCCGACGGAAAATGTGTGATAGGACCTTGTTGTCGGAAATTCCGACCGTGTGTAGGCTCCATCACCCATTTTCCATTTTCCGACACACAAAGTTTGAGAGCAGGCTATAAAATTTTCCGACAACAAAATCCGTTGTTGGAATTTCCGATCGCGTGTACACAAATCCGACGCACAAAGTGCCATGCATGCTCAGAATAAATAAAAAGATGAAAGCTATTGGCTACTGCCCCGTTTATAGTCCTGATGTACGTGTTTTATGTCACCGCATTCAGAATGATCGGATTTTCCGACAACTTTGTTTAACCGTGTGTATGCAAGACAAGTGTGAGTCAACATCCGTCGGAAAAAATCTTAGGATTTTGTTGTCGGAATGTCCGAACGTGTGCCTAAAATATATACATGCCGAAGCATGGGGCATCCACCCCCAAAAGTTAGGAGCAAATCGCTCCTCCACCCCTGCTGCCCCCATGTTTCGGCATATATGCTTTTTTTAACCATTTCAGCCCCGGAAGGATTTACCCCCTTCCTGACCAGAGCACTTTTTACAATTTGGCACTGCGTCGCTTTAACTGCTAATTTTGTGGTAATGCAATGCTGTACCCAAACAAAATTTGCGTCCTTTTCTTCCCACAAATAGAGCTTTCTTTTGATGGTATTTGATCACCTCTGCCATTTTTATTTTTGTTGCGCTATAAATGGAAAATGACCGAAAATTTTGAAAAAAAATGATATTTTCTACTTTTTGTTATAAAAAAAATCCAATCAACTCAATTTTAGTCATACATTTAGGCCAAAATGTATTCGGCCACATGTCTTTGGTAAAAAAAAAATGTCAATAAGCGTATATTTATTGGTTTGCGCAAAAGTTATAGTGTCTACAAACTAGGGTATATTTTCTTGAATTTACACAGCTTTTAGTTTATGACTGCCTATGTCATTTCTTGAGGTGCTGAGGGCAGTACAAACCCCCCCAAATGACCCCATTTTGGAAAGAAGACACTCCAAGGAAATTGCTGAGAGGCATGTTTAGCCCATTGAATATTAATTTTTTTGTCCCAAGTGATTGAATAATGACAAAAAAAAAATTTACAAAAAGTTGTTACTAAATGATATATTGCTCACATAGGCCATGGGCATATGTGGAATTGCACCCCAAAATACATTTAGCTGCTTTTCCTGAGTATGGGGATACTACATGTGTGGGACTTTTTGGGAGCCTAGCCGCGTACGGGGCCCCGAAAACCAAGGACAGCCTTCAGGATTTCTAAGGGCATACATTTTTTATTTCACTCCTCACTACTTATCACAGTTTTGAAGGCCATAAAATGCCAAGATGGCAGAAAACCCCCCAAATGACCCCATTTTGAAAAGTAGACACCCCAAGCTATTTGCTGAGAGGCATGTTGAGTCCATGGAATATTTTATATTTTGACACAAGTTGCGGGAAAGTGACAATTTTTTTTTTTTGTTCAAAGTTGTCACTAAATGATATATTGCTCAAACATGCCGTGGGCATATGTGGAATTACACCCTAAAATACATTCTGCTGCTTCTCCTGAGTTCGGGGATACCACGTGTGGGACTTTTTGGGAGCCTAGCTGCTTACGGGGCCCCGAAAACCAATCACAGCCTTCAGGATTTCTAAGGGCGTGACATGGTGAGTATTTTGCAGCTCTCTTTTGTTTTTGAAAATTAAGAAAGACAAGAAAAAATTTTTTTTTTCTTTTTTCAATTTTCAAAACTTTGTGACAAAAAGCGAGGTCTGCAAAATACTCACTATACCTCTCAGCAAATAGCTTGGGGTGTCTACTTTCCAAAATAGGGTCATTTGGGGGGGGGGGGTTGTGCCACCTGGGCATTCCATGGCCTCCGAAACTGTGATAGTCAGTTAAGAGTGAAATCAAAAATGTACGTCCCTAGAAAGCCTGAAGGCGGTGCTTGGTTTTCGGGGTCCCGTACGCGGCTAGACTCCCAAAAAGTCTCACACATGTGGTATCCCCGTACTCACGAGAAGCAACAGAATGTATTTTGGGGTGTAATTTCAAATATTCCCATGGCATGTTTGGGCTATATATCATTTAGTGACAACTTTGTGCAAAAAAAAAAAAAATTTGTCTTTTTCCCGCAACTTGTGTCACAATATAAAATATTCCATGGACTCTACATGCCTCTCAGCAAATAGCTTGGGGTGTCTACTTTCCAAAATGGGGACATTTGGGGAGGTTTTGAACTGTCCTGGCATTTTATGCACAACATTTAGAAGCTTATGTCACACATCACCCACTCTTCTAACCACTTGAAGAAAATTGAGTACTGTCCGTGATACTTTTTTTATTTGCACTAACATACAATTTTTCAGGACAAGCTTTCGGGGTATGTCCCCTTCTTCAAGGTCCAAGCAGTACTGATTCACAAATTTTTAAGCAGAATGTTAAAGAAGAAGAAGAAAAAAAAGAGAAAACCAAACACATACAAATCAATGAAATCCAGGAAAGGAAAACGTTTGAACTAAGAATGATACTTCTTTTTGACACGAAGAATAATGGCCTGAATTTAGATATTGGCTTCCTTACACATTATGCTAAAGTTTTACGACCGCTCTGTGACTAGTATCCCCCCCTACATTCCCCCCCTAGCTCTCCCTCTGTCTTTTCTCACTAACTCTGCTGCTATCTTCATTACCATTGATTTGTATGTGTTTGGTTTTCTCTTTTTTTTTTTTCTTCTTCTTTAACATTCTGCTTAAAAATTTGTGAATCAGTACTGCTTGGACCTTGAAGAAGGGGACATACCCCGAAAGCTTGTCCTGAAAAATTGTATGTTAGTGCAAATAAAAAAAGTATCACGGACAGTACTCAATTTTCTCTGTCACAATTGCACTAATACGGCTACAATCAAATCAAGTATGATGGAAGATACTGCATATAGTCGCATAAAGAAGCAGTTAACCGACCTGATCACAAAGGAAACACAGGTCAACAGCGACATCTTCTTTCTCTCAAGATGCAAAAAGAGGAATCCTTGTGCAAATACACTGAACTCTCCTTATGCAGAAGGACTCTGCAGATGTACCAGCGAAAGGTTAAGGAACAACCTCATTCATAAACTCTATGGTAAAAGGGAAACAATCCGGAAACAAAAGCAGTTGGTGTTTGAAACCTCAACACCATCGGACCCCACAAGCATCAACCAAATTAAGAATGAAATTGAAACCTTACAAAGACAACTGCAAAAAATTGCCATGAACAGGAAGCAAAAAAAACTCCAAAAGCTACACCAAGAGCAGACCTTTTGGATACAACCTAAACAACACAAAACAAACACTTCTATAACTCCTGCTATCAGCAACTTGGAAGCCAATCCAGAATCCCAAGGTATCCCTTTACAGAAAATGTGGATATAACAGAGGAACTCGGAATTATAAATTTGTCAAATCATCAACTTACTACACCAGAAACTACAGTCCTCTCCAAAGGCCTCACATTCTGCCCAACCACGAAATTGGATAAATTACTGGTATGGTCAGATATGGAGGAATTCTTTAGGAGACTAAGGCTCAAAGAATATTTTGACAGTAAGGAAAGGAATCCTAGGACAAAAGGAGGTTACAAAAAGAAAAAGAACAGCAACTTCACACCTCCACAAGGACGCAACCCCAAACTGGATACCTATATTGACAGCTTCAGGCTGCGAGTTACATCCCTGATATCCACCCAGCAAGAGAAAATATTATACAACCTTTCACCACTGGAGCGAAAAGCTGTACATGATCTGCGCAATAATCAGGCCATAACCATCAAACCAGCAGATAAAAGGGGAGCAGTCGTTGTGATGGATACAGACAAATATATACAAGAGGGCCAGAGGCAGCTGGTAAATACTACTTACTACAAAAAACTGGATTATAATCCGACCCAGGATTTTACTCAGCAATTAAAAGGTCTCATTGCGACAATACCAAGCCACCTACATTCAGAACTCATCAATGCGATTCCGGATAATCCAGAAATTGGAGAATTCTACATGCTGCCCAAGATCCACAAGCCAGAAAATCCAGGCAGACCCATTATAACAGGTATGAATACACTTACCGAACATATCTCAGGCCTTGTAGAAAACATGTTAAAACCTTTAGTCATGAACACTGCAAGTTTCCTGCAAGACACCACTGATTTTCTGAACAAGCTTAACAATATACAACAATTACCACCTAATACACTTCTAGTCACTATGGATGTAGAATCTCTGTACAGTAACATCCCTCACAAGGATGGGTTGGTGGCATGTCACAGATTCTTAGCATCCTCACCAGACCACAAATACACTGCTGAGGATGTGACACGGCTGATTGAATTCATTCTTACACACAACTACTTCACTTTCAATAATGACATCTATCTCCAGTGTATGGGTACTGCTATGGGAAGCAAAATGGCACCCCAATATGCAAATTTATTTATGGCTGACCTGGAGGACAAATTTCTGAACAGCATACAACACAAGCCATACAGATATTATCGCTATATTGATGATATATTCATGATATGGACTGAAGGTGAAGAAAATCTAAACCAATTCTTCTCATTGATCAACACTTTTCTCCCATCTATCAAACTAAAAATGGACTATTCGAACACACATGTCAACTTCCTGGACACTACAGTATACATCAGGGATGACAAGCTACACACGTCGTTATACAGAAAACCGACTGACCGATGCAGTTATCTTCATAGTTCCAGTTTTCACCCCCAACACACCAAACGGGCCATCATACACAGCCAGGCCATCAGATACCACCGAATTTGTTCAGACCCAGAAGACAGAGATAAACATCTCAGAACACTGGCAGACTCCTTCCATAAGAAAGGTTACAAAGACAAAACCATCAACAACAGCATAAACACAGCCTTGAAAACCCGAAGAGAAAATCTCCTCCAATACACAGAGAAAAAAACAAATAACCGAGTACCTCTAGTCACCACATGCAACCCAGCACTTGAAGGGATCAAAAAGATAATCAAAGATTTACAACCCATTATAACAGAGGATGAAACTCTGAAAGGAATATTCCAACAACCCCTATTATTGGCTTTCAGACAACCACCCAACCTCAGACACAAACTAATCAGCAGGAAACTTCACTCTGATTATGAAGTCACAAATAATGGTAGCAAACCCTGCAATAAAAAATGCTGCAAACTATGCAACCAGATAAATCTATCCAAAAGTGTTACACACACAAAGACCTTCAATATCATGGGATCTTACAGCTGTACCTCAAGTAATGTTGTGTACCTCATCCAATGCAAAAGGTGCAGCAAAGGATCTTATGTTGGTGAAACAGGACAGAAGTTGCAAGCGAGGATGAATTTGCACAGACATACCATCAAAGAACATAAAGAAGACAGTTTATGCACACCTGTGGGACATCATTTCTCACAATCGGACCACACTATAGAAGACCTTAATGTCTTAGTTCTTAAAGGGAATTTCAGAACTATCCAGGAAAGGAAAACGTTTGAACTAAGAATGATACTTCTTTTTGACACGAAGAATAATGGCCTGAATTTAGATATTGGTTTCCTTACACATTATGCTAAAGTTTTACGACCGCTCTGTGACTAGTATCCCCCCCTGCATTCCCCCCTAGCTCTCCCTCTGTCTTTTCTCACTAACTCTGCTGCTATCTTTATTAGCATTGATTTGTATGTGTTTGGTTTTCTCTTTTTTTTTTCTTCTTCTTTAACATTCTGCTTAAAAATTTGTGAATCAGTACTGCTTGGACCTTGAAGAAGGGGACATACCCCGAAAGCTTGTCCTGAAAAATTGTATGTTAGTGTAAATAAAAAAAGTATCACGGACAGTACTCAATTTTCTCTGTCACAATTGCACTAATACGGCTACAATCAAATCAAGCAAGTAACCAGTTGAAGACAAAGCCCTTTCTGACACTTTTTGTTTACATGAAAAAATATATATTTTTTTTGCAAGAAAATTACTTTGAACCCCCAAACATTATATATTTATTTAAAGCAAATGCCCTACAGATTAAAATGGTGGGTGTTTCATTTTTTTTTCACACAGTATTTGCGCAGCGATTTTTCAAACGCATTTTTTTGGGAAAAAACACACTTTTTAAAATTTTAATGCACTAAAACACACTATATTGCTCAAATGTTTGATGAAATAAAAAAGATGATCTTAGGCTGAGTACATGGATACCAAACATGAAATGCTTTAAAATTGCGCACAAACGTGCAGTGGCGACAAACTAAATACATTTTTAAAAGCCTTTAAAAGCCTTTACAGGTTACCACTTTAGATTTACAGAGGAGGTCTACTACTAAAATTACTGCCCTCTATCTGACCTTCACGGTGATACCTCACATGCATGGTGCAATTGCTGTTTACATTTGACGCCAGACCGATGCTTGCATTCGCCTTTGCGCGAGAGAAGGGGGGGACAGGGGTGCTTTTTTTTTTTTGCTTTTTTTCTTTTTTTTTTCTTTTTTATCTTATTTTTAAACCTTTCCTTCCATTTTTATTTTTTTTAATCATTTTTATTGTTATCTCAGGGAATGTAAATATCCCCTATGATAGCAATAGGTAGTGACAGGTACTCTTTTTTGAAAAAACTGGGGTCTATTAGACCCTAGATCTTTCCTCTGCCCTCAAAGCATCTGACCACACCAAGATCGGTGTGATAAAATGCTTTCCCAATTTCCCAATGGCGCTGTTTACATCCGGCGATATCTAAGTCATGAAATGCTCGTAGCTTCTGGTTTCTTAGGCCATAGAGATGTTTGGAGCCACTCTGGTCTCTGATCACCTCTATGGTCAGCTGGCTGAATCACCGGCTGCATTCTCAGGTTCCCTGTTGGGACAGGAGAGCCAGAGAAAAACATGGAAGACGGTGGGGGGGGATTCCCTCCCATTGCTTGTAAAAGCAGTCTAGAGGCTAATTAGCCACTAGGATTGCTTTTACATGAAAGCCGACCACTGGCTGAAAAGAATGATACCAAGATCATACCTAAACCTGCAGGCATCATTCTGGTATAACCACTCAAAGTCCAGCAACATACCAGTACATTGCTGGTCCTTGTTGGGCATATATTGTAAACTTTTTTTCATGCAGCCTGTGGGCTGAATGAAAAAAAGAGATTGATCGTGGGTATGCCCACCATTAGAATACCTCCCTTCATCCACCCACTTCTAATGATGGGCATACATGCACCATATATATATGCCGAAGCATGGGGGCATCCTCCCACAAAAGGCAGTAGCAAATCGCTCCTCCGCCCACTGCTGCCCCCACGCTTCGGCATAAATGCTGAAGTATGTAACTGTGGTGGTGAAATCACCTCAGGTACGTGATTCTGCCTGCCCGTGCCATTCTGCCAACATACATCGTCGTGAGGCGGTTGGCAAGTGGTTAACTGTGGTGGTGAAATCACCTCCTACAGCTTTATCTATCATGGGATGCAGCTGAATGGCGTACCTGCTAAGCAAATGATGGTTAACAATAAAACAAACATTACAGTATAACATACCATAACTGCAAAGCAAATACAATAAAACATAGTAAAAATAAAACCAAGAGAGAATGATAGATATAGAACAATACTGAGCGAACAGTAGAGTGTAAAGTAGAGTGCGAACATAAGAGAGAGAGCAATAGAGAGAGAGAGAGAGAGAGAGAGAGAGAGAGAGAGAGAAAGAGAGAGAGAGAGAGAGAGAGAGAGAGAGAGAGAGAGAGAAAAGAAAAATACAACCACAACTATTTTTGGCTTTATTATTTTTTATTTTTTTTGTGTTTTTGTGTGTTTTTTTTTTCACTTTTATAAAAACTGTAAAAAAAACTCTAATACTGAACGTTGCAGATTAGGTCATCACAGCTTTCGAGACCCCAAGACCCTGTGTATGTGTTCCTATGAGTGTGTGGTGCTGTACCCTACGCTAATATTCAACTATTGTGTGATAGCGTTCGAAACAGTCACCAATGCAAAGACCAGGTTGGTCAGGACAGGAGGGACAATAAAAGCGGGTGTCACGCCTAAATCTGTGCTTTCTACAGACACGACATCTTCTTTGGGATGTTCTTTGGGTAGGGGCCCCAGAGAGGACATGCGGAAAATGCCTCTCATGCAGCCGGCTTACTGCATTTGTATTGGGAAGTTGGGCCAGAGCACCATCTGGAAACAGAAGGGCTCTGATGATCTCCTAGGAATTTAAGGAAGGATCCAGTTTGTCCTGAAGCTCTGTATAACACATGAGCATTCAGCAAAGCCAATTGAAATAAGTATACAGACACTTTTTTATACCAGCGTCTGGCTGATGTTACTGGCTATTAAAGCGGGGGTTCACCCACACCGCCAAAAAAAAAAAATATTAAAAGCCAGCAGCTACAAATACTGCAGCTGCTGACTTTTAATACATGGCCACTTACCTGTCCCAGGGTCCAGCGATGTCAGCAGGGGACGCCGAGAACCCGCTCGGTACTCGGCAGCTGCCGCCGCCATCCTAGGTGAGGGAAACATAGTAAAAATAAAACCAAGAGAGAATGATAGATATAGAACAATACTGAGCGAACAGTAGAGTGTAAAGTAGAGTGCGAACATAAGAGAGAGAGCAATAGAGAGAGAGAGAGAGAGAGAGAGAGAGAGAGAGAGAGAGAGAGAGAGAGAGAGAGAGAGAAAGAGAGAGAGAGAGAGAGAGAGAGAGAGAGAGAGAGAGAGAGAAAAGAAAAATACAACCACAACTATTTTTGGCTTTATTATTTTTTATTTTTTTTGTGTTTTTGTGTGTTTTTTTTTTCACTTTTATAAAAACTGTAAAAAAAACTCTAATACTGAACGTTGCAGATTAGGTCATCACAGCTTTCGAGACCCCAAGACCCTGTGTATGTGTTCCTATGAGTGTGTGGTGCTGTACCCTACGCTAATATTCAACTATTGTGTGATAGCGTTCGAAACAGTCACCAATGCAAAGACCAGGTTGGTCAGGACAGGAGGGACAATAAAAGCGGGTGTCACGCCTAAATCTGTGCTTTCTACAGACACGACATCTTCTTTGGGATGTTCTTTGGGTAGGGGCCCCAGAGAGGACATGCGGAAAATGCCTCTCATGCAGCCGGCTTACTGCATTTGTATTGGGAAGTTGGGCCAGAGCACCATCTGGAAACAGAAGGGCTCTGATGATCTCCTAGGAATTTAAGGAAGGATCCAGTTTGTCCTGAAGCTCTGTATAACACATGAGCATTCAGCAAAGCCAATTGAAATAAGTATACAGACACTTTTTTATACCAGCGTCTGGCTGATGTTACTGGCTATTAAAGCGGGGGTTCACCCACACCGCCAAAAAAAAAAAATATTAAAAGCCAGCAGCTACAAATACTGCAGCTGCTGACTTTTAATACATGGCCACTTACCTGTCCCAGGGTCCAGCGATGTCAGCAGGGGACGCCGAGAACCCGCTCGGTACTCGGCAGCTGCCGCCGCCATCCTAGGTGAGGGAATCAGGAAGTGAAGCGTTGCGGCTTCACTTCCCGGTTCCCTACTGCGCATGCGCGAGTCGCGCTGCGCGTCCCTAGTGGTCCCCGCTCTCTCCTGGGAGCTGTGTGTTCCCAGCAGACAGCGCGGTGGGGACGGGAAGAGGCATAGACTCCTATGGGAGTCTATGCCGGAAGTGGGTGCAAATACCTGTCTTAGACAGGTATCTGCACCCCCCCTCCCCCCTGAAAGGTGCCAAATGTGAAACCGGAGGGGGGAAGGGTTCCGAAAAGCGGGAGTTCCATTTTTGTGTGGAATTCCGTTTTAAGTACGGTGCCAACAACTGGTCGTTGAGGTCCACCCCTCCCATATTGAGGTTATATTCGTGGACACAAAAGGGTTTTGCCACAACACAAGTCGCGTAGTAATTTGGACAGTCGTGTCTGCCTGAAGGGAGGAAACAACAAAAACATTCTTGTTATCCTTCCACTTCACAGCGAGCAAATTATTACATCGCAAGCAGGCTCTCTCCCCCAGCCTAAGATGGGAATCTACAAGCCATTGAGGTAAGTCCCGGCAATTAGATCGCACAGTGCCACATGCGCCAATTTGATGATCAAACAAGTAACTAAAAAGTGGCACGCTTGTGTAATAATTGTTCACATACAAGTGGTACCCCTTTCCGAATAGGGGGGACACCAAGTCCCACACAATCTTACCAGTGCTCCCTATGTAGTCAGGGCAGTTCTCCGGCTCTACCTCTCCCTGTCACAGAGCTTATACATCTTGACCCCGTATCTGGCACGCTTGCTGGGAAGATACTGTTTGAATGACAAGTGGACAGAAAATGTAATCAGGAACTCATCAACGCAGGCAACTTGATGGGGAGTAAACAAGGCTGCAAAATGTTGGTTGAAGTGGTTTACGAGGGGCTGAATTTTGTAGAGCCAATCAAATTCAGGGTCACCCTGAGGACGACAGAGTTCATTGTTGTTGAAATGCATGAGCTGCAAGATCTGCTCGTATTGTGTCCTGCTCATGGAGGCAGAGAACATGGGCATTTGGTGAATTGGGTCAGTAGACCAATATGACCGCAACTCACTCTTTTTAGATATGCCCATGAGGGGGGATAGGCCCAGGAAGGTCTTAAATTCAGACACCGTAATTGGTCTCCAATATCTGGCAAGGGTCAGCTGGGGATTAGCGGCGATGAATTGACCAGCATATAAATTGCTTTGGTCCACAATAGATCTAAAGAGATCTTCGGTGAAAAACAGCAAATAAAAATCAAGTGACGTAAAATCAACTGTTTCCATCTGAATTCGGGGTTGCTCAGTAAATGGGGGAAGTACGGGTGCTGCAGAATTGGTGGGTTCCCAATTAGGATTGGCGAATGCAGTAGAAAGGGCACTATGGGCTCGACTGGCCTGTCTTTGTCTTCTTGGTGGCAGTGGGACACTACTCGTGCTTGCCACCTCGCCAACTTGAACTGCACTTATGGGACTCGCCACATCACCAAGTGTTACTGCAGTGCTGGATGTACGACCAGGATGTACTAGGCTGCTGGTGCTTGCCAGTTCACCAGAAGGAATAGCGGCGCTAGTACTGGCTCTCTGCTCCATACGAGGGACCTGCGGTTCTTGCACCTCAACGACAGCAGAAGAAGATCGGGGTCTGGTACGCCTGACCTTGGCAGGGACCACAACTCCGTCATCAGAGCTATCTGTCAGGGTGCCGCTGTCGTCTACAGGTTCGTATTCTGAGCCTGACAGATGAGTGATTTCCTCTTCAGTAGGGATGAGCCGAACACCCCCTGGTTCGGCTCGCACTAGAACCTGCGAACGGACCAAAACTTTGCACAAACTTTAGAACCCCATTGAAGTCTATGGGACTCGAACGCTCAAAATCAAAAGTGCTAAATTTAAAGGCTAATTTGCATGGTATTGTCCTAAAAAGGGTTTGGGGTCCCAGGTCCTGCCCCAGGGGACATGTATCAATGCAAATAAAAGTTTTAAAAGCGGCCATTTTTTCGGGAGCAGTGATTTTAATGATGCTTAAAGTGAAAAATATTCATTTAAATATCGTACCTGGGGGGTGTCTATAGTATGCCTGTAAAGTGACGCGTGTTTCCCGTGTTTAGAACAGTCCCTGCACAAAATGACATTTTTAAAGGAATAAATGTCATTTAATACTGCTTGCGGCTTTAATGTAATGTCGGGTCCTGGCAATATGGATGAAAATCAGTGAGACAAACGGCATGGGTATCCCAACCAGTCCATTACCAGGCCCTTTGGGTCTTGAATGGATATTAAGGGGAACCCCACACCCAAATTAAAAAAAGGAAAGGCATGGGGCCCCCAGGTTCTATATACTCTGAACAGCAGTATACATGCGGTGCAAACAAGACAGGGACTGTAGGTTTTTTTTAAGTAGAACCTGTTTGTAATTTTGAACTGGTACATTTTTAAAGTGTAGCTCCAGCCAAAAAATCTATTTTTAAGCTTTTTGGAAAACATAGGGAAGGGTTATCACCCCTGTGACATTTGTTTTGCTGTCTGTGCACCTCTTCAGAAGATTTCACCTCACTTTCTGTCCCAATGACAAATGTTTTTTGACAATTTGAGTTTTTTAGTGAAACAAGGATTGGCGATAAAGCATCGGTGGAGAGGAGACACGTTTTTCCCATATTAACTCTTACAGGAGAGAATTTCCCTTCCTAGGGGTAGATTTCATCTCACTTCCTGTTGTCTCCTTCCATTTGCAAGTAGGAGTCGTTTGTAAGTTGGATGTTTGAAAATAGGGGCCTGCCCTATATACTCTGCAGAAATGATGGCCTTAGGTGTTGGTGTTGCCACAACACTGTAAGCCCTCACAGTTACTCTTGGTGAGTGCAGGAACGGGCTCTGCTGTTAAATATTAGATCAAGAATTGTAATTACATGCACCTGTTGAACAGGGGCAGAGAAATTGGGCCTTTGGTGGTGGTGGTGGTAGTGCTGGTGCCACAACACTGTAAGTCCTCACAGTTACTCTTAGTGCAGTGTTTCTCAACTCCAGTCCTCGGGACCCACCAACAGGCCAGGTTTGCAAGATAGCTGAAATACATCACAGGTGATATCTCTTGCTGCTCAGTGATTGCAGTATTCTAGTCTGCAACTCCCCAAGGTAATACCTAAAATCTGGCCTGTTGGTGGGTCCCGAGGACTGGAGTTGAGAACCACTGCTCTTAGTGGGAGCTGGAATGGGCCCTGCTGTGAAATATTAGATCAAGAATTGTAATTACATGCACCTGTTGAAAAGGGGCAGAAAAATTGGGCCTTTGGTGGTGGTGGTGCTGGTGCCACAACACTGTAAATCCTCACGGTTACTCTTGGTGGGAGCAGAAACAGGCCCTGCTGTGAAATATTAGATCAAGAATTGTAATTACATGTCCCTGTTGAACAGGGGCAGAAAAATTGGGCCTTAGGCACTGGTGCTGGTGCCACAACACTGCAACTCCTCACAGACACTCTAGTTGGAGCGCAGGAACGAGCCCTGCTGCAAAGTATTGCATTAAAATTGTAATTACACGCCCCTGTTAAACAGGGGCTAAAAAATTGGGCCTTAGGCACTGGTGCCACAACACTGCAACTCCTCACAGATACTCTAGTTGGAGCGCAGAAACGAGCCCTGCTGCAAAGTATTGCATCAAAAATTGTAATTACACGCCCCTGTTAAACAGGGGCTGAAAAATTGGGCCTTAGGCACTGGTGCTGGTGCCACAACACTGCAACCCCTTACAGATACTCTAGTTGGAGCGCAGGAACGAGCCCTGCTGCAAAGTATTGCATCAAAAATTGTAATTACATGCCCCTGTTAAACAGAGGCTGAAAAATTGGGCCTTAGGCACTGGTGCTGGTGCCACAACACTGCAACCCCTCACAGATACTCTAGTTGGAGCGCAGGAACGAGCCCTGCTGCAAAGTATTGCATCAAAAATTGTAATTAGACGCCCCTGTTAAACAGGGGCTGAAAAATTGGGCCTTAGCCACTGGTGGTGGCGCCCAGAACCAAAAATATTCTTACAAGCTATCAGCATGATCATTGAGGAGGAAGAGGATAGTCACTCAGCATAACAGGATAGTCACTCAGCATCAGCATAGGCAGTCTTGAAAGGATCTGACATTTAAAAAAAAAAAATTCGGTTACATCAGCATCAGGTGCTTGGTAGCTGGTGGTGATCCAAGACTGATTCATTTTTATGAAGGTCAGTCGATCGACCGAGTCGGAGGACAGGCGCACCCTGTGATCGGTTACAAAGCCTCCAGCAGCACTGAATGTGCGTTCCGAAAGAACGCTGGATGCAGGACAGGCCAGTAGCTCAATTGAATACTGTGCAAGCTCTGGCCAGTGATCCATCCTCAAGACCCAGTAACCCAGAGGATTTTCGGTGGGAAAGGTGTCCAAGTCTGATCTTGCCCCTAGGTATTCCTGCACCATGTAAAACAGATGCTGGTGATGGTTGCTGGAACCGACCATACCTTGGGGCTGTGGACTAAAAAATTGTCTGAACGAATCGGTCAGATGGCCACCTTCTCCACTGCTCCTTCTTTGACTGACCGAAGCCTCAGCAACACGTTGTCCAGGAACAGGAGTTTGTAACCTTCTAGTCTCTGGGAACGTGTTGCACAGACCTTTCTGCAAGGCCTCCCGAAGATGTTTCATCCTCTGCTCCCTCTGTGCCGGCAAGATAAGGTTCGCAACCTTACCCTTGTAACGTGGATCAAGGAGGGTTGCCAGCCAGTATTGATCCCTCTCCTTGATACCACGAATACGAGGATCCTTCCACAGGCTTTGTAGTATCAGGGAGGCCATGCAGCGTAGGTTTGCTGAGGCATTTGTTCTGGAGTCCTCTGGGTCACTAAGGATGACATAATCTGCAGCCACCTCCTCCCAGCCACGTACAAGTCCATGGGATTCTTGGGACTGTAAATGATCCCTTAAAGACTGCTGCTGATGCTGAGTTCCAGGTTCCACCTCCATGCTGACACAATTCTCTTCCTCCTCCTCCTCCTCTTCCTGTGTGATCAGTGGGCACGCAGGAGCACTGTCTGGATAAAGGGGGCCTTGAGAGCTAAGGAAGTCATCCTCTTCCTGCCTCTGTTCTGCATCAAGTGTGCTGTCCATTATTCCACGCAGTGTGTGCTCCAACAGGTGGACAAGGGGGACAGTGTCACTGATGCAAGCACTGTAATTGCTCACTATCCTCGTGGCCTCCTCAAATGGTGACAGGACAGTGCATGCATCCCTGATCATGGCCCACTGGAGTGGGGAAAAAAAACAAGCTCCCCTGACCCTGTCCTGGTGCCATAGTTGCACAGGTACTCATTGATAGCCTTCTGCTACATGTGCAGCCAATGCAGCATGGCCAACATTGAGTTCCACTTGGTGGGCATGTCACAGATTAGGCGGTTCTTGGGCAGGTTAAATTCCTTTTGGAGGTCAGCCAGCCAAGCACTGGCATTATATGACCTGAGGAAATGCACACAGACTTTCCTGGCCTGCCTCAGGACATCCTGTAAGCCTGGGTACCTGCCCAAGAACCACTGCACCACCAAGTTAGAGATGTGAGCCAAACAGGGCATATGGGTCAGTTGTCCCTGTCAGAGGGCGGAGAGGAGGTTGGTGCCATTGTCACAAACCACCATACCTACCTTAAGCTGGCATGGCGTCAACCACCTCTGAACCTGCCCCTGCAGAGCTGACAAAATATCTGCCCCAATGTGGCTCCTGTCCCCCAAGCACACCAGCTCAAGCACCACATGGCATATTTTGGCCTGCATGCTTGCGTAGCCCCTTGAACGCCTACGGAGCACCGCTGGTTCCAAAGACAAATCAGCACAGGAAAAGGTCACGGAGCAAGAAGAAGAGGGGGTGGTGGAGAGAGGTGTGGCAGAATCACCACTAGTAGTATTTTGGAGGCATGGTGGCGAAACAACCTCCAACACTACTGCACCCTGTCCTGCATCTTCCCAGCTGCCAGAAGAGTCACCCAGTGCGTGGTGAAAGATAGGTAATGTCCCCATCCATGCCTGCTGGACCATGAGTCAGCGGTAATATGCACCTTACCGCTGACCTCCCTGTCCAGCGAGGCCAAGACATTGCCTTCCATATGTTGGTAGAGAGCCGGAATCGCCTTCCATGAGAAAAAGTGGCATTTGGGAACCTGCCACTGAAGAATGCACATTCCACAAACTCACGGAAGGGGGCAGAGTCTACCAACTGAAAAGGCATCAGTTGAAGTGCTAGAAATTTAGCCAAGCTAGCATTCAATCACTGGGCATGTGGATGGCTGGGAGCAAACTTCTTTTGGTGGTGCAGCAGCTGGGGCAGGAAAATTTGCCTGGCACAATCTAACGTTGGTGTACTGATAGCAGATTGCCCCCAAATACTTGGCTGTGACAACCCTAATTCTACACCTTCATTCCTCTCAGTGCAGGTCTCAGAGAGGACTCAAGGTATAGTGGGGTTGGAGATCCCAGCTGATGAGGAGCAAGGAGAGGTCCTCTTTGTTCTTTAGTGTGGGTCTTTTAGGAACGCTTGCCAATGAACTGCATGGCAGGTCAACATATGTCTGGTCAAGAATGTGGTGCCCAAGCGGGAGATGTTTTGGTCATGCGAGATACACTTGAGACATATGTTGCAAATAGCAGCAGTCGGATTTGATGCACCCGTCTCAAAAAAGGCTCACACCAAAGGACATTTGGAATAACGCGCAGAGCCAGCAGAGCCCTACACATGCGGAGCTCTGCGGTGTGATGCAGTCGGTGTGCTGCCCTTAAGCTGACCCCTGGAGGGCATCCTGCCTCGTTGGTGATGTGCTTCCTCCTCCTCCTCTCTCCTATCAGGCACCCACGTGGAGTCAGTGACCTCATCATCCCCTCCCTCCTCATCACTGGAGCAAAGCTGGCAGTATGTTGCACCTGGGGGAACATGACTGCCAGATTGCTGTCCTTCTTGATCACACCCTCTCTCTGGGCTCACGTTACTGCCTTCCTCTAGCTGGGTACCATCATCGGAGTCTTCAAAACGCTGGGCATCCTCCTGGAGCATGTACCCAACACTGTGGTCAAACAATTCGGTGGATTCCTCAGGAGGACATGGTGGGGCTGGGGAAGGAGTGACTGATGCCATTGAGCCGAGAGAAGAGGCCACATTGGCAGCTGCTTTGCCAAACAAAGTACCCTGAGCCTGGGTGAGAGAGGATGAGGAGGATGAAGATGGCTTGGTCATACACTCTACCAAGTCTTCTGCATGTTGCGGCTCAACACTACCTGCTGCTGAAAAAAAGGACAAGTGTGTCCCACAGCCACATGCTGATGAGGATGCACCATCTCCACGAGCAGCACTGTTGCCTCTAGACACAGAGCCTGCTTTCCCTCTTTTATTGGCTTGTGACTGTCTGCCTCTCCTTGTTGTTCTTCCAGACATACTAATGGCCTGCAGTGAGATGTAGCTACACAAAGGTGGGATGTATATATATATATATATATATATATATATATATATATATATACTGATATTGCAGCTAGCAGAATCAACTGCCTGCCTGTAGTATTATTAGTATGAGAACACCAGCAATTGTCTTCAGGTAGCTTTAGGTGCACACTGTGCAGAGGACACAGTACACCAACTGTAAATACTGTAGCTGCCTGCCTGTGGTATTAATAGGATCAGAAGAACACCAGCAATTTTATTCAGGTAGCTTTAGGTGCATACTGTGCAGAGGACACAGTACACTAACTGTAAATACTGTAGCTACCTGCCTGTGGTATTAATAGGAGCAGAACAATAGCAATTTTCTTCAGGTAGCTTTAGGTGCACACTGTGCAGAGAACACAGTACACCAACTGTAAATACTGTAGCTGCCTGCCTGCGGTATTAATAGGATCAGAAGAACACCACCAATTTTCTTCAGGTAGCTTTAGGTGCACACTGTGCAGAGGACACAGTACACTAACTGTAAATACTGTAGCTGCCTGCCTGTGGTATTAATAGGATCAGAAAAACACCACTAATTTTCTTCAGGTAGCTTTAGGTGTACACTGTGCAGTGGACGCACTGAACTAAATTGTAAATACTGCAGCTGCCTGCGGTACTGTACTAATAGGATCAGAAGAACACCACTAATTTTCTTCAGGTAGCTTTAGGTGCACACTGTGCAGAGAACGCACTATACTAACTTGTAAATACTGCATCTGCCTGCGGTATTGTACTAATAGGATCAGAAGAACACCACTAATTTTCTTCAGGTAGCTTTAGGTGCACACTGTGCAGAGGACGCACTACACTAACTTGTAAATACTACAGCTGCTTGTGGTACTGTACAAATAGGATCAGAAAAACACCACTAATTTTCTTCAGGTAGCTTTAGGTGCGCACTGTGCAAAGAACACACTACACTAACTTTAAAATACTGCAGCTGCCTGCGGTACTGTACTAATAGGATCAGAAGAACACCATTAATTTTCTTCAGGTAGCTTTAGGTGCACACTGTGCAGAGGACGCACTACACTAACTTGTAAATACTGCAGCTGCCTGCGGTACTGTACTAATAGGATCAGAAGAACACCACTAATTTTCTTCAGGTAGCTTTAGGTGCACACTGTGCAGAAGACGCACTACACTAACTTGTAAATACTGCAGCTGCCTGCGGTACTGTACTAATAGGATCAGAAGAACACCACTAATTTTCTTCAGGTAGCTTTAGGTGCACACTGTGCAGAGGACGCACTACACTAACTTGTAAATACTACAGCTGCCTGTTGTACTGTACTAATAGGATGAGAAGAACACCACTAATTTTCTTCAGGTAGCTTTAGGTGCACACCGTGCAAAAGACGCACTAAACTAACTTGTAAATAGTGCAACTACCTGCGATATTGTACTAATAGGATCAGAAGAACACTAATTTTCTTCAGGTAGCTTTAGGTGCACACTGTGCAGAGTACACACTACACTAACTGTAAATACTGTAGCTAATAGGATTAATATGATCAGAAGAACACCAGCAATTTTCTTCAGGTAGCTGTAAATACTGTAAAAACACCTGCCTGTCTGTCAGTAGTAGGAAGAGAATAACAGGAACGGATCTAGCTAAACTGAATACAGTGTATATATATATATATATATATATATATATATATATATATATATATATATACAACACAACACACTAAACCTACTGAGCCATAATTGGCCAAAGCCACCCTGGCTTTGACCAAATATGGCTCTCTGTACAGACGGCGCTGTGATTGGCCAAGCATGTGGGTCGTAGTGCATGCTTGGCCAATCATCAGCCAGCAATGCACTGCGATGCCGCAGTGAATTATGGTCCGTGACGCGCCACTCGAATTTGGCGCGAATGGCCCATATCGTTCAGAATTTGGCGAACGACCGAACAGGCAATGTTCGAGTCGAACATTAAGCTCATCTCTAGTCACCAGTATGGTATTTGTAAATTGTAATTATATCCCTTCTCAAGCGTCTCTTCTCCAGAGAGAATAAGTTCAGTGCTCGCAACCTTCCTTCATAACTAATATCCTCCAGACCCTTTAATAGCTTTTTTGTCCTTCTTTGTACTCGCTCCATTTCCAGTACATCCTTCCTGGAGATGTACTGGTGCCCAGAACTGGACAGCATGCTCCAGGTGACGCCGGACCAAGGTCTTGTAGAGTGAGAGAATTATTGCTTTATCCCTGGAGTTAATCCCCTTTTTAATGCATGCCAATATTCTGTTTGCTTTGTTAGCAGAAGCTTGGCATTGCGTGCTATTGCTGAGCCTATCATCCACTAGTATCCCCAGGTCCTTTTCCATCCTAGATTCCTATATATATTGTAATCTTTTTTTTCATGCTGCTTGTGGGCTGAACGAAAAAAAAAGATTGATCGGTGGGTATGCCCACTATTAGAATACCTCCCTTCATCCACCCACTTCTAATAATGGGCATACATGCACCATTTTGTTTTTAAATGGTGAAATCACCTCCTACAGCGCTGGAGTCACGGCTTTATCTATTGTGGGACCAAACGCTGTTGCTGTCAAGATAAATAAATCCCTGCTGCAACTGAATGGTGTACCTGCCAAGCAAATTATGGTTAACAATAAAACAAAGTAATATTACAGTATAACAATAAGACATACCATACCTGCAAAGCAAATACAAAAAAAATAGTAAAAAATAAAACATATTTTAACGCGATCTGTGCCTAAAATATATACATGCCGAAGCATGGGGGCATCCCCCCCAAAAGTTAGGAGCAAATCGCTCCTCCACCCCTGCTGCCCCCATGCTTCGGCATATATGCTCTTTTTTAACTGTGGTGGTGAAATCACCTCCTACAGCGCTGGAGTTACGGCTTTATCTATTGTGGGAGCAAACGCTGTTGCTGTCAAGATAAATAAATCCACGCTGCAGCTGAATGGCGTACCTGCTAAGCAAATGATGGTTAACAATAAAACAAACATTACAGTATAACATACCATACCTGCAAAGCAAATACAATAAAACATAGTAAAAATAAAACCAAGAGAGAACGATAGCTATAGAACAATACTGAGCGAACAGTAGAGTGTAAAGTAGAGTGTGAAGATGAGAGAGAGAGAGAGAGAGAGAGAGAGAGAGAGAGAGAGAGAGAGAGAGAGAAAAGAAAAATACAACCACAACTATTTTTGGCTTTTTATTTTTTATTTTTTTTGTGTGTTTTTTTTTTCACTTTTATAAAAACTGTAAAAAAACCTCTAATACTGAACAGATTAGGCCATCACATCTTTCGAGACCCCAAGACCCTGTATATGTGTTCCTATGACTGTGTGGTGCTGTACTCTAAATCCGTGCTTTCTACAGACACAACATCTTCTTTGGGGTGTTCTTTGGGTAGGGGCATCAGAGAGAACATGCGGAAAATGCCTCTTATGCAGCCGGCTTACTGCATTTGCATTGGGAAGTTGGAACAGAGCACGTCTGGAAACAGAAGGGCTCTGATGATCTCTACCTGGAATTTAAGGAAGGATCCAGTTCGTCCTGAAGCTCTGTATAACATATGAGCATTCAGCAAAGCCAATTGAAATAAGTATACAAACACATTTTTTATACCAGCGTCTGGCCTTACGGGCAATTAGGTACGGCACCAACAACTGGTCTTTGAAGTCCACCCCTCCCAAATTGAGGTTATAATCGTGGACACAAAAGGGTTTTGCCACAACACAAGTCGCGTAGTAATTTGGACAATCGTGTCTGCCTGAAGGGAGGAAAGAATGAAAACATTCTTGTTATCCCTTCACTTCACAGCGAGCAAATTATTAAATCACAAGCAGGCTCTCTCCCCCAGCCTAAGACGGGAATCTACAAGCCATTGAGGTAAGCCCCGGCAATTAGATTGCATGGTGCCACATGCGCCAATTTGATGATCAAACAAGTGACTAAAAACTGGCACGCTTGTGTAATAATTGTCCATCGTATCTGGCACGCTTGCTGGGAAGATACTGTTTGAATGACAAGCGGCCAGAAAACCTAATCAGGAACTCATCAACGCAGACAACTTGATGGGGAGTAAACAAGGCTGCAAAACATTGGTTGAAGTGGTTTACGAGGGGCTAAATTTTGTAGAGTCGATCAAATTCAGGGTCACCGCCCATGAGGAGGGATAGGCCCAGGAAGGTCTTAAATTCGGAGACCGTAATTGGTCTCCAATCTCTGGCAAGGGTCAGCTGGGGATTAGTGGCAATGAATTGACCAGCATATAAATTGCTTTGGTCCACAATAGATCTAAAGAGATCTTCGGTGAAAAACAGCAAATAAAAATCAAGTGACGTAAAATCAACTGTTTCCACTTGAATTCTGGGTTGGTCAGTGAATGGGGGAAGTACGGGTGCTGCAGAATTGGTGGGTCCCCAATTAGGATTGGCGAATGCAGCAGGAAGGGCACTATGGGCTCAACTGGCCTGTCTTTGTCTTCTTGGTGGCAGCAGGACACTACTCGTGCTTGCCACCTCGCCAGCTTGAACTGCACTTATGGGACTTGCCACATCACCAAGTGTTACTGCAGTGCTGGATGTATGACCAGGATGTACTAGGCCACTGGTGCTTGCCAGTTCACCAGAAGGAATAGCGGCGCTAGTACTGGCTCTCTGCTCCATACAAGGAAACTGTGGTTCTTGCACCTCAACGACAGCAGAAGAAGATCGGGGTCTGGTACGCCTGACCTTGGCAGGGACCACAACTCCGTCATCAGAGCTATCTGTCAGGGTGCCGCTGTCGTCTACAGGTTTGTATTCTGAGCCTGACAGATGAGTGACTTCCTCTTCACTAGGGATGAGTCGAACACCTTCCGGTTCGGTTCGCACTAGAACCTGCGAACAGACCAAAATCAAAAGTGCTAAATTTGAAGACTAATTATCATGGTATTGTCCTAAAAAGGGTTTGGGGACCCGGGTTTTGCCCCAGGGGACATGTATCAATGCAAAAAAAAGTTTTAAAAGCAGACATTTTTTCGGGAGCAGTGATTTTAATGATGCTTAAAGCGAAAAAAAAGTGCAATATTCCTTTAAATATTGTACCTGGGGGGTGTCTATAGTATGCCTGTAAAGTGGCCTGTGTTTCCCATGTTTAGAACAGTCCCTGCACAAAATGACATTTTTATAGGAATAAAAGTCATTTAAAACTGCTTGCGGCTTTAATGTAATGTCGGGTCCCGGCAATATGGATGAAAATCAATGAGACAAATGGCATGGGTATCCCCTCCCCAAGTCCATTACCAGGCCCTTTGGGTCTTGTATGGATATTAAGGGGAACCCTGCACCCAAATTAAAAAAAGGAAAGGCGTGGGGCCCCCAGGTTTTATATACTCTGAACAGCAGTATACAGGCGGTGCAAACAAGACAGGGACTGTAGGTTTGTTGTTAAGTAGAATCTGTTTGTAATTTTGAACTGTTACATTTTTAAAGTGTAGCTCCAGCCAAAAAATCTATTTTTAAGCTTTTTGGAAAACATAGGGAAGGGTTATCACCCCTGTGACATTTGTTTTGCTGTCTGTGCACCTCTTCAGAAGATTTCACCTCACTTTCTGTCCCAATGACAAATGTTTTTTGACAATTGGGGTTTTTAGTGAAACACGGATTGGTGATAAAGCATCAGTGGAGAGGAGACACATTTTTCCCATATTAACTCTTACAGGAGAGAATTTCCCTTCCTAGGGGTAGATTTCATCTCAATTCCTGTTGTCTCCTTCCGTTTGCAAGTAGGAGTCGTTTGTAAGTTGGATGTTTGAAAGTAGGGGCCTGCCTTATATACTCTGCAGAAATTATGGCCATGGTGTTGGTGTTGCCACAACACTGTAAGCCCTCTTAGTTACTCTTGGTGGGAGCAGAAACGAGCTCTGCTGTGAAATATTAGATCAAGAATTGTAATTACGTGCACGTGTTGAACAGGGGCAGAAAAATTGGGTCTTTGGTGGTGGTGGTGCTGGTGCCACAACACTGTAAGTCCTCATAGTTACTCTTGGTGGGAGCTGGAATGGGCCCTGCTGTGAAATATTAGATCAAGAATTGTAATTACATGCACCTGCTGAAAAGGGGCAGAAAAATTGGGCCTTTGGTGGTGGTGGTGCTGGTGCCACAACACTGTAAGTCCTCACAGTTACTCTTGGTGGGCACTGAAACGGGCCCTGCTTGTAATATTAGATCAAGAATTGTAATTACATGTCCCTGTTGAACAGGGGCAGAAAAATTGGGCCTTAGGCACTGGTGCTACAACACTGCAACCCCTCACAGATACTCTAGTTGGAGCGCAGGAATATTCTTATAAGCTATCAGCATGATCATTGAGGAGGAAGAGGATAGTCACTCAGCATAACAGGATAGTCACTCAGCATCAGCATAGACAGTCTTGAAGGGATCTGACATTTCAAAAAAAAATATTCGGTTACATCAGCATCAGGTGCTTGGTAGCTGGTGGTGATCCAAGACTCATTCATTTTTATGAAGGTCAGTCGATCGACCAAGTCGGTGGACAGGCGCACCCTGTGATTGGTTACAAAGCCTCAAGCAGCACTGAATGTGCGTTCCAAAAGAACGCTGGATGCAGGACAGGCCAGTAGCTCAATTGCATACTGTGCAATCTCTGGCCAGTGATCCATCCTCAAGACCCAGTAACCCAGAGAATTTTCGGTGGGAAAGGTGTCCAAGTCAGATCTTGCCCCTAGGTATTCCTTCACCATGTAAATCAGACGCTGGCGATGGTTACTGGAACCGATCATGCCTTGGGGCTGCGGACTAAAAAATTGTCTGAACGCATCGGTCAGACAGCCACCTTCTCCACTGCTCCATCTTTGACTGACCGAAGCCTCAGCAACACGTTGTCCAGGAACAGGAGTTTGTAACGTTCCAGTCTCTGGGAACGCATTGCACAGACCTTTCTGCAAGGCCTCCTGAAGATGTTTCACCCTCTGCTCCCTCTGCGCCGACAAGGTAAGGTTACCCTTGTAACGTGGATCAAGGAGGGTTGCCAGCCAGTATTGATCCCTCTCCTTGATACCACGAATACGAGGATCCTTCCGCAGGCTTTGTAGTATCAGGGAGGCCATGCAGCATAGGTTTGCTGAGGCATTCGGTCCGGAGTCCTCTGGGTCACTAAGGATGAAATGATCCGCAGCCACCTCCTCCCAGCCATGTACAAGTCCATGGGTTTCTTGGGACTGTAAATGATCCCTTAAAGACTGCTGCTGATCCTGAGTGCCAGGCTCCACCTCCATGCTGACACAATCCTGCGCCTTCCGCCTTCCGCCTCCTCGTCCTCTTCCTGTGTGATCAGCGGGCACGCAGGAACACTGTCTGGATAAAGGGGGCCTTGAGAGCTAAGGAAGTCCTCCTCTTCCTGCCTCTGTTCTGCCTCAAGTGCCCTGTCCATTATTCCACGCAGCGTGTGCTCCAACAGGTGGACAAGGGGGACAGTGTCACTGATGCATGCACTGTCACTGCTCACCACCCTCGTGGCCTCCTCAAATGGTGAAAGGACAGTGCATGCATCCCTGATCATGGCCTACTGGCGTGGGGAAAAAAAACGAGCTCCCCTGACCCTGTCCTGGTGCAATAGTTGCACGGGTACTCATTGATGGCCCTCTGCTGCGTGAGCAGCCAATGCAGCATGGCCAATGTTGAGTTCCACCTGGTGGTCATGTCACAGATTAGGCGGTTCTTGGGCAGGTTAAATTCCTTTTGGAGGTCAGCCAGCTGAGCACTGGCATTATATGACCTGAGGAAATGCACACAGACTTTCCTGGCCTGCCTCAGGACATCCTGTAACCCCGGGTACCTGCCCAAGAATCGCTGCACTACCAAGTTAGAGACGTGAGCCAAACAGGGCACATGGGTCAGTTGGCCCTGTCGGAGGGCACAGAGGAGGTTGGTGCCATTGTCGCAAACTGCCATACCTGCCTTAAGCTGGCGTGGCGTCAACCACCTCTGAACCTGCCCCTGCAGAGCTGACAAAATATCTGCCCCAGTGTGGCTCCTGTCCCCCAAGCACACCAGCTCAAGCACCGCATGGCATCTTTTGGCCTGCGTGCTTGCGTAGCCCCTTGAACTCCTACGGAGCACCGCTGGTTCCAAAGACAAATCAGCACAGGAAGAGGCCATGGAGGAAGAAGAAGAGGAGGGGGTGGTAGAGAGAGGTGTGGCAGAATCACCACTAGTAGTATTTTGGAGGCGTGGTGGCGAAACAACCTCCACCAATACTGCACCCTATCCTGCATCTTCCCAGCTGCCAGAAGAGTCACCCAGTGCGTGGTGAAAGATAGGTTATGTCCCTGTCCATGCCTGCTGGACCATGAGTCAGCGGTAATATGCACCTTACCGCTGACCTGCCTGTCCAGCGAGGCCAAGACATTGCCTTCCATATGTCGGTAGAGAGCCGGAATCGCCTTCCATGAGAAAAAGTGGCGTTTGGGAACCTGCCACTGAGGAAACGCACATTCCACAAACTCACGGAAGGGGCAGAGTCTACCAACTGAAAAGGCAGCAGTTGAAGTGCTAGCAATTTAGCCAAGCTAGCATTCAACCGCTGGGCATGTGGATGGCTGGGAGCGAACTTCTTTTGGTGGTGCAGCAGCTGGGGCAGGGAAATTTGCCTGGTACAATCTGACGTCGGTGTACCAATAGCTGATTGCCCCCAAGTACTTGGCTGGGACAACCCTAATTCTACACCTTCATTCCTCTCAGTCCAGGTCTCAGAGAGGACTCAAGGTATAGTGGGGTTGGAGATCCCAGCTGATGAGGAGCAAGGAGAGGTCCTCTTTGTTCTTTGGTGTGGGTCTTTTAGGTACGCTTGCCAACGAACTGCATGGCAGGTCAACATATGTCTGGTCAAGCGTGTGGTGCCCAAGCGGGAGATGTTTTGGCCACGCGAGATACGCTTGAGACATATGTTGCAAATAGCAGTGGTGGGATCTGATGCACTCTTCTCAAAAAAGGCCCACACCAAAGAACTTTTGGAATAACGCGCAGAGACAGCAGAGCCCTACACATGTGGAGCTCTGCGGTGTGATGCAGTCAGTGTGCTGCCCTTAAGCTGACCCCTGGAGGGCATCCTGCCTTGGTGATGTGCCTCCTCCTCCTCTCTCCTATCAGGCACCCATGTGGAGTCAGTGACCGCATCATCCCCTCCCTCCTCATCACTGGAGCAAAGCTGGCAGTATGCTGCAGCTGGGGGAACATGACTGCCAGATTGCTGTCCATCTTGGTCACCCCCTCTCTCTGGGCTCACGTTACTGCCTTCCTCTAGCTGGGTACCATCTTCGGAGCCTTCACAACGCTGGGCATCCTCCTGGAGCATGTACCCAACACTGTGGTCAAACAATTCAGGGGACTCCTCAGGAGGACATGGTGGGGCTGGGGAAGGAGTGACTGATGCCATTGATCCGAGGGAAGAGGCCACGTTGGCAGCTGCTTTGCCAGACAAAGTACCCTGAGCCTGGGTGAGAGAGAATGAGGAGGATGAGGACGGCTTGGTCATCCACTCTACCAAGTCTTCCGCATGTTGCGGCTCAACACGGCCAGCTGCCGAAAAAAAGGACAAGCGTGTCCCACGGCCACGTGCTGATGAGGATGCACCGTCTCCATGACCAGCACTGTTGCCACTAGACACAGAGCCTGCTTGCCCTCTTTTATTGGCTTGTGACTGTCTGCCTCTCCTTGTTGGCCTTCCAGACATGCTAATGGCCTGCAGTGAGATGTAGCTGCACAAAGCTGGGATGTATATATATATACTGATACTGCAGCTAGCAGAAACAACTGCCTGCCTGTAGTATTATTAGTATGAGGACACCACCAATTGTCTTCAGTTAGCTTTAGGTGCACACTATGCAGAGGACACAGTACACTTACTGTAAATACTGTAGCTGCCTGCCTTTGGTATTAATAGGAGCAGAACAACAGCAGTTGTCTTCAGGTAGCTTTTGGTGCACACTGTGCAGAGGACACAGTACACTAACTCTAAATACTGTAGCTGCCTGCCTGTGGTATTAATAGGATCAGAAGAACACCACCAATTTTATTCAGGTAGCTTTAGGTGCACACTGTGCAGAGGGCACAGTACACTAACTGTATATACTGTAGCTGCCTGCCTGTGGTATTAATAGGAGCAGATCAACAGCAAGTTTCTTCAGGTAGCCTTAGGTGCACACTGTGTAGAGGACGCAGTACACTAACTGTAAATACTGTAGCTGCCTGCCTGTGGTATTAATAGGATCAGAAGAACACCACCAATTTTATTCAGGTAGCTTTAGGTGCACACTGTGCAGAGGACACAGTACACTAACCGTAAATACTTTCGCTGCCTGCCTGTGGTATTAATATAGGATCAGAAGAACACTACCAATTTCATTCAGGTAGCTTTAGGTGCACACTTTGCAGAGGACACAGTACACTAACTGTAAATACTGTAGCTGCCTGCCTGTGGTATTAATAGGAGTTGAACAACAGCAATTGTCTCCAGGTAGGTTTAGGTGCACACTGTGCAGAGGACGCACTATACTAACTGTAAATACTGTAGCTGCCTGCCTGTGGTATTAATAGGATCAGAAGAACACCACCAATTTTATTCAGGTAGCTTTAGGTGCACACTGTGCAGAGGACACAGTACACTAACTGTAAATACTGTAGCTGCCTGCCTGTGGTATTAATAGGATCAGAAGAACACCACCAATTTTATTCAGGTAGCTTTAGGTGCACACTGTGCAGAGGACACAGTACACTAACCGTAAATACTTTCGCTGCCTTCCTGTGGTATTAATAGGATCAGAAGAACACCACCAATTTTATTCAGGTAGCTTTAGGTGCACACTGTGCAGAGGACACAGTACACTAACCGTAAATACTGTAGCTGCCTGCCGGTGGTATTAATAGGAGCAGAACAACAGCAATTGTCTCCAGGTAGCTTTAGGTGCACACTGTGCAGAGGACACAGTACACTAACCGTAAATACTGTAGCTGCCTGCCTGTGGTATTAATATAGGATCAGAAGAACACCACTAATTTATTCAGGTAGCTTTAGGTGCACACTGTGCAGAGGACACAGTACACTAACTGTAAATACTGTAGCTGCCTGCCTGTGGTATTAATAGGAGTTGAACAACAGCAATTGTCTCCAGGTAGGTTTAGGTGCACACTGTGCAGAGGACGCACTATACTAACTGTAAATACTGTAGCTGCCTGCCTGTGGTATTAATAGGATCAGAAGAACACCACCAATTTTATTCAGGTAGCTTTAGGTGCACACTGTGCAGAGGACACAGTACACTAACCATAAATACTGTAGCTGCCTGCCTGTGGTATTAATATAGGATCAGAAGAACACCACTAATTTATTCAGGTAGCTTTAGGTGCACACTGTGCAGAGGACACAGTACACTAACTGTAAATACTGTAGCTGCCTGCCTGTGGTATTAATAGGAGCAGAACAACAGCAATTGTCTCCAGGTAGCTTTAGGTGCACACTGTGCAGAGGACGCACTACACTAACTGTAAATACTGTAGCTGCCTGCCTGTAGTATTAATAGGATCAGAAGAACACCACTAATTTTCTTCAGGTAGCTTTAGGTGCACACTGTGCAGGGGACACACTACACTAAATTGTAAATAGTGCAGCTGCCTGCGGTACTGTACTAATAGGATCAGAAGAACACCACTAATTTTCTTCAGGTAGCTTTAGGTGCACACTGTGCAGAGGACGCACTACACTAACTTGTAAATACTGCAGCTGCCTGCGGTACTGTACTAATAGGATCAGAAGAACACCCCTAATTTTCTTCAGGTAGCTTTAGGTGCACACTGTGCAGAGAACGCACTACACTAACTTGTAAATACTGCAGCTGCCTGTGGTACTGTACTAATAGGATCAGAAGAACAGCACTAATTTTCTTCAGGTAGCTTTAGGCGCACACTGTGCAGAGGACACAGTACACTAACCGTAAATACTGTAGCTGCCTGCCGGTGGTATTAATAGGAGCAGAACAACAGCAATTGTCTCCAGGTAGCTTTAGGTGCACACTGTGCAGAGGACACAGTACACTAACCGTAAATACTGTAGCTGCCTGCCTGTGGTATTAATATAGGATCAGAAGAACACCACTAATTTATTCAGGTAGCTTTAGGTGCACACTGTGCAGAGGACACAGTACACTAACTGTAAATACTGTAGCTGCCTGCCTGTGGTATTAATAGGAGTTGAACAACAGCAATTGTCTCCAGGTAGGTTTAGGTGCACACTGTGCAGAGGACGCACTATACTAACTGTAAATACTGTAGCTGCCTGCCTGTGGTATTAATAGGATCAGAAGAACACCACCAATTTTATTCAGGTAGCTTTAGGTGCACACTGTGCAGAGGACACAGTACACTAACTGTAAATACTGTAGCTGCCTGCCTGTGGTATTAATAGGATCAGAAGAACACCACCAATTTTATTCAGGTAGCTTTAGGTGCACACTGTGCAGAGGACACAGTACACTAACCGTAAATACTGTAGCTGCCTGCCGGTGGTATTAATAGGAGCAAAACAACAGCAATTGTCTCCAGGTAGCTTTAGGTGCACACTGTGCAGAGGACACAGTACACTAACCGTAAATACTGTAGCTGCCTGCCTGTGGTATTAATATAGGATCAGAAGAACACCACTAATTTATTCAGGTAGCTTTAGGTGCACACTGTGCAGAGGACACAGTACACTAACTGTAAATACTGTAGCTGCCTGCCTGTGGTATTAATAGGAGCAGAACAACAGCAATTGTCTCCAGGTAGCTTTAGGTGCACACTGTGCAGAGGACGCACTACACTAACTGTAAATACTGTAGCTGCCTGCCTGTAGTATTAATAGGATCAGAAGAACACCACTAATTTTCTTCAGGTAGCTTTAGGTGCACACTGTGCAGGGGACACACTACACTAAATTGTAAATAGTGCAGCTGCCTGCGGTACTGTACTAATAGGATCAGAAGAACACCACTAATTTTCTTCAGGTAGCTTTAGGTGCACACTGTGCAGAGGACGCACTACACTAACTTGTAAATACTGCAGCTGCCTGCGGTACTGTACTAATAGGATCAGAAGAACACCCCTAATTTTCTTCAGGTAGCTTTAGGTGCACACTGTGCAGAGAACGCACTACACTAACTTGTAAATACTGCAGCTGCCTGTGGTACTGTACTAATAGGATCAGAAGAACAGCACTAATTTTCTTCAGGTAGCTTTAGGCGCACACCGTGCAGAGGATGCACTAAACTAACTTGTAAATACTGCAGCTGCCTGCGGTATTGTACTAATAGGATCAGAAGAACACTCATTTTCTTCAGGTAGCTTTAGGTGCACACTGTGCAGAGGACGCACTACACTAACTGTAAATACTGTAGCTAATAGGACTAATAGGATCAGAAGAACACCAGCAATTTTCTTCAGGTAGCTGTAAATACTGTAAAAACACCTGCCTGCCTGTCAGTAGTAGGAAGAGAATAACAGGAACGGATCTAGCTAAACTGAATACAGTGTGTGTATATATATATATATGTAGGAAGGCCAGTATGGTGGCCTGAATTTATGGGAGGAGCCTGGGGGGTATTTAAGCAGCCCGCTCACCTGTGGTGCTTGTCGGTTTCCTGTGCACGATATACGTCACTAGGCCGACTATTCGAATACCAGCGTCCGCAAGTTCTTGCCTCGCAAGTTCCCGTATTCGCAATTTCCGTGCTCGAGAGTTTCGAAGTCCGTGTTTACCGATTCGTAGTTCGTACCACGCGTCTGGCTTGGCTGTCGCAGGTAGGGTCCCGTCTGACTTTTGTTTTTACGCATTTTTAGATATCATGTCACTAAACCGTGATATCAAACTTACGAATCACTCGCAAAAATTTCACAAACGTAACCACAATGTATATCACTCGTACTATCGTTATGTTACCATTTCGAGTTACCCGAGAAAACCACCGCGACGCAGACGTCGCTTCATTTCCAGCATGTCTTAAATTGTTAAACATGCGTCAGTAGACAGCCATAGCGAGTCGCAATTCGCAAATCTTATCGAATCACGTCAGTTCGATACCAATCATTTCTCATTTCTGAACATTTCTAAAATACATTTCTAAACATTTCAAACCATTTCAATCATTTCTCATTTCAGTCACGTACCGCGCTCCGATTCGAATCCAGTCGCACCTAAAAGATGCACCGATTCGCTCCGGTGTGCCCCAGTAGTTATGGCCTCATTTCAGTACATGCTCCAGAGTCACGTCATTATCAGTCACTTCGACTCACCGATTCGTACCTCTGTCATGGTTTTCATTTCATTGCCACGTATCACGCTCCGATACGAATTCAGTCGCATGGAAATGCACCGATTCGTCTCGGCGTGCCCCAGGTATTAGCCACATTTCAGTACATGCTCCAGAGTCCGATTCGTAGTCAGTCGCTACAACAGCACGACCGATTCGGGCCTCTGTCATGGCAAACAATATGTTACACCTGCACTTACCGCACTCCGCTTCGAATCCAGTCGCATCCTCCATGCACCGATTCGTTACGGCGTGCCCCAGGGCTCGGCCTCATTTCTGATACATGCTCCAGATTCCAGATCATAGCTAGTCGCAGATATCGGGCGACCGATCCGCATCTCTGTCATGCAATTGCTACCATTTCACTCCCACAGCGCATCACCGTTTCGAAACCAGTCGCATCCGAGATGCACCGATTCGTCACGGAATGCCTCAGTTGTTTCGGCCGTATCCATACCTATACCAGAGCTCGGTTCATTGCCAGTCGCAAAATGCGGCACAACCAATTCGAGCCTCGGTCAAGGTAAACATTTCTCTCATTTCGTTTCATACTGCACTCCGATTCGAATCCAGATGCATCAAACATGCACCGATTCGTCCCGGTGTGCACCAATGTTTTTCAGTTGCCTCATTTCAGTACATGTTCCAGAGCCCGGTTCACGGTCGGTTCAGTCACGACACAACCGAGCCGGACCTCTGTCATGGAATTCACTCATTTCATAATCAAGGCAAACATTTCAAATCATTTCATTGTCACAAGATTGCTAGCACCATACAAGTCGTTGCTTCAAGTTAGTCAGCAAACCCTTCACGAATTATCACCTTTCATTTTCCTCTAGGTCAGTCAAAGTTCAGTAGGTCCACCCTGCACCAGGTTGGACGATATCCCCCCAGGTAAAAAAAAAAAAAAAAAAAATGGGAGAAAATAAGTCGGGTAAGTATGACTCAGGGGATCAAAGAAAAAACTTGAAATTCATGTCACCCCCAATAGGTTACAGTCAACCAAAGAAATAAGAGCTCAAAGACAGGAGATTCTCACCAGATCAACCATGTCTCAGGCCGGCAGCGAAGACTTCACGGCCCCTCTGTCACCTTCCCCGGTCTCAGAGAGCGGCAGCGTGCAGTCCCTCAGGGGATGGACTATCCCCAAACTGACGGCAGAGCTCAGACGCAGAGGTGTGCCCTTCCCCGCCACAGCGAGGAAAGGCGAGCTCTTCAAACTCCTCTTTCCCCCACCAGCAGCAGGACCCAGTACCCAACAGGCATCCCTCCAGTCAATATCTTCAGCCATCTCACAACTACACACGATGGTGTCATCCCTGTCTACCTCGTGTTACAGACGTCCAAACCAGGGTGGCACTCCTGGAGGCTCGACCGGCCGCGGCTGTCCCCGACCCAAACGCAACCCAAACCTTAACACCCCTTCCTGCAGGTACCTCAGACTGGAGCCCCATTGTCTACCCCTCCCATTTGGTTCCAACCAGCATCAGGAAGGACATTTTGGACGGCAGGGACGTCAACCTGGCCTCTCTCCTTATTTCTGTGCACGATCTGGCAGAAAATAAGGCTTACTCCTGGGGTGACATATCGGTGGTCCTTAAAGCCAAAGACCCCAGATTGAACCGCAAGTTATCTGTCCCAGAATTCACCTTGGCCTTTGGCATGATGAGAGACGTCCTATGCTCAGCCGCCCCCAGCAGAAGGGAAGAGCTGAACTTGTACCTCCATACGGTAGTAGACTTGGGCTACAAGTATGGAGGATTTTCCTTTTACGATTACCACCGTTCCTTTTCCGCAAAGGCTGCCGCCAGACTCACACAGTTCCAAACAATAACAAATTGGAGTCTCATGGACACAGAGCTCTTCTGCCGCCATTTTGCCGGCTTACGCTCACCCCTGTGTGCGATTTGCCAGTCCTCCACCCACACTGCCACCTGGTGCGCCAATGCGGCGATCAGACGTCCCTTCAAATTTCCCTCTACCTCCGGTGCACTTTAGGGTCAGTCGCCCCCTGAACAAACGCCTCAGGTGGACAAATTTAGACGCCCAGTCCGAACCGTGGGAGGGGCAGCCATCTGCAATAATTACAATTACGGGTCCTGCAACTTCAGTCAGTGCCGCCTACTCCACATCTGCACCTTATGCCAAAGAGCGCACCCAAGAAACTTGTGCGAAGTCAAACAACAGAAGAGGGCATGACTAAGCCGGATCAACGTCTTATGGCTAGGACTCTACCTCACTTCACATCCCACCCCTTCCCTGGCCACCTACCTTATCCAGGGCTTCACAGTAGGCTTTCACACCGGCCTCATTTCACTACCCCACAGTACTCACGAATGTAGGAATCTTCGTTCAGCAGCCATTGACGAACAAGCCATAGATCGGCTCTTACAAGCAGAAGTAGACCGAGAGTACGTTATAGGCCCTTTCACTCAGCCCCCTTTCAGCACTTGGAGAGTCAGCCCTATTGGGCTTGTCAAGGGCAAATTCACAAATAAATTACGTTTGGTGTATGACCTGTCTGCGCCTCATTCTTCCCACATCCCCAGTCTCAATTACCTGATCCCCTCCGAAGAATTCTCCCTAAAATATTCCTCCGTCGACATGGCAATACAAGCAGTCATCAAAGCAGGTACAGGTGCCTGGCTCTCCAAAGCCGACATCTCGGATGCCTTCAAGCTCCTGCCCATCCACCCATCCCTTTGGTGCTGGCATGGCATCAAGTGGAAGGAGGCATATTATTTTGCCACAAAACTGACCTTCGGTTCAAAGAGTAGTCCTTGGCTCTTCGACACATTCGCTCAGTCCCTTGCTTGGATACTGTTACACAAAGGACAATGCCAAGAAGTCATCCATTACCTGGACGACTTCCTACTAATAGAACCTCCCAGCAAGCCCCCAGGAGACCTCGACAAACTCAGAGTGATATTTGGAAATCTCAATGTTCCCATCGCCGAGCACAAAGTCGACGGCCCAGCACACATCATCACCTTTCTCGGGGTCAACTTAGACACCTGCGCCATGCAAGCCAGTCTCCCCCTCAACAAACTAACCCGCATTAGGGCGGTCCTTCACGAATTCACCCACACCAAGGGCTGTACCAAAAAGCAGTTGCAATCTCTCCTGGGAATGCTTAATTTCGCCATGCGAATTATTCCACAAGGCCGCACCTTCGTGTCACGCCTGCTGAGATTCCTGTCAGAAACACAAGGCCCCGATCAGATCCTAAATCTAGACACCGCAGCAATAGCGGACCTATCTATGTGGGAGGAATTCCTGTCCGCCTGGAATGGCATATCCCTATTCATACCCATGGTTTCGGCCCTGTCACCCCAGGTGGTGACAGACGCTGCAGCCTCCACAGGTTTCGCGGCAATTTTTGGCCACCAATGGTTTTCAGGACCCTGGCCTCAACAGATTCTGTTGATACCCGGCTTTATTCAAACATCTTCCCTCTTCGAACTCTATCCCATAGTGGCAGCTGCACAACTCTGGGGCCACCATTGGACAGGGCAAACCGTAGTCTTCACCACCGACAATCAGGCCACAGCAGACATCATCAACAAAGGCAGGTCCAAGTCCCTAGCAGTCATGTCCTTCCTGCGCAGATTGGTACAACTGTCTTTACAGCATCAGTTTAACATACACTGTGCATTTATTCCCGGCAGATACAATTTAGCTGCTGACGCACTGTCACGTTTTAATTACACCTCCTTTTTCAAACAGGTTCCCAAAGCCGAACCAGTGTCGGCCCCTATCCCTGTCTGGTCACAGCTGACCCTGGACTAGTTCAACATTTACACGGAGCAACGCAGCTCATCAATCATTCACTCTCTCACAACACACTCAAAGCCTACCAGACAGCCTGGAAGGCATTCAATAAATTTCTCACATCCTGCCGTAAAGGACCAACAGATGTCAAACAGGTACTGGCCTTCACTTCATACTGCCACACTCAGCTGGCCTTATCTTACAATACCATTCGGCTATACCTAGCCGGCATACAACATTTCTTAAGGCTTGAAGACCCCACAAAATCTTCACTGTTCTCATCACACGCTATACGAGCCATCCTAAGGGGCATTCAGAAACAACAACCAGTCATCAGCACCAAGCGCTTACCCATTACGGGGCCCATCTTCAGGGACATGTCGACTATTCTGGCTACTTCGCCATTCGGTCTGCTCCCCAGCACGGTCTTACAAGCAGCCATATATTTGGCTTACTACGGGTTCTTGCGACCTGGCGAATTCACCTATAACAACCCCACAGACCAAGTACTATGCAGACGGCACTTGCTTCACTATCAAGACCATTTCATCCTTCACCTCGAGGTCTCTAAAACCCAGCAAACGGGCTCTGGAGTGGACATTCACCTCTACAAAACCAATAACAGCTGGTGTCCAGTCACCGTACTCAACCGACTCCTGTCACTCCTGCCTGAACAACCGGACACCAGTCCTCTTCTACCATTCCCAGTTAAACCCTTAAGCGCCTGTCAGTTTGTAAAACACATAAGGATACTTCTCCGCAATCTTCACCTTAACCCCAGTCAGTATTCCGGACACTTCTTTCGCATCAGAGCAGCCTCCGCAGCATCCCGCCACGGGGTTCCAGACCACGTCATCAAAAGACTAGGCAGGTGGAAATCAGCCTGCTTCGCCCGGTATATCCCCAATCCTCAAGTAGAGATGGCACAGGCATTCTCCAAATTGGCTCAATGAATAACTGAAAACCAATAAAATATTATACCCCTACCTGAATGTTTTTGCCCCCTTATTTTGGCATACCGGCCATTAGACCAAGGCACACTTTCAGGTCCATTTCATATGGTAAGTCCACACTTCCAGGTCTATTTCCGATGGTAAGTCTTATCTTAACTATAAATGTTATCTATGTCCATATCGGACATAGGGCTCCAACCATAAGTAGGAAGGCCAGTATGGTGGCCTGAATTTATGGGAGGAGCCCGGGGGGTATTTAAGCAGCCCGCTCACCTGTGGTGCTTGTCGGTTTCCTATGCGCGATACCCACCCTCCCATCCCCATTTCACAGCATTTCTCAACTATTCATTTCTCTTTACAGAATAATCATTTCTTAAACCAGGGTATGCCCCCTTATTTTGGCATACCGGCCATTAGACCAAGGCACACTTTCAGGTCCATTTCATATGGTAAGTCCACACTTCCAGGTCTATTTCCGATGGTAAGTCTTATCTTAACTATAAATGTTATCTATGTCCATATCGGACATAGGGCTCCAACCATAAATATATATATATATATATATATATATATATATATATATATACACACAACACCTAGGATGTGTATATATATATATATACATACAACACCTAGGATGTATATATATATATATATATATACAATACACTGTAAGTGCAGCTATCTGACTCGCCTGCCTACTCTATCTAACTTAAATCAAATGACACTGTCTCTCTGTCTATCTATCTCTCTACACTACACATGGCCACCGTGCAGGCAGCCTTGTATAGTGTGGGGCGTGTACTAAACCCCCTGAGCCATAATTGGCCAAAGCCACCCTGGCTTTGGCCAATTATGGCTCTCTGTACAGACAGCGCTGTGATTGGCCAAGCATGTGGGTCATAGTGCATGCTTGGCCAATCATCAGCCAGCAATGCACTGCGATGCCGCACTGAATTACGGACCATGACGCGCCTCTCGAATTTTGCGCGAACGGCCCATATCATTCGGAATTCGGCAAACGACCGAACAGGCAATGTTTGAGTCGAACATGCGTTTGATTCGAACACAAAGCTCATCCCTAGTCACCAGTAGGGATGAGCCGAACACCCCCCGGTTCGGTTTGCACCATAACCTGCGAACGGACCGAAAGTTCGCACGAACGTTAGAACCCCATTGACGTCTATGGGACTCGAACGTTCAAAATCAAAAGTGCTCATTTTAAAGGCTAATTTGCATGGTATTGTCCTAAAAAGGGTTTGGGGACCCGGGTCCTACCCCAGGGGACATGTATCAATGAAAAAAAACTTTTAAAAACGGCCGTTTTCTCGGGAGCAGTGATTTTAATGATGCTTAAAGTAAAAAAAAAGTGAAATATTCCTTTAAATATCGTACCTGAGTGGTGTCTATAGTATGCCTGTAAAGTGACGCGTGTTTCCCGTGTTTAGAACAGTCCCTGCACCAGATGTCATTTTTAAAGGAAAAATCTCATTTAAAACTGCTTGCGGGTTTAATGTAATGTCGGGTCCTGGCAATATGGATGAAAATCAGTGAGACAAACAGCATGGGTACCCCCCAGTCCATTACCAGGCCCTTTGGGTCTTGTATGGATGTTAAGGGGAACCCCGCACCCAAATTAAAATAAGGAAAGGTGTGGGGCCACCAGGCCCTATATACTCTGAACAGCAGTATACAGGCGGTGCAAACAAGACAGGGACTGTAGGTTTGTTGTTAAGTAGAATCTCCTTGTAATTTTGAACGGGTACATTTTTAACGTGTTTAGCTCCAGCCAAAAAATCTTTTTTAAGCTTTTTGGAAAACATAGGGAAGGGTTATCACCCCTGTGACATTTGTTTTGCTGTCTTTCCTCCTCTTCAGAAGATTTCACCTCACTTTTTGTCCCAATGAAAAATGTTTTTTGAAAATTTGGGTTTTTTTGTGGAACAAGGATTGGAAAGCATCAGTGGAAAGGAGAAATGTTTTTCCCATATTAACTCTTACAGGAGAGAATTTCCCTTCCTAGGGGTAGATTTCATCTCACTTCCTGTTGTCTCCTTCCGTTTGCAAGTAGGAGTCGTTTGTAAGTTAGTTGTTTGAAAGTAGGGTCCTGCCCTATATACTCAGCAGAAATTTGGGCCTTAGGTGTTGCTGTGGCCACAACACTGTAAGCCCTCACAGAGCCCTGCTGTGAAATATTAGATCAAGAATTGTAATTACATGCCCCTGTTGAACAGGAGCTGAAAAATTAGGCCTTAGGCACTGGTGCTGGTGCCACAACACTGCAACCCCTCACAGACACTCTAGTTGGAACGCAGGAACGAGCCCTGCTGCAAAGTATTGCATCAAAAATTGTAATTACACGCCCCTGTTAAACAGGGGCAGAAAAAATGGGCCTTAGGCACTGGTGCTGGTGCCACAACACTGCAACCCCTCACAGACACTCTAGTTGGAATGCAGGAACGAGCCCTGCTGCAAAGTATTGCATCAAAATTGTAATTACACGCCCCTGTTAAACAGGGGCAGAAAAAATGGGCCTTAGGCACTGGTGCTGGTGCCACAACACTGCAACCCCTCACAGACACTCTAGTTGGAATGCAGGAACGAGCCCTGCTGCAAAGTATTACATCAAAAATTGTAATTACACGCCCCTGTTAAACAGGGGCTGAAAAATTGTGCCTTAGGCACTGGTGGTGGCGCCCAGAACCAAAAATGTTCTTACAAGCTATCAGCGTGATGATTGAGGAGGAAGAGGATAATTACTCAGGGATAGTCACTCAGCATCAGCATAGGCAGTCTTTGAAAGGATCTGAGATTTCAAAAAAAATTATTCAGTTACATCAGCATCAGGTGTTTGGTAGCTGGTGGTGATCCAAGACTGATTCATTTTTATGAAGGTCAGTCGATCGACCGAGTCAGTGGACAGACGCACCCTGTGATCGGTTACCACGCCTCCAGCAGCACTGAATGTGCGTTCCGAAAGAATGCTGGATGCAGGACAGGCCAGCAGCTCAATTGCATACTGTGCAAGCTCTGGCCAGTGATCCATCCTCAAGACCCAGTAACCCAGAGGATTTTCGGTGGGAAAGGTGTCCAAGTCTGATCTTGCCCCTAGGTATTCCTGCACCATGGTGATGGTTGCTGGAACCGATCATACCTTGGGGCTGCGGACCAAAAAATTGTCTGAACGCATCGGTCAGACGGCCACCTTCTCCACCGCTCCTTCTTTGACTGACCGAAGCCTCAGCAACACGTTGTCCAGAAACAGGAGTTTGTAACCTCCCAGTCTCTGGGAACACGTTGCACAGACCTTTCTGCAAGGCCTCCCGAAGATGTTTCATCCTCTGCTCCCTCTGCGATGGCAAGATAAGGTCCGCAACCTTACCCCTGTAACGTGGATCAAGGAGGGTTGCCAGCCAGTATTGGTCCTTCTCCTTGATACCACGAATACGAGGATCCTTACGCAGGCTTTGCAGGATCAGGGAGGCCATGCAGCGTAGGTTTGTTGAGGCATTCGGTCCGGAGTCCTCTGGGTCACTAAGGACGACATGGTCCGCTGCCACCTCCTCCCAGCCACGTACAAGTCCATGTGTTTCTTGGGACTGATCCCTTAAAGACTGCTGCTGATGATGAGTGCCAGGCTCCACCTCCATACTGACACAATCTTCCTCCTCCTCCTCCTCCTCGTCCTCTTCCTGTGTGATCGGCGGGCACGCAGGAACACTGTCTGGATAAAGGCCTTGAGAGCTAAGGAAGTCCTCCTCTTCCTGCCTCTGTTCTGCCTCAAGTGCCCTGTCCATTATTCCACGCAGCGTGTGCTCCAACAGGTGGACAAGGGGGACAGTGTCACTGATGCATGCACTGTCACTGCTCACTATCCCCGTGGCCTCCTCAAATGGTGACAGGACAGTGCATGCATCCCTGATCATGGCCCACTGGCGTGGGGAAAAAAAACCAAGCTCCCCTGACCCTGTCCTGGTGCCAAAGTCGCACAGGTACTCATTGATGGCCCTCTGCTGCGTGTGCAGCCGCTGCAGCATGGCCAACTTTGAGTTCCACCTCGTGGGCATGTCACAGATTAGGCGGTTCTTGGGCAGGTTAAACTCCTTTTGGAGGTCCGTCAGCCGAGCACTGGCATTATATGACCGGCAGAAATGCACACAGACTTTCCTGGCCTGCCTCAGGACATCCTGTAAGCCCGGGTACCTGCCCAAGAACCGCTGCACCACCAAGTTAAGGACGTGAGCCAAACAGGGCACATGGGTCATTTGTCCCTGTCGGAGGGCAGAGAGGATGTTGGTGCCATTGTCGCAAACCACCATTCCTGCCTTAAGTTGGCGTGGCGTCAACCACCTCTGAACCTGCCCCTGCAGAGCTGACAGAACCTCTGCCCCAGTGTGGCTCCTGTCCCCCAAGCACACCAGCTCAAGCACCGCATGGCATCTTTTGGCCTGCGTACTTGCGTAGCCCCTTGAACGACTACGGAGCACCGCTGGTTCCGAGAAAGAGGCCATGGAGGAAGAAGAAGAGGAGGGGGTGGAGGAGAGAGGTGTGTCACAATCATTAGCATTTTGGAGGCGTGGTGGCGGAACAACCTCCAACACTACTGCACCTTGTCCTGCATCCTTCCCAGCTGCCAGCAGAGTCACCCAATGCGCCATGAAACTTAGGTAACGTCCCTGTCCATGCCTGCTGGACCATGAGTCAGCGGTAATATGCACCTTACCGCTGACCGCCCTGTCCAGCGAGGCATGGACATTGCCTTCCACATGCTGGTAGAGAGCCGGAATCGCCTTCCGTGAGAAAAAGTGGCGTTTGGGTACCTGCCACTGAGGAACCGCACATTCCACAAACTCACGGTCTAGTGGGGTTGGAAATCTCAGCTGATGAGGAGGAAGGAGAGGTCCTCTTTGTTCTTTGGTGTGGGTCTTTTAGATACGCTTGCCAACGAACTGCATGGCAGGTCAACATATGTCTGGTCAAGCATGTGGTACCCAAGTGGGAGATGTTTTGGCCACGTGAGATACGCTTGAGATATATGTTGCAAATAGCAGCAGTGCGATCTGATGCACTCGTCTCAAAAAAGGCCCACACCAAAGAACTTTTTGAATAACGCGCAGAGACTGCAGCGCCCTGCACATGTGGAGCTTTGGGGTGTGATGCAGTCAATGTGCTGCCCTTAGGCTGGCCCCTGGAGGGCATATTGCCTCGTTGGTGATGTGCCGCCTCCTCCTCCTCCTCCTCTCTCCTATCAGGCACCCACGTTGAGTCAGTGACCTCATCATCCCCTCCCTCCTCATCACTGGAGCAAACCTGGCAGTATGCTGCAGCAGGGGAAGCATGACTGCCAGATTGCTGTCCTTCTTGGGCACTCCCTCTGTCCGTGCTCATGTTACTGCCTTCATCGAGCTCAGTATCATCATCAGAGCCTTCCAAACGCTGGGCATCCTCCTGGAGCATGTACCCAACACTGTGGTCAAACAGTTCGAGGGACTCCTCAGGAGGACATGGTGGGGCTAGGGAAGAAGTCACTGATGACATTGAACCGAGGGAAGAGGCCGCTGCTTTGCCAGACAAAGTACCCTGGGCATGGGTGAGAGAGGATGAGGAGGATGAGGACGGCTTGGTCATCCACTCGACCAAGTCTTCCGCATGTTGCGGCTCAACACGGCCAGCTGCCGAAAAAAAGGCCAAGCGTGTCCCATGGCCACGTGCTGATGAGGATGCACCGTCTCCACGACCAGCACTAGACACAGAGCCTGCTTGCCCTCTCTTATTGGCTTGTGACTGTCTGCCTCTCCTTCTTGGCCTTCCAGACATACTAATGGCCTGTAGCTGCACTAAGCTGGGATATATATATATATATATATATATATATATATATATATATATATATATGTACTGATACTGCAGCTAGCAAAATCAACTGCCTGTAGTATGAGAACACCACCAACCTTCTACAGGTAGCTTTAGCTGAACACTGTGAGCAGGACGCACCCCACTAACTTGTAGGTTTAGCTGAACACTGTGAGCAGGACGCACTGCACTAACTGTAAATAGTCTAGCTGCCTGACTGTGGTACTAATAGGATCAAAAGAACACCAGCAATTTTCTTCAGGTAGCTGTATTTACTGTAACAAGACAAGCCTGCCTGTCAGTAAGAAGATAACAGAAACGGATCTAGCTGAACACTGTGAGCAGGACGCACCCCACTAGCTTGTAGGTTTAGCTGAACACTGTGAGGTGGACACACCCCACTAACTTGTAGGTTTAGCTGAACACTGTGAGCAGGACGCACCCCACTAACTTGTAGGTTTAGCAGAACACTGTGAGCAGGACGCACTGCACTAACTGTAAATAGTCTAGCTGCCTGACTGTGGTACTAATAGGATCAAAAGAACACCAGCAATTTTCTTCAGGTAGCTGTATTTACTGTAACAAAACAAGCCTGCCTGTCAGTAAGAAGATAACAGAAACGGATCTAGCTGAACACTGTAAGCAGGACGCACCCCACTAGCTTGTAGGTTTAGCTGAACACTGTGAGGTGGACGCACCCCACTAACTTGTAGGTTAAGCTGAACACTGTGAGCAGGACGCACCCCACTAACTTGTAGGTTTAGCAGAACATTGTGAGCAGGACGCACCCCACTAACTTGTAGGTTTAGCAGAACACTGTGAGTAGGACGCACTGCACTAAATGTAAATAGTCTAGCTGCCTGACTGTGGTACTAATAGGATCAAAAGAACACCAGTAATTTTCTTCAGTTAGCTTTATATACTGTAACAAGACAAGCCTGCCTGTCAGTAGGAAGATAACAGGAACGGCTCTAGCTGAACACTGTGAGCAGGACGCACTGCACTAAATGTAAATAGTCTAGCTGCCTGACTGTGGTACTAATAGGATCAAAAGAACACCAGTAATTTTCTTCAGGTAGCTTTATATACTGTAACAAGACAAGCCTGCCTGTCAGTAGGAAGATAACAGGAATGGATCTAGCTGAACACTGTGAGCAGGACGCACTGCACTAAATGTAAATAGTCTAGCTGCCTGACTGTGGTACTAATAGGATCAAAAGAACACCAGTAATTTTCTTCAAAATACTGTAACAAGACAAGCCTGCCTGTTAGTAGGAAGATAACAGGAACGGATCTAGCTGAACACTGTGAGCAGGACGCACTGCACTAAATGTAAATAGTCTAGAAGATAACAGGAACGGATCTAGCTAAACTGAATACAGTGTATATATATATATGCAACACCTGGGATGCATATATATACACAATACACTTTAAGTGCAGCTAACTGACTGACTGTCCTGCCTAATCTAGCTAACTCAAATGAAATGACACTGTCTCTCTCTCTCTCTATTTCTCAGCACACCGGAACACACTGCACAGGGCCGCCGTGCAGGCGGCCTTATATAGTGTGGGGCGTGTACTAAATCCCCTGAGGCCAAGCATGCGGGTCATAGTGCATGCTTGGCCAATCATCAGCAAGCAATGCACTGCGATGCCGCAGTGAATTATGGGCCGTGACGCGCCACAGGAATTTGGCGCGAACGGCCCATATCGTTCGCAATTCGGCGAACGACCGAACAGCCGATGTTCGAGTCGAATATGGGTTCGACTCGAACACGAAGCTCATCCCTAGTCACCAGTATAGTATTTGTAAATTGTAATCATATCCCTTCTCAAGCGTCTCTTCTCCAGAGAGAATAAGTTCAGTGCTCGCAACCATCCTTCATAACTAATATCCTCCAGATCCTTTAATAGCTTTGTTGACCCTCTTTGTACTCACTCCATTTCCAGTACATCCTTCCTGGAGATGTATTGGTGCCCAGAACTGGACAGCTTGCTCCAGGTGAGGCCGGACCAAGGTCTTGTAGAGTGAGTGAATTATCGCTTTTTCCATGGAGTTAATCCCCTTTTTAATGCATGCCAATATTCTGTTTGCTTTGTTAGCAGCAGCTTGGCATTGCGTGCTATTGCTGAGCCTACTAGTACCCCCAGGTCCTTCTCCATCCTAGATTCCCCCAGAGGTTCACCCCCTAGTGAGTAGATTGCATTCATATTTTTGCCACCCAAATGCATTATTTTACATTTTTCTACATTAAACCTCATTTGCCATGTAGTTGCCCACCCCATTAATTTGCTCAGATGTTCTTGCAAGGTTTCCAAATCCTACGGAGAAGTTTTTGCTCTGCTTAGCTTAGTTTTGTCCGCAAATACAGAGATTGAGCTGTTTACCCCATCCTCCAGGTTGTTAAACAGATTAAACAGGATTGATCCTAGGACAGAACCCTAGGGGACCCCACTTCCCACTCCTGACCATTCCGCGTATTCCCCATTCATCACCACCCTCTGAATTCGCCCTTGTAGCCAGTTTTCAATCCATGTACTCACCCTATGGTCCATGCCAACGTACCTTAGCTTGTACAGTAAACATTTATGGGGAACTGTGTCAAATGCTTTTGCAAAATCCAGATACACCACGTCCATGGGCCTTCCTTTATCTAGATGGCAGCTCACCTCCTCATAGAACGCTAATAGATTGGTTTGGCAAGAACGATTCTTCATGAATCCATGCTGATTGCTGCTAATGATACAGTTTTCGATACTAAAATCTTGCATATAGTCCCTTATCATCCCCTCCAGGAGCTTGCATACTATTGATGTTAGGCTAACTAGTCTGTAATTCCCAGGAATGTATTTTGGCCCTTTTTTAAATATTGGTGCTACATTGGCTTTTCTCAAATCAGCTGGTACCATTCCAGTCAGTAAAAATAGGATTTTTATAACAGCTTACCTGTAAAATCCTTTTCTTGGAGTACATCACGGGTCACAGAGCCACAGTATTTACTGTATGCGTTATATGGGCACCTTTAGGTGGTGGACACTGGCACACCCTAGACAGGAAGTTTAGCTCCCTATATAACCCCTCCCCTTACTGGATGTACCTCAGTTTTGTAGCAAAGTAATATACGTGTATTAGAAGAGGGGAGGAACCTCTGAGTCCCGTGATGTACTCCAAGAAAAGGATTTTACAGGTAAGCTGTTATAAAAATCCTATTTTCTTTATCGTACATCATGGGACACAGAGCCACAGTATTTATTGTATGGGATGTCCCAGAGCAATGCTATCTGAGGGGAGGGAGACACAAACTAAGGTGCAATCATGGAAACTAAAAAAGAGAGCAGATGTGGGACTTTGAGTGAGGCACACGGGAGCAAAAGTCAAACTAGAATAAAGTTTCAATTTTTTAATATAAAGTAATACATGAATTCATAAGTTTACATTTATAGGCACATAGCTCAATAAATATAATTTGTATTCAATCATAAAATACATTCCAACAAGGACTTCTATGTAAACATATGAGGATATGAATAAAAGATACATAACAATAAATATGTGGCACACAGTGTCACTAGAAAAAGGTGGCAAAGACAAAATGCACTAACATTGGAACGTCCATACATAGCTAATAATAGTGTATAAATAACGGTAGTTGTAAGCTCTACGCCATATCGGGACATTATAGCCACTCATCAAGAGCATAACCGTATTAATCACCTACCAATAGGGAAAATAGCAATATTTAGAATAGTTTAAAGGACAAGTGGGCAAATGTAAAACATAAGATTGCACATTCTTCCACAAAGACCATGGACTTACAATTGCGTCCGTGCAAAGGCGGCGCAGCCCTGAATGCAACGGCCACCCACAATGCCAGGGTCCGAAGCTGAGGGAGTGTATCCAGGCAGCAGACCCGGCAACGAGAAATCCCCAGATTGGGTCAGAGTGTCATGGGGGTGACCTCAGTGGGAGGAGGAAAAAGACCTGAAAAGCAAAAACACAAAGTGAATAGATAAGAATAGTGTGAAAAAATGAAAGAAGAGTATAAAGCAGTGAAAATGGGTTGGAGTAAAAAAGAGTGAAAGAAAGAGAAGGAAAAAAATGGAAAAGTAAAAGAAAAAAAGTTTCGAAAAGGAGAGAATAGAATATGAGAGAAATGACGAAGATAGTCCAGAAAAAGACCAGGGAAGGGGGATGGTAGAACAAAAGAAGGAAAATGAGTGAAAGAAAAGGGGGTGAAGAAAAACCATACCTGTGAGGAAAAAGACCTGAAAAACAGAAACACGAAGTGAATAGGTGAGAATAGTGTGAAAAAATAAAAGAAGAGTATAAAGCAGTGAAAAATGGGTTGGAGTGAAAAAGAGTGAAAGAAAGAGAAAGAGAAAAATGGACAAGTAAAAAGAAGAAAGTTTAGAAAAAGAGAGAATAGAATATGAGAGAAACGACCAAGATAGTCCAGAAAGAGACCAGGGAAGGGGGATGGTAGAACAAAAGAAGGAAATTGAGTGAAAGAAAAGGGGGTGAAGAAAGACCATACCTGTGAAGGGTAGGAGTAGGGGCATGGTTGCCAAAAGTGTGTGGCTTCTTGATGGTGTACGGATAAAGCCTGAATTGGGAGACACCTCACTGGGAGAAGCCAAAACGGGGAGTGCCGCCGCAGAGCACACCCCCAACGTCATGCAACCAGCAAACCAAAGGGGACCGGGAGGCGCCGCAAACCCGCCAGCCAGGCAACCGAGCTGGCCGACCGCGAGCGCCAAACCGACCCCGCCAAGCGCTGAAGATGAAAATCACGCTGCCGCTATGGAGTGTCATAAAGACGCTGAAAAACCGGCGTGGAAGGCATTATGTCGACGCGCAGTGGAGGAGGCCCCGCCCACCCCATGTCACAACAAGGCAGAGGGGGGATTCCCAGTGCGCGTCGCAGCTCCGGAATGTGGCAGAAAGGGCAGGCCGAGACAGACAGCAGCCAAAACCAACAGTGCACGGACACAACTGCAAACATTGAATTATCAAGGGGCAAAACACCTGAGATGACTTCCTAGTGATTGACTCTATATAGGGACAATCAAGGTGTGAAATAGGGAAATTCTGGATAGATATCAAAAATAAATTAAATTAAATAAAAAATCTGAAGATTAAATGATATATTGCTTGAAAGTGCGACTGTGTGCCTCCATCCCTAATTATTTGATTAAAAGGAGAAAAATTAGCAATATTGGGACTTTAAATGAGGATAGTGGGGCCGTTCATACCCCTCCTCCATCCCGGTTCAATATTAGAAACTAGGGATGAGCCGAACACCCCCCTGTTCGGTTCGCACCAGAACATGCGAACAGGAAAAAAGTTCATTAGAACACGCAAACACCATTAAAGTCTATGGGACATGAACATGAATAATCAAAAGTGCTAATTTTAAAGGCTTATATGCAAGTTATTGTCATAAAAAGTGTTTGGGGACCTGGGTCCTGCCCCAGGGGACATGGATCAATGCAAAAAAAGTTTTAAAAATGGCCGTTTTTTCGGGAGCAGTGATTTTAATAATGCTTAAAGTCAAACAATAAAAGTGTAATATCCCTTTAAATTTCATACCTGGGGGGTGTCTATAGTATGCCTGTGAAGGGGCGCATGTTTCCTGTGTTTAGAACAGTCTGACAGGGGATTACAGCAGCGCAGACAGGACAGCCTGGCAAATCTGATAGAGCTGAGAGCCGCGCGGGGAGTGGACTGACCCCCCCGCCCTCCCCCCCCCCTTTTTTTTTTACTCCGCATCGCTGAAGACGGCACTGGTGGTGGTGCAGGTCCCGTCAGGACACGTGGATATCGTCCCTGAAAGAGTTCCCTTGGAGCACACCTGGAGTCAGGTAGGACCAGCCTGGCTGACATGAATGCCACATGAACTGGTTTAATTGATATGATAATTCTATGTGTGGAAGAAAAGGCAACTATAGCACTGCAAAAGGTATAGGAAGAGATGCTAATTCTACACCACTGCCGCGAGTAGAGTGGACATTTTATAGGGGGTATGCTACTTACCTGATATAGCAAAGAAGGCGCTCGGCGAGTCCGAGTGACGCTAATTCACAAACTCCCCCCAAGGACTCAATATTTGTGCAGTCCTCTCAAAGGCAGACTTAAGCTAGGTCTAAGCTGAGTCCGCGGCTGGTGACGTTCGGGCTCCCCCCCCAATGACAGAGCATTGATAAGAGTCGGGCTACATCAGTTAATCTAATTTGCATAATACGTAGGGTGCTCTATCGGGCCCTCCCCTAAGTGAAGGCCGCAGGTTGGGTACCCTCCCCTGTGTTAGAGTCTCCGCACTGGTAGAAGCGGAGCCTTGAGCCAGACTGTTAACTGGCGGTGGGACTATCCAGGGCTATCAAGGCTAAGGCGACCAGGGGGGAGCGGGGTTGAACATGAGAGGGCGCCCCCAAAGATCGACGGACCCCAATAAATCCAGAGACAGCCTGAACGCGAGTACTATTCAAAAGTTCCTTAAAAGCCCAAGTACGGATAATAAACAACAAGAGCCAAAGGAAGCTAAAGACAGAAAAAAGGTGGTTTCCAAAAGCAAAGGAGCCCAGGGGGGGGCTGCTACCACCGGGACATTTGCGGAAGGACTCTCAGCGTTTAATATGGAGACAGACCCGACAAGAGAGGCGCTCCCCACAAAAACGGAAATTCAAGATATGTTTGTGAACCTAGAAAAAGTAATTAAAGCAGAAATCTTGAATGTGAGAACTGACATGGGACACCTCCTAGCAAGAGTGGAGGAGATGGAGAGGGGGGTGGAACAACAAGGTGGAGAAATAGCCATGTTAAAAAAACAAGTAAAAACACTACAGAGGGGACACAGAGAGCTGCTATATAAAATGGAAGAACAAGAAAACCAAAACAGACGACAAAATTTAAGAATCAGATCACTGCCAGAGCATAGAGACGAGGACCTGTTCTTAGTCTGTAAAGAGCTTTTTAACCCCCTCTTGGGAAAAAACCCGGACAGTGAACTGAAAATCGACCGTGTCCATAGGGTCAGGAAACCTCATAACTTAAGAGGCGATGTACCCAGAGATATCATTGTGAAATTTCATCAGTTCGAGGACAAAGCCAATATCTGGACAAAACTAAGAGGGGTCCGGCCGTTTAAATTTAATAATCAAGAGATACAGATTTATTCTGATTTATCTGCCGGCACATTGGCAAGAAGGAGACAGCTGGAGCCTCTACTGGACTTATTAAGAGATGCAAACCTAAAGTATAGATGGGGGTTCCCGTTGTCCTTGACAGTAGCAAAAGATGGCAGGACTTGTAATTTGAGACAAATGGAGGACTTACAGGACTTTTGTGAGAAACTTGAAATTGGGGTCCCTATCATCCCTGAAAGTGTCTTCCCGTAGTGTGCTTGGGGGGGGGGTGGCGGGTGTGGGGGATATGGCTGGGGGGGCGGGAGGGAGGGGGAGGGAAAAAAGAGGGAGGGAATAGGCGCAAGTTATAATGGTGTGAGTAGTCACCGCAGCCACCTTTGCACCGGGATCCACCCCAGGGCACACGGGTCGCGGAGTGGGCGCGTAGAGATGTCTGCCCTGCGATCCTTTTGCCTAGTAATGGCGGGTGACAGGCGGGTGGGTGGGGGGGGAGGGAGGGTGTTGGGGAGGGGGGTAGGGGAAGTGGGGACATGAGGGGGGAGGGAGGAGGGGGGGCTAGGGGGGGGGGGGCGCCCAGTGCAGACATACTTCTCATAGAGCTCACTTCTTTTCCACAAAGTTCTTAACAAGGCACAAGGTTTTGGTCAAATGGATTTTTTATGTTTAACATACAATGTTAGGGGCCTAAACCCCCCTAACAAGAGACATAAACTACTAAGAGAGCTATACCACCTCAGAGCTGAGGTAGTTTTTTTACAGGAAACCCATTTTTCGTGTGATGCTAATATAAAACTCTATTCTAAATACCTCCCATCTTGGTTCTACAGTGATTCTCCAACAAAGCGAGCAAAGGGGGTGGCAATTGGTTTCGGGAAAAATGTTAATTTCTGCCTGATAGATAGGAAGAGTGACTCTGAGGGGCGATTCCTGTTTTTGAAAATCAGGTTAGGAGCGAGAATTCTCACCCTTGCCAACATCTACTGCCCAAATAGAGACCCATCAAAATTTCTGATGAGGGTCTTAAATGAGCTACTGGAATTTAGAGAAGGGGAGGTGATTGCAGCTGGGGACTTCAATTTTTGTTTTGACCCATCACTAGATAGTTCATCAAATGCACGGGGGATGAGTAAAAGCACCCTGCGAAGAGTTGGGAAAAAACTACATGACTGTCAGTTGCTAGATATGTGGAGGATTCAGCATGCGGGGGTGAGGGATTATTCCTTTTTCTCCCCCGTGCATAATACACATTCTAGATTGGACTATCTCCTGGTGGATCACAGATTGGTGGATTCAGTAGTAGAGACCAAGATTGGGATCCGAACACTATCAGACCACGCCCCCGTTAAGATAAAATTAAAACTAAAAGAAGTGCATAAACCTCCGTTTACTTGGCGCCTAAACGAGAACTTAATTAAAGACCCCAAAAACGTAGAAAGAATCCAGCAGGAGATAGATGATTTTTTTCTAACCAATGACACGGGCGAAACACGGGGGACGATGGTCTGGGAAACCTTTAAGGCATATATAAGAGGGATACTGATCTCGATAGGCGCAGGGCAGAAAAAAGAAAGAATAAAAAGAAAAAAAGCCCTCATTGCAGACATTTTTAGGATAGAGCAGTTACATAAAGCCTACAGAGGCCCTGATAAGACACTACTGATGCATTTAACCACCAAAAGAGACGAATTGAGGGACTTAATGGAACAGGAGACGCAACACATAATGAATAGATATACAAGAGAAAAGTTCAAGTGGGGTAACAAAGCAGGAAAACACCTGGCCAAAATTTTGAGAAAAAAACAGGACATAAATTTTATAGATAAGATTCAAAACAAAAATGGAGTATTGAAATACGCCTCGGGGGAAATTGGAGAAGAATTTAGGCATTACTTCACATCCCTATACTCAGTGAGTAAAATAGGTGGTAGTAGAGGGAGTAATAAAAGAGCAGAGGCCTTCCTTACAGAAGCAGGGCTGAATAAATTGTCCGAAACAGACTCAAAAGATCTTGACAGACCCATAACAGAGGAAGAAATTCGTCTTGCCCTGAGATCCACTCCCTCTGGGAGAAGCCCAGGACCGGACGGCTTTACAGCGGCCTTCTTCAAAACATTTGGAAAAACACTGATCCCGAGGATGTGTAGGCTTTGGAATGAGCTGGGATCTCAGGGTGAGATGAGTGAGGGTGCCCTGCTGGCGGCAGTGACCCTGATCCCCAAGGAGGGCAAGGACCGCACCCTCTGCTCCAGTTATAGACCTATAGCGCTTATAAACGCAGATATCAAACTGTACGCAAAAGTGCTCGCATCTAGATTCAAGGGGAGAATGGCGTATCTGGTCCACCCGGAGGTGGGCTTTGTCCCCGGGAGAGAGAGCAGAGACAATGGGGTGCGGTCCTTGCTCCTGGTAGAGGCCTTTAAGTGCAACGGAACCCCAGGTCTATTCCTGTCAATTGATGCCGAAAAGGCCTTTGACAGGGTAGACTGGGGTTTCATGTTCAAAACGTTGGAAGCCATGGGGGTGGGAGAAAAAATGTTAAAATGGATTAAAGTTCTGTATGACCACCCCTCCGCTTTTGTTAAAGTAAATAATACCCCCTCAGCTCAGTTCGAAATGAAAAACGGCACTAGACAGGGCTGTCCGTTGTCCCCCCTCTTGTTTGTGTTGACATTAGAGCCTTTGTTAGCTACTCTCCGAAAAAATCCGGACATTAAGGGGTGTACAGTAGGGAAAGAGGAACACAAACTGGCTGCATATGCCGACGATGTTCTCTTATACATCACAAACCCGAGGATCTCGATCCCTAATATACTAGCGGTCATTAAGAAATATAGTGAGTTATCAAATTATAAGATCAACTTGGGAAAATCAGAGGCTTTGAGTGTCAACATGGAAGAGAGGGACGAGGTTTGGATCAGGGACACTTTCCATTTTCCAGTAAGGGACAATATTCAATATCTAGGGGTTAAGTTGACGAACTCTGTACAGAGGACGTATGCCCTGAACTTTTTGCCTCTGCTGGATGAAGTCCGAACAGAAGCGAAGAGGATGAGTCACTGCCCGACCTCATGGATAGGGCAAATCAATTCAGTGAAAATGGTGCTGGCCCCAAAAGTATTTTATAAGATGCAAATGTTGCCTATCCCATTGCCTCAAATTTATTTTAAAAAGTTAACACAAATACTAAAGGGATTTATTTGGAAAAATAAGAAACCGAGAGTGGCACACAAAGAATTATGTAGAGGGAAAGCACAAGGGGGGCTGGCCCTCCCTGACTTCAAAAAATATCACAACGCAATAGCAATAGCACGGGCAGTGGATTGGGTTAAGGGAGAGACCACCAAAAGGTGGGTCAACTTGGAGATAGGTTTAAGTGGAGCACGTTTGAACATAGTACTTTGGAATCCCCCACGTTGTAGAACACTAGGTCCAAATACACACACTATTACACAACACACTTTTAAAATTTGGGATTGGATGCACACACTAAACGGGTGGGAGTACAATTCACCACTAGGGATGAGCCGAACACCCCCCGGTTCGGTTCGCACCAGAACCCGCGAACGGACCGCAAGTTCGCACGAACGTTAGAACCCCATTGACGTCTATGGGACTCGAACGTTCGAAATCAAAAGTGCTCATTTTAAAGGCTAATTTGCATGGTATTGTCCTAAAAAGGGTGTGGGGACCCGGGTCCTACCCCAGGGGACATGTATCAATGCAAAAAAAACTTTTAAAAACGGCCGTTTTTTCGGGAGCAGTGATTTTAATGATGCTTAAAGTAAAAAAAAAAAAAGTGAAATATTCCTTTAAATATCGTACCTGGGGGGTGTCTATAGTATGCCTGTAAAGTGACGCGTGTTTCCCATGTTTAGAACAGTCCCTGCACCAAATGTCATTTTTAAAGGAAAAAATCTCATTTAAAACTGCTTGCGGGTTTAATGTCATGTCGGGTCATGGCAATATGGATGAAAATCAGTGAGACAAACGGCATGGGTACCCCCCAGTCCATTACCAGGCCCTTTGGGTCTTGTATGGATATTAAGGGGAACCCCGCACCCAAATTAAAATAAGGAAAGGTCCCTATATACTCTGAACAGCAGTATACAGGCGGTGCAAACAAGACAGGGACTGTAGGTTTGTTGTTAAGTAGAATCTGTTTGTAATTTTGAACATTTTTAACGTGTTTAGCTCCAGCCAAAAAATCTTTTCTAAGCTTTTTGGAAAACATAGGGAAGGGTTATCACCCCTGTGACATTTGTTTTGCGTCTTTCCTCCTCTTCAGAAGATTTCACCTCACTTTTTTGTCCCAATGAAAAATGTTTTTTGAAAATTTGGGTTTTTTTGTGGAACAAGGATTGGAAAGCATCAGTGGAAAGGAGAAATTGTTTTCCCATATTAACTCTTACAGGAGAGAATTTCCCTTCCTAGGGGTAGATTTCATCTCACTTCCTGTTGTCTCCTTCCGTTTGCAACTAGGAGTCGTTTGTAAGTTAGATGTTTGAAAGTAAGGTCCTGCCCTATATACTCAGCAGAAATTTGGGCCTTAGGTGTTGCTGTGGCCAAAACACTGTAAGCCCTCACAGGGCCCTGCTGTGAAATATTAGATCAAGAATTGTAATTACATGCCCCTGTTGAACAGGAGCTGAAAAATTAGGCCTTAGGCACTGGTGCTGGTGCCACAACACTGCAACCCCTCACAGACACTCTAGTTGGAACGCAGGAACGAGCCCTGCTGCAAAGTATTGCATCAAAAATTGTAATTACACGCCCCTGTTAGACAGGGGCAGAAAAATTGGGCCTTAGGCACTGGTGCTGGTGCCACAACACTGCAACCCCTCACAGACACTCTAGTTGGAACGCAGGAACGAGCCCTGCTGCAAAGTATTGCATCAAAAATTGTAATTACACGCCCCTGTTAGACAGGGGCAGAAAAATTGGGCCTTAGGCACTGGTGCTGGTGCCACAACACTGCAACCCCTCACAGACACTCTAGTTGGAACGCAGGAACGAGCCCTGCTGCAAAGTATTGCATCAAAAATTGTAATTACACGCCCCTGTTAGACAGGGGCAGAAAAATTGGGTCTTAGGCACTGGTGCTGGTGCCACAACACTGCAACCCCTCACAGACACTCTAGTTGGAACGCAGGAACGAGCCCTGCTGCAAAGTATTGCATCAAAAATTGTAATTACACGCCCCTGTTAGACAGGGGCAGAAAAATTGGGTCTTAGGCACTGGTGCTGGTGCCACAACACTGCAACCCCTCACAGACACTCTAGTTGGAACGCAGGAACGAGCCCTGCTGCAAAGTATTGCATCAAAAATTGTAATTACACGCCCCTGTTAGACAGGGGCTGAAAAATTGTGCCTTAGGCACTGGTGGTGGCGCCCAGAACCAAAAATGTTCTTACAAGCTATCAGCGTGATGATTGAGGAGGAAGAGGATAATTACTCAGGGATAGTCACTCAGCATCAGCATAGGCAGTCTTTGAAGGGATCTGAAAAAAATTATTCAGTTACATCAGCATCAGGTGCTTGGTAGCTGGTGGTGATCCAAGACTGATTCATTTTTATGAAGGTCAGCCGATCGACCGAGTCAGTGGACAGACGCACCCTGTGATCGGTTACCACGCCTCCAGCAGCACTGAATGTGCGTTCCGAAAGAACGCTGGATGCAGGACAGGCCAGTAGCTCAATTGCATACTGTGCAAGCTCTGGCCAGTGATCCATCCTCAAGACCCAGTAACCCAGAGGATTTTCGGTGGGAAAGGTGTCCAAGTCTGATCTTGCCCCTAGGTATTCCTGCACCATGTAAAACAGACGCTGGCGATGGTTGCTGGAACCGATCATACCTTGGGGCTGCGGACCAAAAAATTGTCTGAACGCATCGGTCAGACGGCCACCTTCTCCACCGCTCCTTCTTTGACTGACTGAAGCCTCAGCAACACGTTGTCCAGAAACAGGAGTTTGTAACCTCCCAGTCTCTGGGAACGCGTTGCACAGACCTTTCTGCAAGGCCTCCCGAAGATGTTTCATCCTCTGCTCCCTCTGCGATGGCAAGATAAGGTCCGCAACCTTACCCTTGTAACGTGGATCAAGGAGGGTTGCCAGCCAGTATTGGTCCTTCTCCTTGATACCACGAATACGAGGATCCTTACGCAGGCTTTGCAGGATCAGGGAGGCCATGCAGCGTAGGTTTGCTGAGGCATTCGGTCTGGAGTCCTCTGGGTCACTAAGGACAACAACGTCCGCAGCCACCTCCTCCCAGCCACGTACAAGTCCATGTGTTCCTTGGGACTGATCCCTTAAAGACTGCTGATGCTGAGTGCCAGGCTCCACCTCCATACTGACACAATCTTCCTCCTCCTCCTCGTCCTCTTCCTGTGTGATCGGCGGGCACGCAGGAACACTGTCTGGATAAAGGGGGCCTTGAGAGCTAAGGAAGTCCTCCTCTTCCTGCCTCTGTTCTGCCTCAAGTGCCCTGTCCATTATTCCACGCAGCGTGTGCTCCAACAGGTGGACAAGGGGGACAGTGTCACTGATGCATGCACTGTCAGTGCTCACCATCCTCGTGGCCTCCTCGAATGGTGACAGGACAGTGCATGCATCCCTGATCATGGCCCACTGGCGTGGGGAAAAAAAACCAAGGTCCTCTGACCCTGTCCTGGTGCCATAGTCGCACAGGTACTCATTGATGGCCCTCTGCTGCGTGTGCAGCCGCTGCAGCATGGCCAATGTCGAGTTCCACCTGGTGGGCATGTCACAGATTAGGCGGTTCTTGGGCAGGTTAAACTCCTTTTGGAGGTCCGTCAGCCGAGCACTGGCATTATATGACCGGCGGAAATGCACAGAGACTTTCCTGGCCTGCCTCAGGACATCCTGTAAGCCCGGGTACCTGCCCAAGAACCGCTGCACCACCAAGTTAAGGACGTGAGCCAAACAGGGCACATGGGTCAGTTGTCCCTGTCGGAGGGCAGAGAGGAGGTTGGTGCCATTGTCGCAAACCACCATTCCTGCCTTAAGTTGGCGTGGCGTCAACCACCTCTGAACCTGCCCCTGCAGAGCTGACAGAACCTCTGCCCCAGTGTGGCTCCTGTCCCCCAAGCACACCAGCTCAAGCACCGCATGGCATCTTTTGGCCTGCGTACTTGCGTAGCCCCTTGAACGCCTACGGAGCACCGCTGGTTCCGAGGAAGAGGCCATGGAGGAAGAAGAAGAGGAGGGGGTGGAGGAGAGAGGTGTGTCACAATCAGCATTTTGGAGGCGTGGTGGCGGAACAACCTCCAACACTACTCACCTTGTCCTGCATCCTTCCCAGCTGCCAGCAGAGTCACCCAATGCGCCGTGAAACTTAAGTAACGTCCCTGTCCATGCCTGCTGGACCATGAGTCAGCGGTAATATGCACCTTACCGCTGACCGCCCTGTCCAGCGAGGCATGGACATTGCCTTCCACATGCCGGTAGAGAGCCGGAATCGCCTTCCGTGAGAAAAAGTGGCGTTTGGGTACCTGCCACTGAGGAACCGCACATTCCACAAACTCACGGAAGGGGGCAGAGTCTACCAACTGAAAAGGCAGCAGTTGAAGTGCTAGCAATTTTGCCAAGCTAGCATTCAACCGCTGGGCATGTGGATGGCTGGGAGCAAACTTCTTTCGGCGGTGCAGCAGCTGGGGCAGGGAAATTTGCCTGGTACAATCTGACGTTGGTGTACCAAAAGCAGATTGCCCACAAGTACTTGGCTGTGACACACCTAATTCTACACCTTCATTCCTCTCACTGCAGGTCTCAGAGAGGACTGAAGGTCTAGTGGGGTTGGAAATCTCAGCTGATGAGGAGCAAGGAGAGATCCTCTTTGTTCTTTGGTGTGGGTCTTTTAGATATGCTTGCCAACGAACTGCATGGCAGGTCAACATATGTCTGGTCAAGCATGTGGTACCCAAGCGGGAGATGTTTTGGCCACGCGAGATACACTTGAGACATATGTTGCAAATAGCAACGGTGCGATCTGATGCACTCGTCTCAAAAAAGGCCCACACCAAAGAACTTTTTGAATAACGCGCAGAGACTGCAGCGCCCTGCACATGTGGAGCTTTGGGGTGTGATGCAGTCAATGTGCTGCCCTTAGGCTGGCCCCTGGAGGGCATCCTGCCTCGTTGGTGATGTGCCGCCTCCTCCTCCTCCTCCTCCTCCTCTCTCCTATCAGGCACCCACGTTGAGTCAGTGACCTCATAATCCCCTCCCTCCTCATCACTGGAGCAAACCTGGCAGTATGCTGCAGCCGGGGGAGCATGACTGCCAGATTGCTGTCCTTCTTGGGCACCCCCTCTGTCCGTGCTCATGTTACTGCCTTCATCGAGCTCAGTATCATCATCAGAGCCTTCCAAACGCTGGGCATCCTCCTGGAGCATGTACCCAACACTGTGGTCAAACAGTTCGAGGGAATCCTCAGGAGGACATGGTGGAGCTAGGGAAGGAGTCACTGATGACATTGAGCTGAGGGAAGAGGCCGCTGCTTTGCCAGACAAAGCACCCTGGGCATGGGTGAGAGAGGATGAGGAGGATGAGGACGGCTTGGTCATCCACTCGACCAAGTTTTCTGCATGTTGCGGCTCAACACTGTGAGCAGGACGCACTGACTGCACTAAATGTAAATAGCAGGAACGGATCTAGCTGAACACTGTGAGCAGGACGCACTGACTGCACTAAATGTAAATAGCAGGAACGGATCTAGCTGAACACTGTGAGCAGGACGCACTGACTGCACTAAATGTAAATAGCAGGAACGGATCTAGCTGAACACTGTGAGCAGGACGCACTGCACTAAATGTAAATGGCAGGAACGGATCTAGCTGAACACTGTGAGCAGGACGCACTGACTGCACTAAATGTAAATAGTAGGAACGGATCTAGCTGAACACTGTGAGCAGGACGCACTGCACTAAATATAAATAGCAGGAACAGATCTAGCTGAACACTGTGAGCAGGACGCACTGCACTAAATGTAAATAGCAGGAACAGATCTAGCTGAACACTGTGAGCAGGACGCACTGCACTCAATGTAAATAGCAGGAACGGATCTAGCTGAACACTGTGAGCAGGACGCACTGCACTAAATGTAAATGGCAGGAACGGATCTAGCTGAACACTGTGAGCAGGACGCACTGCACTAAATGTAAATAGCAGGAACGGATCTAACTGAACACTGTGAGCAGGACGCACTGCACTAAATGTAAATAGCAGGAACAGATCTAGCTGAACACTGTGAGCAGGACGCACTGCACTCAATGTAAATAGCAGGAACGGATCTAGCTGAACACTGTGAGCAGGACGCACTGCACTAAATGTAAATGGCAGGAACGGATCTAGCTGAACACTGTGAGCAGGACGCACTGCACTAAATGTAAATAGCAGGAACGGATCTAGCTGAACACTGTGAGCAGGACGCACTGCACTAAATGTAAATAGCAGGAACAGATCTAGCTGAACACTGTGAGCAGGACGCACTGCACTCAATGTAAATAGCAGGAACGGATCTAGCTGAACACTGTGAGCAGGACGCACTGCACTAAATGTAAATGGCAGGAACGGATCTAGCTGAACACTGTGAGCAGGACGCACTGCACTAAATGTAAATAGCAGGAACAGATCTAGCTGAACACTGTGAGCAGGACGCACTGACTGCACTAAATGTAAATAGCAGGAACAGATCTAGCTGAACACTGTGAGCAGGACGCACTGCACTCAATGTAAATAGCAGGAATGGATCTAGCTGAACACTGTGAGCAGGACGAACTGCACTAAGTGTAAATAGCAGGAACAGATCTAGCTGAACACTGTGAGCAGGACGCACTGCACTAAATGTAAATAGCAGGAACGGATCTAGCTGAACACTGTGAGCAGGACGCACTGACTGCACTAAATGTAAATAGCAGGAACGGATCTAGCTGAACACTGTGAGCAGGACGCACTGCACTAAATGTAAATAGCAGGAACAGATCTAGCTGAACACTGTGAGCAGGACGCACTGCACTAAATGTAAATAGCAGGAACAGATCTAGCTGAACACTGTGAGCAGGACGCACTGCACTCAATGTAAATAGCAGGAACGGATCTAGCTGAACACTGTGAGCAGGACGCACTGCACTAAATGTAAATGGCAGGAACGGATCTAGCTGAACACTGTGAGCAGGACGCACTGCACTAAATGTAAATAGCAGGAACGGATCTAGCTGAACACTGTGAGCAGGACGCACTGCACTAAATGTAAATAGCAGGAACAGATCTAGCTGAACACTGTGAGCAGGACGCACTGCACTCAATGTAAATAGCAGGAACGGATCTAGCTGAACACTGTGAGCAGGACGCACTGCACTAAATGTAAATGGCAGGAACGGATCTAGCTGAACACTGTGAGCAGGACGCACTGCACTAAATGTAAATAGCAGGAACGGATCTAGCTGAACACTGTGAGCAGGACGCACTGCACTAAATGTAAATAGCAGGAACAGATCTAGCTGAACACTGTGAGCAGGACGCACTGCACTCAATGTAAATAGCAGGAACGGATCTAGCTGAACACTGTGAGCAGGACGCACTGCACTAAATGTAAATGGCAGGAACGGATCTAGCTGAACACTGTGAGCAGGACGCACTGCACTAAATGTAAATAGCAGGAACGGATCTAGCTGAACACTGTGAGCAGGACGCACTGCACTAAATGTAAATAGCAGGAACAGATCTAGCTGAACACTGTGAGCAGGACGCACTGCACTCAATGTAAATAGCAGGAACGGATCTAGCTGAACACTGTGAGCAGGACGCACTGCACTAAATGTAAATGGCAGGAACGGATCTAGCTGAACACTGTGAGCAGGACGCACTGCACTAAATGTAAATAGCAGGAACAGATCTAGCTGAACACTGTGAGCAGGACGCACTGACTGCACTAAATGTAAATAGCAGGAACAGATCTAGCTGAACACTGTGAGCAGGACGCACTGACTGCACTAAATGTAAATAGCAGGAACAGATCTAGCTGAACACTGTGAGCAGGACGCACTGCACTCAATGTAAATAGCAGGAACGGATCTAGCTGAACACTGTGAGCAGGACGAACTGCACTAAATGTAAATAGCAGGAACAGATCTAGCTGAACACTGTGAGCAGGACGCACTGCACTCAATGTAAATAGCAGGAACGGATATAGCTGAACACTGTGAGCAGGACGCACTGACTGCACTAAATGTAAATAGCAGGAACGGATCTAGCTGAACACTGTGAGCAGGACGCACTGCACTAAATGTAAATAGCAGGAACAGATCTAGCTGAACACTGTGAGCAGGACGCACTGCACTAAATGTAAATAGCAGGAACAGATCTAGCTGAACACTGTGAGCAGGACGCACTGCACTCAATGTAAATAGCAGGAACGGATCTAGCTGAACACTGTGAGCAGGACGCACTGCACTAAATGTAAATGGCAGGAACGGATCTAGCTGAACACTGTGAGCAGGACGCACTGCACTAAATGTAAATAGCAGGAACGGATCTAGCTGAACACTGTGAGCAGGACGCACTGCACTAAATGTAAATAGCAGGAACAGATCTAGCTGAACACTGTGAGCAGGACGCACTGCACTCAATGTAAATAGCAGGAACGGATCTAGCTGAACACTGTGAGCAGGACGCACTGCACTAAATGTAAATGGCAGGAACGGATCTAGCTGAACACTGTGAGCAGGACGCACTGCACTAAATGTAAATAGCAGGAACGGATCTAGCTGAACACTGTGAGCAGGACGCACTGCACTAAATGTAAATAGCAGGAACAGATCTAGCTGAACACTGTGAGCAGGACGCACTGCACTCAATGTAAATAGCAGGAACGGATCTAGCTGAACACTGTGAGCAGGACGCACTGCACTAAATGTAAATGGCAGGAACGGATCTAGCTGAACACTGTGAGCAGGACGCACTGCACTAAATGTAAATAGCAGGAACGGATCTAGCTGAACACTGTGAGCAGGACGCACTGCACTAAATGTAAATAGCAGGAACAGATCTAGCTGAACACTGTGAGCAGGACGCACTGCACTCAATGTAAATAGCAGGAACGGATCTAGCTGAACACTGTGAGCAGGACGCACTGCACTAAATGTAAATGGCAGGAACGGATCTAGCTGAACACTGTGAGCAGGACGCACTGCACTAAATGTAAATAGCAGGAACAGATCTAGCTGAACACTGTGAGCAGGACGCACTGACTGCACTAAATGTAAATAGCAGGAACAGATCTAGCTGAACACTGTGAGCAGGACGCACTGCACTCAATGTAAATAGCAGGAACGGATCTAGCTGAACACTGTGAGCAGGACGAACTGCACTAAATGTAAATAGCAGGAACAGATCTAGCTGAACACTGTGAGCAGGACGCACTGCACTAAATGTAAATAGCAGGAACGGATCTAGCTGAACACTGTGAGCAGGACGCACTGACTGCACTAAATGTAAATAGCAGGAACGGATCTAGCTGAACACTGTGAGCAGGACGCACTGCATTAAATGTAAATAGCAGGAACAGATCTAACCTAATCTAGCTAACTCAAATCAAATGACACTGTCTGTCTCTCTCTCTATCAGCACACCGGAACACACTACACAGGGCCGCCGTGCAGGCGGCCTTATATAGTGTGGGGCGTGTACTAAATCCCCTGAGCCATAATTGGCCAAAGCCACCCTGGCTTTGGCCAATTACAGCTCTCTCTACTGACGGCGCTTTGATTGGCCAAGCATGCGGGTCATAGTGCATGCTTGGCCAATCATCAGCCAGCAATGCACTGCGATGCCGCAGTGAATTATGGTCCGTGACGCGCCACATGAATTTGGCGCGAACGGCCCATAACGTTCGCAATTCGACGGACGGTCGAACAGCCGATGTTCGAGTCGAACATGCGTTCGATTCGAACACGAAGCTCATCCCTATTCACCACTGATTTTTTTAAAAAACAACGAGCTGTTCCCCCCAGGGATGGAGGAAGTGGGGGGTAACTGGATCTTAAATAACAAAACACAAGTCAAAGACATTACGAAGAAAGGGAAAATAGGCACTTATGAGCACTTAGATACACATAGAGAGCTAATGAGACTTAACGGATGGCGATATGCCCAACTCTCGTACTTTGTTAAAAGTCTCCCGGCACCGATACAGGAAGAAAACAATCTATTACCAATAGAGAAGTTATTCAACAGCAATAAGCTGAAAGGACATATGTCGGCCATCAATAAAATATTATCGAGCTGGGAGGAGTTGGAAACGCCGCCATTCGTTAAGAAATGGGAGATAGACCTTGGGGTACCATTAGATGAAAACGCAAAGGGCAACACACTAACAGCCACACACAGCACGGCAACCGATATAAAAACAATAGAGTCGAACTATAAATGCCTATCCAGATGGTATGCCACGCCCGTACAGATCAATAAATACCAACCAGACAGGTCCCCTAATTGTTGGAGGGGATGTGGGATGCCGGGATCCATGGCTCATATTTGGTGGAGCTGCCCAGTGGTCAAAAAGTTTTGGGAGAAAGTAATTCAGATAATTAAGATGATAACGGGCAGATCAGTACCATATGACCCATGGATATGTTTGTTCCACAGCTCGGAAGGAGGCAAGCGGGAGTATAATACGTCTATAATCCCAGTACTATTAAATACAGCAAAAAGTGAAATCCCCAAGAATTGGCAGAATACGGAAGGCCCTAAGGTCAGGGACTGGTTGCTTAAAATACAGGGAATGTATATTCTAGAGAAAGGGGAGATAGAGGGGTCATTTAAAGATGATGCATCGAGGGGGGGAAGATGGGCAACTTGGACGACCTTTAGGAATTCTCTCCCCTATGCCGAACTGATGACGAAGTAAGCCGACCCACGGGGTAATCCAGTAGCTTCACCCGAGTAAAGGAAAAAGTAACTGAGGTCTGCCGGGGCGAAGGGGGGAGGGGTTTGGGGAAAGGTGGGTGGGCAGGGGGGTGGTCTCCGAGAGAGGATGTTGTGATCATTGAATGTCTTTGTCAATCTTTTTTTTTTTTTGGATACTCTCTCATGTTTTGTATGGATTGTGAAAAATTTAAATAAAGATTTAAAAAAAAAAAAAAAAAAGAACAGTCTGACAGCAAAATGACATTTCAAAGGAAAAAACCCATTTAAAACTACTCGCGGCTATTGCATTGCTGGTCCGACAATACACATAGAAGTTCATTGATAAAAACGGCATGGGAATTCCCCACAGGGGAACCCCGAACCAAAATTAAAAAAAAAAATGACGTGGGGGTCCCAGTAAATTCCATACCAGGCCCTTCAGGTCTGGTATGGATATTAAGGAGAACCCCGGCCAAAATTTAAAAAAAAATGACGTGGGAGTCCCCCTAAATTCCATACCAGACCCTTCAGGTCTGGTACGGATTTTAAGGGGAACCCCGGCCAAAAAAACGGCGTGGGGTCCCCCCAAAAACCCATACGAGACCCTTATCTGAGCACGCAACCTGGCAGGCCGCAGGAAAAGAGGGGGGGGCGAGAGAGCGCCCCCCCTCCTGAACCGTACCAGGCCACATTGTATATAGTGATATCCCTCGTGCTGTTGTGAGTATAAGGAATATAATGACAACAAAACATCAATTTTGTCAACGTGAGTAAATAGTGATGATGTCTATATAGACTGCAGCAAAATCAAAAAAAGTGTTCACATTACACTCTGCAAAACTATAACAATAAGAAGATTTTGCGCTTCAAATCTATCACTTAATCAAAAATGCAATAACATATGTGAGGAGCTAAAACTCAACTGTGCAAGGAAAAATGTGGATAAATAAAAATAAATAAATAAATGATAAATACAATATAGTCCAAGTACACTAGTTTCTAAATTCCCATCGTGCAGTAGATTAGTTCATAGTAAATGTATCATATCTGGGATCAGATATAGGAGAAGATAATGATGATATTCTTCCTATGGCAGTGGTTCTCAACTCCTGTCCTCAGGACCCACTAACAGGCCATGTTTTATGTATTACCTTGGGGAGATGCAGACTGGAATACTGCAATCACTGAGCAGCAAATGATATCACCTGTGATGTATTTCAGTTATCTTGAAAACCTGGCCTGTTAGTGGGTCCTGAGGACAGGAGTTGAGAACCACTGTCCTATGGGGAATGCCGGTCTAACCGGGCTCTCAGAACTCTCACCTCAAGGGAAATAAATTCAGTCATCCAAAGGTATCTTTAGTGAATGCTGTATGTAGTGGCTTATTGGTTGTCCGGGTTTAGCATCTGTGATGGCTGAATTTATTTCTCAGTAGTGGATACCTATCAGAAAGGAGAGGGGATCGCCTAGGCTTCCCCAGCCCGGTGGGTTGATAGGGGAAGGGGAGAGAGAGAAACCTCCAATAGTGTAGTATTTAAAGTAAAAATCATTTATTAGGTGCTGAGAGTGGTCTCTTACATTTAAAATCATATCAAACAGCATAAAACAGCATGAAACTGGAGGAGCGGCATCTGAGGCGCCTCATTACGTGACTTTCCGGTTACGTCTGCTCTCTGCCACGCCCTACGTGTTACATCACCGCTTGTGACTTCTTCTGGGGAACCGGATTGGCCCGAGTGGGATGTCATTTATATTGTGTTACCGGAAATGTGAATGCGGCCATTTTTGTTGTGGTCAACGTTTATGTGTTATCGCGGCCATCTTGCTGGTGGCAATGTGTGCGAGACGGCGGCCATATTTGAAGGATCAAGCTAAATAAAGCGTGCTATTGTGCGCGATTCTAGGTGGTTCTATAATTTATTGTGATTGTTCATCTATTATGTGCCAATATGAAAAGAGGCAATGATGTAATTTTGAACTACTCAATGATATATAACTATTGTTATACTTCGGCCATTTTCCTGTAGTGGTGCCTATTTATAAACCTGTAGTTTCCTCTATAATATCAGATACCCACAGACAGCGGCCATTTTTGGGTAGATGGATGTTATATCATCCGCCATATTACTGTACGCAGTGGTGTAAAACGTAAGTTATGTGTTTAGTGAATAAAATAAAAATATGAAATCGCATCGGGGCATGAGTCGTAAACCTAAGTCCCCAAGGAGATGCCTCTACATTTGTATATACGATCTCATATAAAAGGACATATTGCAAGACATACAACATATGTAAATAAATAAATATCATTCTTATTGCAACAGTGTCCATCTTTTCTAAATTAAAATGAATAAAACTATAAATGCAACTAATATGTGTATATATTCTTATTAATATCCAACCATCATAAAAAACAATATTAAAAATTATTTAAAAAACAATTTAAATCAAACTCTACGTTTATACCCCTAGGTGTTAATGTGCGTAGTGTGTGTATCCAGTATGACTCCCTTTGGCTAATACTTCTAACTTTATGACTGCCTCTCCATGAGCCCTTTTATTTTTCTATCCCCCAGAATTGGAGGTATGAAGGATCCTGATTGTGTGCTGTCGCAAAATGTTTTGATACATTGTGTTTGGGGTTTCCTTTTATGAAATTTTGAATATGCTCCTTGATCCTCACTTTAAGGGCTCTCTTGGTCCGTCCTACATATTGTAGTTTACAACTACACTGAAGTACATAAACCACCCCCTCTGTATGGCATCCTACAAAATCCCTAATTTTGTATGTTTCATGTGTGGTGGTACATGTGAAATCCATTCTTTTGCCTTGGAATTTTTGAGCGTGTCTACACGCAAAGCAATTCCTACAAAGATAGAACCCTTTCCCTGAAAAAAAGGAATATGGTATTTGTTGTGGAGGTTCAAACACTGATTTAACTACCATATTTCTAATGGTAGGTGCTTTCTTATATATGATATTCGGCAATTCCGGTAGTATTTTGCTAAGATCTTTATCATTTTTTAGCATGTGCCAGTGCCGTTGGATAATTCGTGATATTTGTTTGTATTGTACACTATAGTCCAAAATGAGACTAGGTGCTTCTTGTTGAAGCGTCTTTGTAGGGTACGTTTCCAACATTTTGGTCCTGTCCATGTTGTTTACTTCTTCTATTTGTTTGTCTATCCATGTATGTTCATATCCTTTTTCTCTAAAACTGGACCCAATTAATTCAGCCTGTTCCTTGTAATCATTTTCTTTCGTACAATTTCTTTTAATCCTGACAAATTGTCCTTTTGGTATATTATACAGCCATGATTTGTGATGGCAACTGTCTGTAGACAGGTAGCTGTTGAAATCTACCTGTTTAAAATAAGTCTTGGTAACCAATTTGTCTCCTTCCAGACTAATTTTTAAATCAAGGAATTCCACTGTTTTTCATCAATATTCCACGACAGATGGATGTTTTTTTCATTTTCGTTCAATTTTTCTAAGAACTGTTCAAGTGCTTCCCTCTTGTCGTTCCAAATTATAATGACATCGTGGATGTATCTTTTGTATAAGGTGAGTTCTGCTGGGGTATCTTTGTAGATGGATTGCTCTTCCCACTGGGCCATAAACGCGTTGGCCACGTTTGGTGCAAACTTGGCACCCATTGCAATGCCTATAGCTTGTTTGTAGTATGCCTGATCATGCCAGAAGTAATTGCATTTTAGGCAGACATCCAAGCATTTTATGAGGTATTTCCTCTGTTTACAAATAAGATTACTATAATTTCTGAGAAGCCATTTAGTAGCTGAACATGCATCGTGATGTTGTAATATAGTATATAGCGAGCTTACATCCGCCGTGGCTAATATTGTTCTCCCTTCTAGTACTGGTATTGTGGTTAATAATTGTAACACATGTTTTGTGTCTTGTAAATAGGCTGGTGTCTGCTGTACTGCTGGTTGAATGAATTGGTCCAGGTATTGTCCTACTCGAGACGTGAGGGAACCTATCCCATTCACGATTGGTCTACCAGGTGGGTTGTTTAGAGATTTGTGAATTTTTGGGACAGTGTAAATGACTGGTATCCTACATGCCTCCGGAATGAGGTACTTGGATTCTTTTTTATTCAGTATTTCTTTTTTCACTCCCAACTGTATTAGATGTTCTGGTTCTTTTTTATATTTATTCATAGGATTACCCAATAGTTTGATATATGTATTCTCATCTTGTAGTTGTCTCTGTAATTCGTTGAGATATTGTTCCTTTGATTGTATCACTGTTGCTCCTCCTTTGTCGTCCGGGCTGGGGAAGCCTAGGTGGGCAATCCCCTCTCCTTTCTGATAGGTATCCACTACTGAGAAGAAAATTCAGCCATCACAGATGCTAAACCCGGACAACCAATACGCCACTACATACAGCATTCACTAAAGATACCTTTGGATGCCTGAATTTACTTCCCTTGAGGTGAGAGTTCTGAGAGCCCGGTTAGACCGGCATTCCCCATAGGAAGAATATCATCATTATCTTCTCCTATATCTGATCCCAGCAGATGTGATACATTTACTATGAACTAATCTACTGCACAATGGGAATTTAGAAACTAGTGCACTTGGACTATATTGTATTTATCATTTATTTATTTATTTTATTTATCCACATTTTTCCTTGCACAGTTGAGTTTTAGCTCCTCACATATGTTATTGCATTTTTGATTATGTGATAGATTTGAAGCGCAAAATCTTCTTATTGTTATAGTTTTGCAGAGTGTAATGTGAACACTTTTTTTGATTTTGCTGCAGTCTATATAGACATCATCACTATTTACTCACGTTGACATAATTGATGTTTTGTTGTCATCATATTCCTTATACTCACAACAGCGTGAGGGATATCACTATATACAATTTGACACTACACATTCACCTACCTTTGCTGCTAACATGGACATATTTCAGTTCATGGAGAATAGGAATGTCATTTTAGATGACATTTTTAAATCACAAATTAACACACGAAACACAGATCTAGAAAGTCTAGTAAGAAAACTGGGACATCATATGGAGAAAAAAGTCTCCTTATGGTGGGATACCAACACATTTGAGAGATACATTAGAGAGAACATTGTACCTAGAAGGCTACGGTGGGAATTACCACCCAATGATGGTCTGACAGATAAGGAGTCAATGGATGAGTGGTTCGAATTCTTCAACAGCAAAAGCATAGAAGGTCTTAAATTCCTATTAGGAAGGAAATATAAAAAAACAAGGATTTTGGAACAACAAATAGAAGAGATCAAGCAGAAATTAGAACCATACAAGGAATCCTCAGACTTCAAAAAATTGTCCACACAATTAAACAAAGACTTAATTAGTAAAGATCTTGAGGTACAACAACGCAAGATGAAAAAATACCATCGAGACATAGAAGACTACAAAACAGAACAGGTCTTTAAGTGGCAGAAGAAAACAGACCCAATTGTACCGAACTCAACGTATTCTACACCAGAAAGAGAAGTAAGAATACAAGATCCAACAATAGCGTATGCGTCCAATCCCCCAAGATGGGACGATAGAGAAGCATATAATGACAATAGGTCACAACAAGGAACCAGAACACCACAATACGAAGAGCGACACTACAATAACTACAATCAACGTACCCCCAAACAACCATGGAAGAAGCTTTTCAAAAAACCTTTCAAGAAGCCGTTCAACCATTGACCAAACAATGAGAGGAATCAAAGAGATTATAACAGACCCACTTATACTCAACACATATAGAGAACCTGAAAGAAACCCGATACCAACCTATAATAGGTTTGAACCTATCAGAAATTACCAAGAACCTCATCAATATGACTCCAGAGAATATGAGTACAACCAACAGCGACATTTTTTAGAGAGAGAGAGAAGGGAGTACTCTTCACGAAGACAACCACAGGATCCTTACCCCTCACCCAGAAGAAGATCGCAGGAAGACAGAGTAAGAAATAGCCCAGAGCGAAGAGAGGACAAAGAGCGGGAAAGAGAATCCAAGCGCAAAAGAGAATAATAGGCAGCAATGTGGTGAATCTAAGTGGCCATCCCATCTCATCTGAAGAACTCTCGGTCCTGGACAAAGGTCTAAAATTTGCACCGGTCAATAATTTGAACAAATTTAATACCTATATAGGATTACTGAAGTACGTTAGAAAAGTAAATGTGAAGAAATACTACCTATCAAATCCTTACAAAACAATCAATATGATAAAAAATACCTCCCCAACAGTAATACATAGTACATTACGGAATAACTCAATCTTTAACCCTCAGGTTTCGGATAACCAACACATTGAAGTGTTTAAAAGACTGCTACTAAAAGATTTAGAATCTCTGGAAGTTAAAAAAGTATCAGATCTCATACACATCAAGAAAGCCATCAAATCTTTAAAAGAAAGAAAAGACATCGTAATCCGTCCGGCCGACAAAGGAGGAGCAACAGTGATACAATCAAAGGAACAATATCTCAACGAATTACAAAGACAACTACAAGATGAGAATACATATATCAAACTATTGGGTAATCCTACGAATAAATATAAAAAAGAACCAGAACATCTAATACAGTTGGGAGTGAAAAAAGAAATACTGAATAAAAAAGAATCCAAGTACCTCATTCCGGAGGCATGTAGGATACCAGTCATTTACACTGTCCCAAAAATTCACAAATCTCTAAACAACCCACCTGGTAGACCAATCGTGAATGGGATAGATTCCCTCACGTCTCGAGTAGGACAATACCTGGACCAATTCATCCAACCAGCAGTACAGCAGACACCAGCCTATTTACAAGACACAAAACGTGTTATAATTATTAACCACAATACCAGTACTAGAAGGGAGAACAATATTAGCCATGGCGTATGTAAGCTCGCTATATACTATAGTACAACATCACAATGCATGTTCAGCTACTAAATGGCTTCTCAGAAATTATAGTAATCTTACCGTATTTGCAAACAGAGGAAATACCTCATAAAATGCTTGGATGTCTGCCTAAAATGCAATTACTTCTGGCATGATCAGGCAAACTACAAACAAGCTTTAGGCATTGCAATGGGTGCCAAGTTTGCACCAAGCGTGGTCAACGCGTTTATGGCCCAGTGGGAAGAGCAATCCATCTACAAAGATACCCCAGCAGAACTCACCTTATACAAAAGATACATCCACAATGTCATTATAATTTGGAACGGCACGAGGGAAGCATTCGAACAGTTCTTAGAAAAATTGAACGAAAATGAAAAAAAACATCCATCTGTCGTGGAATATTGATGAAAAAACAGTGGAATTCCTTGATTTAAAAATTAGTCTGGAAGGAGACAAATTGGTTACCAAGATTTTAAGGAACAGGCTGAATTAATTGGGTCCAGGTTTAGAGAAAAGGTATATGAACATACATGGATAGACAAACAAATAGAAGAAGTAAACAAAATGGACAGGACCAAAATGTTGGAAACGTACCCTAGAAAGATGCTTCAACAAGAAGCACCTAGTCTCATTTTGGACTATAGTGTACAATACAAACAAATATCACAAATTATCCAACGGCACTGGCACATCCTAAAAAATGATAAAGATCTTTGCAAAATACTACTGGAATGGCCGAATATCATATATAAGAAAGCACCTACCATTAGAAATATGGTAGTTAAATCAGTTATTGAACCTCCACAACAAATACTATATTCCTTTTTTTCAGGGAAAGCGTTCTATCCTTGTAGGAATTGCTTTGCGTGTAGACACGCTCAAAAATTCCAAGGCAAAAGAATGGAATTCACATGTACCACCACATGAAACATACAAAATTAGGGATTTTGTAGGATGCCATACAGAGGGGGTGGTTTATGTACTTCAGTGTAGTTGTAAACTACAATATGTAGGACGGACCATAAGAGCCCTTAAAGTGAGGATCAAGGAGCATATTCAAAATATCATAAAAGGAAACCCCAAACACAATGTATGAAAACATTTTGCGACAGCACACAATCAGGATCCTTCATACCTCCAATTCTGGGGGATAGAAAAATACAAGGGCTCATGGAGAGGCAGTCATAAAGTTAGAAGTATTAGCCAAAGGGAGTCATATTGGATACACACACTACGCACATTAACCGCTAGGGGTATGAACGTAGAGTTTGATTTAAATTGTTTTTTAAATAATTTTTAATATTGTTTTTTATGATGGTTGGATATTAATAAGAACATATACACATATTGGTTGCATTTATAGTTTTATTCATTTTAATTTAGGAAAGATGAACACTGTTGCAATAAGAATGATATTTATTTATTTACATATGTTGTATGTCTTGCAATATGTCCTTTTATATGAGATCGTATATACAAATGTAGAGGCATCTCCTTGGGGACTTAGGTTTACGACTCATGCCCCCGATGCGATTTCATATTTTTATTTTATTCACTAAACACATAACTTACGTTTTACACCACTGCGTACAGTAATATGGCGGATGATATAACATCCATCTACCCAAAAATGGCCGCCGTCTGTGGGCATCTGATATTATAGAGGAAACTACAGGTTTATAAATAGGCACCACTACAGGAAAATGGCCGAAGTATAACAATAGCTATATATCATTGAGTAGTTCAAAATTACATCATTGCCTCTTTTCATATTGGCACATAATAGATGAACAATCACAATAAATTATAGAACCACCTAGAATCACGCACAATAGCATGCTTTATTTAGCTTGATCCTCCAAATATGGCCGCCGTCTCGCACACATTGCCACCAGCAAGATGGCCGCGATAACACATAAACGTTGACCACAACAAAAATTGCCGCATTCACATTTCCGGTAACACAATATAAATGACATCCCTCTCGGGCCAATCCGGTTCCCCAGAAGAAGTCACAAGCGGTGACGTAACCCGTAGGGCGTGGCAGAGAGCAGACGTAACCGGAAAGTCACGCAAGGAGGCGCCTCAGACACCGCTCCTCCAGTTTCATGCTGTTTTATGCTGTTTAATATGATTTTAAATGTAAGAGACCACTCTTAGCACCTAATAAATGATTTTTACTTTAAATACTACACTATTGGAGGTTTCTCTCTCTCCCCTTCCCCTATCAACCCACCGGGCTGGGGAAGCCTAGGCGGGCAATCCCCTCTCCTTTCTGATAGGTATCCACTACTGAGAAATAAATTCAGCCATCACAGATGCTAAACCCGGACAACCAATAAGCCACTACATACAGCATTCACTAAAGATACCTTTGGATGCCTGAATTTACTTCCCTTGAGGTGAGAGTTCTGAGAGCCCGGTTAGACCGGCATTCCCCATAGGAAGAATATCATCATTATCTTCTCCTATATCTGATCCCAGCAGATGTGATACATTTACTATGAACTAATCTACTGCACGATGGTAATTTAGAAACGAGTGCACTTGGACTATATTGTATTTATCATTTATTTATTTTTATTTATCCACATTTTTCCTTGCACAGTTGAGTTTTAGCTCCTCACATATGTTATTGCATTTTTGATTATGTGATAGATTTGAAGCGCAAAATCTTCTTATTGTTACGTACCAGGCCACATGCCCTCAACATTGGGAGGGTGCTTTGGGGTAGCCCCCCAAAACACCTTGTCCCCATGTTGATGAGGACAAGGGCCTCATCCCCACAACCCTGGCCGGTGGTTGTGGGGGTCTGCGGGCGGGGGGCTTATCGGAATCTGGAAGCCCCCTTTAACAAGGGGACCCCCAGATCCCGGCCCTCCCCCCTGTGTGAAATGGTAAGGGGGTACTTACCCCTACCATTTCACTAAAAAACTGTCAAAAATGTTAAAAATGACAAGAGACAGTTTTTGACAACTCCTTTATTTAAATGCTTCTTCTTTCTTCTTTCTTCCTTCATCTTCTTCTTCTGGTTTTTCTGGCTCTTCTGGTTCTTCCTCCGGCGTTCTCGTCCAGCATCTCCTCCGCGGCGTCTTCTATCTTCTTATCCTCGGGCCGCTCCGCACCCATGGCATGGGGGGAGGCCCCCGCTCTTCTCTTTATCTTCTTCATCTTCTTCTTTTCTTCTCTTCTTCTCTTCTTCTCTTCTTCATTTTCTTCGCATCCATGCTGGCATGGAGGGAGGCTCCCGCTGTGTGACGGCGTCTCCTCGTCTGACGGTTCTTAAATAACGGGGGGCGGTGCCACCCGGTGACCCCGCCCCCCTCTGACGCCCGGTGACTTGACGGGACTTCCCTGTGACGTCAGGGGGAATGCCACAGGGAAGTCCTGTCATGTCCCGTGCGTCAGAGGGGGGCGGGGTCACCAGGTGGCCCCGCCCTCTGTTCTTTAAGAACCGTCAGATGAGGAGATGCCGTCACACAGCGGGAGCCTCCCTCCATGCCAGCATGGATGCGGAGCGGCCCGGAGAAGAAAATGAAGAAGAGAAGAAGATGAAGAAGATGAAGAAGATGAAAAAGATGAAGAGAAGAGCGGGAGCCTCCCCCCATGCCATGGGTGCAGAGCGGCCCGAGGAGAAGAAGATAGAAGACGCCGCGGAGGAGATGCTGGACGAGAACGCCGGAGGAAGAACCAGAAGAACCAGAAGAAGAAGAAGATGAAGGATGATAGAAGAAAGAAGAAAGAAGAAGCATTTAAATAAAGGAAATGTCAAAATCTGTCTCTTGTCATTTTTAACAAATTTGACAGTTTTTTAGTGAAATGGTAGGGGTAAATACCCCCATACCATTTCACACGGGGGGGGCGGGATCTGGGGGTCCCCTTGTTAAAGGGGGCTTCCAGATTCCGATAAGCCCCCCGCCCGCAGACCCCCAAAACCACCGGCCAGGGTTGTGGGGATGAGGCCCTTGTCCTCATCAACATGGGGACAAGGTGTTTTGGGGGGCTACCCCAAAGCACCCTCCCAATGTTGAGGGCATGTGACCTGGTACGGTTCAGGAGGGGGGGGGGCTGCGCTCTTGTCCCCCTCTTTTCCTGTGGCCTGCCAGGTTGCGTGCTCGGATAGGGGTCTGGTATGGATTTTTGGGGGGACCCCATGCCGTTTTTTTTTTTTTCGGTGCGGGGTTCCCCTTAAAATCCATACCAGACCTGAATGGTCTAGTATGGAATTTAGGGGAACCCCACGTCATTTTTTTTTTACATTTTGGCCGGGGTTCCCCTTAACCACTTGAGCCCCGGACCATTATGCTGCCTAAGGACCAGAGGTCTTTTTCCAATTTGGCACTGCGTCGCTTTAACTGCTAATTGCGCGGTCATGCAATGCTGTACCCAAACGAAATTTGCGTCCTTTTCTTCCCACAAATAGAGCTTTCTTTTGATGGTATTTGATCACCTCTGCGGTTTTTATTTTTTGCGCTATAAACGGAAAAAGACCGAAAATTTTGAAAAAAAATGATATTTTCTACTTTTTGTTATAAAAAAAATCCAATAAACTAAATTTTAGTCATACATTTAGGCCAAAATGTATTCGGCCACATGTCTTTGGTAAAAAAAATGTCAATAAGTGTATATTTATTGGTTTGCGCAAAAGTTATAGCGTCTACAAACTAGGGTACATTTTCTGGAATTTACACAGCTTTTAGTTTATGACTGCCTATGTCATTTCTTGAGGTGCTAAAATGGCAGGGCAGTACAAAACCCCCCCAAATGACCCCATTTTGGAAAGTAGACACCCCAAGGAAATTGCTGAGAGGCATGTTGAACCCATTGAATATTTATTTTTTTTGTCCCAAGTGATTGAAAAATGACAAAAAAAAAAAAAAATATTTACAAAAAGTCGTCACTAAATGATATATTGCTCACACAGGCCATGGGCCTATGTGGAATTGCACCCCAAAATACATTTAGCTGCTTCTCCTGAGTATGGGGATACCACATGTGTGGGACTTTTTGGGAGCCTAGCCGCGTACGGGGCCCCGAAAACCAATCACCGCCTTCAGGATTTCTAAGGGTGTAAATTTTTGCTTTCACTCTTCACTGCCTATCACAGTTTCGGAGGCCATGGAATGCCCAGGTGGCACAAAACCCCCCAAAATGACCCCATTTTGGAAAGTAGACACCCCAAGCTATTTGCTGAGAGGCATATTGAGTCCATGGAATATTTTATATTTTGACACAAGTTGCGGGAAAGTGACACTTTTTTTTTTTTTTTTTTTTTTTTTTCATAAAGTTGTCACTAAATGATATATTGCTCACACAGGCCATGGGCATATGTGGAATTGCACCCCAAAATACATTTAGCTGCTTCTCCTGAGTATGGGGATACCACATGTGTGGGACTTTTTGGGAGCCTAGCCGCGTACTGGACCCCAAAAACCAATCACTGCCTTCAGGATTTCTAAGGGTGAAAATTTTTGATTTCACTCTTTACTGCCTATCACAGTTTCGGAGGCCATGGAATGCCCAGGTGGCACAAAACCCCCCCAAATGACCCCATTTTGGAAAGTAGACACCCCAAGCTATTTGCTGAAAGGCATGGTGAGTATTTTGCAGCTCTCATTTGTTTTTGAAAATGAAGAAAGACAAGAAAAAACATTTTTTTTTTCTTTTTTCAATTTTCAAAACTTTGTGACAAAAAGTGAGGTCTGCAAAATACTCACTATACCTCTCAGCAAATAGCTTGGGGTGTCTACTTTCCAAAATGGGGTCATTTGGGGGGGGTTTGTGCCACCTGGGCATTCCATGGCCTCCGAAACTGTGATAGGCAGTGAAGAGTGAAATCAAAAATTCACGCCCTTAGAAAGCCTGAAGGCGGTGCTTGGTTTTCGGGGTCCCGTACGCGGCTAGGCTCCCAAAAAGTCTCACACATGTGGTATTCCCGTACTCAGGAGAAGCAGCAGAATGTATTTTGGGGTGTAATTTCATATATTTCCATGGCATGTTTGAGCAATATATCATTTAGTGACAACTTTGTGCAAAAAAAAAAAAAAAAAAAAAAAAATTTGTCTCTTTCCCGCAACTTGTGTCGCAATATAAAATATTCCATGGACTCGACATGCCTCTCAGCAAATAGCTTGGGGTGTCTACTTTCCAAAATGGGGTCATTTGGGGGGGTTTTGAACTGTCCTGGCATTTTATGCACAACATTTAGAAGCTTATGTCACACATCACCCACTCTTCTAACCACTTGAAGACAAAGCCCTTTCTGACACTTATTGTTTACATGAAAAAGTTTTTTTTTTTTTGCAAAAAAATTACTTTGAACCCCCAAACATTATATATATTTTTAAAGCAAATGCCCTACAGATTAAAATGGTGGGTGTTTCATTTTTTTTTTCACACAGTAATTGCGCAGCGATTTTTCAAACGCATTTTTTGGGGAAAAAACACACTTTTTTTAATTTTAATGCACTAAAACACGCTATATTGCCCAAATGTTTGATGAAATAAAAAAGATGATCTCAGGCCGAGTACATGGATACCAAACATGACATGCTTTAAAATTGCGCACAAACGTGCAGTGGCAACAAAATAAATACATGTTTAAAAGCCTTCAAAAGCCTTTACAGGTTACCACTTTAGATTTACAGAGGAGGTCTACTGGAAAAATTACTGCACTCGATCTGGCCTTCGCGGTGATACCTCACATGCATGGTGCAATTGCTGTTTACGTTTGACGACAGACCGCCGCTTGCGTTCGCCTTAGCGCGAGAGCAGGGGGCGACAGGGGTGTTTTTTTTTTTTTTTTCTTTATTATTTTTTTGCTTTTTTAATCTTACTTTTAAACTGTTCCTTTCATATTTTTTTTTTTATTCATTTTTATTGTTATCTCGGGGAATGTAAATATCCCCTATGATAGCAATAGGTAGTGACAGGTACTCTTTTTTGAAAAAATTGTGGTCTATTAGACCCTAGATCTCTCCTCTGCCCTCAAAGCAAATGACCACACCAAGATCGGTGTGATAAAATGCTTCCCCAATTTCCCAATGGCGCTATTTACATCCGGCGAAATCTAAGTCATGAAATACTCGTAGCTTCCGGTTTCTTAGGCCATAGAGATGTTTGGAGCCACTCTGGTCTCTGATCAGCTCTATGGTCAGCTGGCTGAATCACCGGCTGCATTCTCAGGTTCCCTGTTGAGACAGGAGAGCCAGAGAAAAACACGGAAGACGGTGGGGGGGGGGGGCATTCCCTCCCACGGCTTGTAAAAGCAGTCTAGAGGCTAATTAGCCGCTAGGATTGCTTTTACATGAAAGCCGACCGCTGGCTGAAAAGAATGATACCAAGATGATACCTAAACCTGCAGGCATCATTCTGGTATAACCACTCAAAGTCGTGAATGGCGTACCTGAAGACAAAAAAATGGTTAACAATGGTTAACAATAAAGCACAGTAAAGTGTAAATAATTACACACCTGAAAAACAAACATGATAAAACATAATAACAATAACAATAACAATAACAATCAATAACAATAACAATAACAATAAAACATTGCAGAATAGAATACAGTAAAAAAGAGCAGAACAATAGAGAGAGAGAATAGAGAGAGAGAGAACAATAAAACAACAACTATTTTTTTTTATTTCATATTTTTTTTTTTTTTACACTTTTTTTGTAACTAACTTTTATAACGGTAACCGGTTCCAGGTTCGGGTCTCTCAAAATGCGATGGCATCTTGGGAGACCCTGTGAAAGTGTGCCTAGTCTGTGCAATGCTGTACCCTACGCTAATACTCAACTAGTGAATGGTAGCGTTCAAAACATTCACCAATGCAAAGACCAGGATTGTCAGGACAGGAGGGACAATAATAGCGGGTGTCACGCCTATATCCTCGCTTGCTGCAGACACGACATCTTTTTTGGGGGGTTCGTTGGGTAGGGGTACTCGGGAGGACATAAAAATGCCTCTCATGCAGCCGCCTGCATTTGGTTGGGGATGTAAATGGGGGAAGTACGGGCGCTGCAGAAGCGGTGGGTTCCCAATTAGGATTGGCGAATGCAGCAGGAAGGGCACTATGGGCACGACGGGCCTGTGTTTGTCTTTTTGGTGGCGGCGGGACACTACTTGTGCTTGCCACCTCACCAGCTTCAACTGCACTTATGGGACTCGCCACGTCACCAAGTGTTACTGCAGTGCTGGTTTGACTACGACCGGGGTGTACTAGGCCGCTGGCGCTTGCCAGTTCACCAAAACACTACCAAAAAACTGTTAGCGATCGCAGGGATCAGGCCTGACTCTGCGAACGCTGCAGTTATGCGTTTAGTGTTTTGTAAGTGACAGTGATCGATCGATACTGCACTTGGGTGGGCTGGGCTGGGCCGGGCGGAGGGGCAAAACGCAGGTGCTAGCAGGTATCTGGGCTGATCCCGCTAACACTGCGTTTTTGGGAACCCTAAACTGCTGGGGACGCTAGTATAGATCTGATCGGATCAGATATTGATGCGATCAGATACTATACCACTAAGGGAGGTGTACAGTGCGTGCGTGGGTGTTAGCGGTACTGGCGCTAATCTGACGCTGCCTGGGGCTGGTGCTTGCCAGTTCACCAAAACGCTACAAAAAAAACTGTTAGCGATCGCAGGGATCAGGCCTGACTCTGCGAACGCTGCAGTTATGCGTTTAGTGTTTTGTAAGTGTCAGTGATCGATCGATACTGCACTTGGGTGGGCTGGGCTGGGCCGGGCGGAGGGGCAAAACGCAGGTGCTAGCAGGTATCTGGGCTGATTCCACTAACACTGCGTTTTTGGGAACCCTAAACTGCTGGGGACGCTAGTATAGATCTGATCGGATCAGATATTGATCCGTTCAGATACTATACCACTAAGGGAGGTGTATGGTGCGTGCGTGGGTGTTAGCGGTACTGGCGCTAACCTGACGCTGCCTGGGGCTGGTGCTTGCCAGTTCACCAAAACGCTACAAAAAAAACTGTTAGCGATCGCAGGGATCAGGCCTGACTCTGCGAACGCTGCAGTTATGCGTTTAGTGCCTTGTAAGTGACAGTGATCGATCGATACTGCACTTGGGTGGGCTGGGCGGAGGCACAAAACGCAGGTGCTAGCGGGTATCTGGGCTGATCCCGCTAACACTGCGTTTTCGGGAACCCTAAACTGCTGGGGACGCTAGTATAGATCTGATCGGATCAGATATTGATCCGATCAGATACTATACCACTAAGGGAGGCGCATGCTGCGTGCGTGGGTGTTAGCGGTACTGGCGCTAATTTGACGCTGCCTGGGGCGACGCATATCACCGCCGGGCGATCGGGGGGCTAAACCTTTATTCGGTAATAAAGGGCGGGTGCCCTGACACTATAAAAAATAAACGAACTAACCAGCGTCAACCGTAACGGTTATACGGTGATCAGTGGTGAAAGGGTTAACTAGGGGGCAATCAAGGGGTTAAAACATTTATTAGGTAGTATATGGGGGTCCCTGACGCTATAAAACGCTGACGGCGAACCTAAATATTTACCTCACTAACTAGCGTCACCAGCGACACTAATACAGCGATCAGAAAAATGATCGCTTAGCGACACTGGTGACAGGGGGTGATCAAGGGGTTAAAACTTTATTAGGGGGGGTTAGGGGGGTACCCTAGACCTAAAGGGGGGTAATATACACTGTCCCAACACAGTAACTGTCACAAACTGACACTATGCAGTAATCAGAAAAAAAAACAAAAAAAAAAAAAAAAAACTGCTGGTGTCAGTTTGTGACAGGGGGGGGGGGTGATTGGGGGGGGATCGGGGGGCGATCGGGGGGGGGATCGGGGTGATTTGTGTGCCTGGCATGTTCTACTGTGTGTGTAGTGTTTGTGCACTCACATACTTGTCGTCTCTCCTCGGGCCGGAACGGAAAATACCGACCCGAGGGGAGATGACATCACTTCCTTTGCTGCTGTTTAGCATACAGCAGCAAAGGAGTGTTCTCATTGGCCGGCGGCGATCGCGAGGGGGGGGCCACGAACGGATGGTCTCCCCCTCATCACCGATCGCCGCTGGACAAACGACGACCGCCTCGGGCACCGGGGGGGGGTCCGATCGGACCCCCCACCCGCGGAAGGCAAATCACGTACCCTGTACGTGATTTTGCCTGTCCGTGCCACTTTGCCGACGTACATCGGCGTGAGGCGGTCGTCAAGTGGTTAATATCCATACCAGACCTGAAGGGCCTGGTATGGAATTTAGGGGGACCCACAGGTCATTTTTTTTTAAATTTTGGTTCGGGGTTCCCCTGTGGGGAATTCCCATGCCATTTTTATCAATGAACTTCTATGTGTATTGTCGGACCGGCAATGCAATAGCCGCGAGTAGTTTTAAATGGGTTTTTTCCTTCCAAATGTCATTTTGCTGTCAGACTGTTCTAAACACAGGAAACATGCGCCCATTTACAGGCATACTATAGACACCCCCCAGGTACGAAATTTAAAGGGATATTACACTTTTATTGTTTGACTTTAAGCATTATTAAAATCACTGCTCCTGAAAAAATGGCCGTTTTTAAAACTTTTTTTTGCATTGATCCATGTCCCCTGGGGCAGGACCCAGGTCCCCAAACACTTTTTATGACAATAACTTGCATATAAGCCTTTAAAATTAGCACTTTTGATTTCTCCCATAGACTTTTAAAGGGTGTTCCGCGGCATTCGAATTTGCCGCGAACACCCCAAATTGTTCGCTGTTCGGAGAACTTGCGAACAGCCAATGTTCGAGTCGAACATGAGTTTGACTCGAACTCGAAGCTCATCCCTATTAGAAACTAAAAAAGAGAGCAGATATGGGACTTTGAGTGAGGCACACGGGAGCAAAAGTCAAACTAGAATAAATTTCAATTTTTTAATATAAAGTAATACATGAATTCATAAGTTTACATTTATAGGCACATAGCTCAATAAATATAATTTGTATTCAATCATAAAATACATTCCAACAAGGACTTCTATGTAAACATATGAGGATATGAATAAAAGATACATAACAATAAATATGTGGCACACAGTGTCACTAGAAAAAGGTGGCAAAGACAAAATGCAATAACATTGGAACGTCCATACATAGCTAATAATAGTGTATAAATAACGGTAGTTGTAAGCTCTACGTCGTTTCGGGACCTTATAGCCACTCATCAGGAGCATAACCGTATTAATCACCTATGAATAGGGAAAATAGCAATATTTAGAATAGTTTAAAGGACAAGTGGGCAAATGTAAAACATAAGATTCCACATTCTTCCACAAAGACCATGGACCATGGTGCAATCATACCTGAGGACCTATACTGCTGCCTGCAGCACACTGCGCCCAAAAGTGATATCCTCATGCCTTCTTACATCCACCTGATAAAATCTGGTGAATGTATGGATTGAAGACCAAGTTGCGGCCTTGCAGAATTGAGCCATGGAGGCCTGGTGATGCACTGCGCATGAAGCACTAACAGCCCTGGTGGAGTGCGCTTTGATTTGAAAAGGTGGAACTTTCTTCTTCAAACCATAAGCTGGAATAATTACTTGCCGAATCCACCTAGCAATAGTAGATTTCGATGCTGCCTGTCCTTTTCTAGGAACTTCATTCAGCACAAACAAACATCCATTTTCCGAACCTGAGCAGTCACCTCCAAATAAATTTTGACCGCTCTCACTACATCCAGAGAATGTAGTGACTTTTCTTCCATAGAACAGGGTTCCGGAAAAAATGAAGGCAGAACAATATCCTGGTTTAGATGAAAACCTGAAACCACCTTTGGTAGAAAGCCAGGATGAGGACGCAGTACTGCTCTATCCTTGTGAATGATTACATTTGGTTCTTTACAAGAAAGAGCCGCCATTTCTGATACCCTTCCAGAGGAAATGGCTACCAGAAAAACTAGCTTCCTTGTCAAAAGGACCAAGGGAATATGCTGTATCATCTCAGATGGTTTCTGTAATACTGACAGAACTAAATTCAAATTCCAAGGGTTCAGGGGTGCTCTAACCGGTGGATTAAGCCGCGTTACCCCCTGTATAAAGCTTTGGACCAAAGAATGCGAAGCAAGCGGACATTGAAACAATACCGATAAGGCCGAGACCTGGCCCCTGATAGTACTCAAGGCCAGCTTCATCTCTAACCCCATTTGCAGAAAAGCAAGGATTCTACCTATGACATACTTTCTGGGATGCCAACCCCTGGATTCACACCAGGAAACATATATCTTCCAGACTCTATGATAAATGACTCTGGAAGCTGGCTTCCTTGCATTAATCAAGGTTGATATCCCTGAGCCTGAAAGCCCGCAATATCCCTGAGCAGGTCTGGACGTGGTGGTAGGGTCCATGGGGCCCCTACCGCCACCTTTACTCTTTATGCATACCAAGATCTTCTGGGCCATGCTGGGGCCACCAGAAGCACAGACTTCTTTTCCTGCTTGATCCTGCAAATGTCCAGGCCTTTAGGGCTAGGTACGCTGCACGAATCTCTATAATGTTGATGGGTAAGGTCCTCTCGGTTTTGGACCATTTCCCTTGGACAGTTGTCTCTTCCAGAACTGCTCCCCAACCCGAAAGGCTGGCATCTGTTGTTACCACCTTCCAGGTAACTGGTAAGAAGGATTTACCTTTCTGCAGATTCTCGGGTATCAACCACCAACTGAGGCTTTGATGCACTATTGGTGGCAAACGCATCAGAAAATCTAGCGCCTGGACTTTCTTTTTTCTCATTAAAAGTTTTTATTTTCCACATAGTAATAGCATTACAGTAGAATTTACAGTGAAAACATAGAATATAAAAATAGACTATTGGTTAACATAACGGTGAGACAATGAGTACTAACAAAGTAAAAGATAAGTACAGTCAGGTCCATAAATATCAGACATCGACACAATTCTAATCTTTTTGAAAGTGAAAGTTTGATGGATGATTGTTAATCTGTCCCATTACTTTTGGTCCCTTAAAAAGTGGGAGGCATATATACAAACTGTTGTAATTCCTACACCGTTCACCTGGTTTGGATGTAAATACCCTCAATTTGAAGCTGAAAGTCTGCAGATAAAGTACATCTTGTTTGTTTCATTTCAAATCCATTGTGGTGGTGTATAGAGCCAAAAAGATTAGAATTGTGTTGATGTCCCAATATTTATGGACCTGACTGTATGTGCCTTTGGCTGTGGCAACTCATTAGCGTATTGGACACCTAGCAACTCTAGGGAGGATTGGTGTCTCGCTCCTCCTCAGACACCCCAAAAGGAATCACGCTGTGTCTAAAGAGGTGCAGAGGTCCCCCCCTCCAACGTCCAGTCTTGTCCATAGACTTCTTACTTAAGGAAGTCATTATCATCCTGCATTTCCCAATCTAAAGGACATAGCAGACTCCGATGTGGTGCAAGATCGTGTTCCTGTAGGACTAAAACATAGTCTAAAAACCTAAACATAGTGTGATAAACCAGTGTTCATACCTGAGAACTCCTAGGTAGTTAAGGAAAGACAATAAAGTCAAATGTCAAAGTTAAGGGGGAGAGAACATAAGAGGGAAAAGAAAAAAAAGAGGGATAGTAAAGAGAAGAGGAGAGGATGCCTTTCTGCCCAAAAGCATGTTCCAATGATCAGTGATTGTGTGAGTGTTACTATCTATGCCCGGCATCAAGGAAATTCCCAAATACTGAGCCCAGGATTCCCATATAGCTTTAAATTGTGTGGTCTTGTTCAATAAGGAGCTGACCATTTTTTCCTGTGCCATTTTCCATGAAACCTTTCTTTTCATGGATAATAGTGATACTGAGGACCTCTTCCACGCTTTTGCAATGGTCACTAATAAGCTAATGGTTGCAGTTCAGAGACCAAGGAAGGAAGTTTCCTAAGCGAATCCCACATAGTGAGTGAGTGCGAGAGGGTTGGGGAGAGGATGGGAGGCCTGCTTTTGGGTGGGCACCATAATAAGTAGTCTAGGGTGAATGTAGGTACCGCTTGTCTTATAATGGTTATCCAGCCTGGCTTCTCAACTTTCAGGTATACAGGCAGTACCCGAGTTACAAACGGGTTAAGATCTGCCTGTTTGTTCTTAAATCAGATTTGTTCGTAAGTCAGAAGCACATGCGCAGAACGGCAGAGACGTAGTTTGCCAATGTTTTCCGATGTTCTGTCAAGTAGCCACGCATGCGCAGACGTTGTTTTCCGCTGTTTTCCCCTGTTTTCCGATGTGCCCGCCGTCGAAAAGTGGCCGCGCATGCACAGAACGTCACGCCACCTCCCGTTTGTAAGTAGGAGTCGCTCGCAAGTCGGAGGTTCGTAACTCGAGGACCTCCTGTATTGCGGACAGTTGTGCTAATCAAGCAGCTTGATAGCACCATAAAAGATTTGGTAGACCTAACCCCCCTTGTTTAGGAAGATTAAATAGGTTGCGGTGTGATAGACGTGGTCCTTTCTTGTTCAATATGAATTTAGTAAGTTTACCTTGAAAAGTTTTCAGGTGGTCCCTTCTAATCGGGATAGGAAGGGAGCGAAATAAATACAGAAGCCTCAGTAAAAGGGTCATCTTGACAGAGTTGATTCTGCCTGTCCAAGCTATGTTGTGTGATGCCCAGTTCCTAAGATTAGCTTCTAGTTTTTGGTACATCGGGGGGTAATTTGCTTGATAAAGACTCTCAATCTTGGGAGTGATGTTAAGTCCTAAATATTTAATGGAGGAGTTATTCCAGCTAAATTCATAGGTTTCTTGTAAGTGAGAGACTAGAGAGCCCGCGATAGATACATTCATAGCCTGAGATTTAGACATGTTCACTGTGAGTCCTGATATTGCCGCAAATGGATTAAGTGAAGAACATATCTCGGGTAAGGAGGAAGTTGGCGAGGTCACAAAGAGCAACAGATCATCCGCGAATAGAGCGCATTTATGAATTACTTGGCCACACTGGACCCCCCTGATATTCGGATTATTGCGGCTGGCTATCGCCAAGGATTCGATCATTATTGCGAATATCAGGGGAGAGAGGGGACAGCCCTGACGTGTGCCCCTGGCAATCTTAATTGGGTTGGAGAAGAGTCCCTGAAGTCTGATTCTAGCTTCTGGTGTAGAGTATAAGGCTTCCAGGATTCCTAAAATATTCGGGCCAAATCCCCAGCGTCTAAGGACCGCAAAGAGATATGGCCACAAAACTGAATCGAAGGCCTTCTGAAGGTCCAACGATAATAGCATACCTTCTTGTTTATTTCCTCCCTCCCATTTCGATTGCATTATTGTTATATGATCCACTGCTATTCTCACTTGGTCTGGACCCTGCCGGCCAGGAATAAACCCGACCTGGTCCTTATGGACACATAAGCCTATAAAGGACACTAATCGGTTTGCTAATACTTTGGTTAATATTTTCAGATCATTATTAATTAGGGAAATGGGTCTGTAGTTCCCTATCTGGTTGGCATCTTTGCCTGGTTTGGGGATTACGGAAAAATACGCCATATTGAGTTGGTTACCTATTGGGGTGCCCTTAGTCATAGAATTGAAGAATCTAGTGAGGTATGGGGTTAGTATTTCAGAAAAAGTTTTATAACAGGGCGTGGAGAATCCATCCGGCTCTGGTGCTGTCCCGCACTTTAATGCTTTGATAATGTCTGACACCTCCTCCACGGAAATGGGAGCATCCACTTCTGCTCTATGATTATCTCTCAGTGTTCGCAAATGTAAATCATCCAGGAATTTTTCTACTTTAGTGGAGTTTGATTTTTTTATCTGCTTTATATAAATTCCTGAAAAGCATTCATTATGCGCTGTGGGTTCAGGGTAAAGGTGCCGTCAGCCTGTTTAATTTTGGGTAGGGTGTGGGAGTGAAGTCTGGGGGACAATTTGTGAGCAAGCATGGATCCTATTTTGTCTTTTTTCTTGTAAAATTTGGCCCCAGTCCACCTGATAGATTTATCCGCTTTTGCTGTGAGGGCCAAATTCAGAGCCACTCGAGCAGCATCGAGAGTAGAACTAGGGACTTTAGCAGGTCGTTTTTGTGTTGTTTGCTCAGAGTAATGAAATCTCTCTCCAGTCTCTCTATGTCTATCGCCCTCTCTTTCTTTTGTTGTGCTGCAATTTGTATTAGTTTACCTCTAATGGTCACCTTATGGGCAGCCATAAGGAAATGTGCGTGTAAGAATGAGGGGGTGTACCGCTGTGGAAAGTGGGTCTCCTGCAGGAGGACCACATCTATGCGACAAGAACGGTATACCCGAAAGACCTTCTTTCTCTTGATGGGCGAATTTAACCCCTGAGTGTTATGGGAGATTATGCATAGGGGAGGTGGTGTAGTTTTGTCATTAGCCATGGAGCAGAAGGGAATGAACACTGACCAACCTACGGTCACTTACCTTAATCCATGTAGGAGATATGATAGGATCGTTTGATGTCGGGGGGGGCTAGCATGTCCGAGTTCACCTTGTAGGAAAAATCGCATCGGTAGGCAGGCTAGGAAAGAAAAGAAGTTAGTAAGGAAGAAAGAGAGAGAACATATAGAGAGACATATAAGCATTATTTTATAAACCGTAAAGCCATAACCAGGCTCAGAATGGGGGGAGGTGGGAGACTTCCTCCCCTCATTCAGAACAAAAATTTTAGTATAGTCCATATGTAGGGCTAGAGTCCTACTACTCAGAGTAGAAACCATTCTGCCTGAGTAGTAGGTGGAGGCGCAAGGCATCAGCCCCGGCCATTGACAGCATCAAAAAAGGAACTGTAAAACTTTCAAATATGCAGGAACAGCTAACAGTAACCCCCTTTGGTATGGTATTCTGAAAGATCTAACTGTGGAAGACATTGTAAAAAAGGGGGAAGTTCAAACTGATTAGGTTGCTAGGCAAGAGGTGTAGTCTTGGTGGTGAAAACAAGGTGAAGACCTCTAAACTGTATGCTAGCAACTGTCCTGTTTGAGAAGGACAAAGTAAAACTGAATTCGGTATAGGTGAACAGGCAACATTTTCCGCCTTAGTAACATGGTGAAGAAAAAGTAGATTCTTTACACAGGTGGGTTATGTAATTCCTTGTCGGGTGGGTAGGTTATCCTTGACTCGCTTGTGTTTGGCCCTGCCCCATAGTGGAGAGGTGGGACTTGGTGGGGAATGGCGTTTAGCAGATCCCTGCTGTGTGTTTGACGTATCCATCTCTGACTCTTGGGCAATGAGCTTCAGGTCCAGCAGCAGAAGCTGTGGAATACATGTTGTTTACCTTTGTAGGCGAATTTCAGGGCAAATTGGAATGCCCAGCGGTATTTGATGTCCTTCTTAGTGAGGACCGTCAGGAGGGGTTTCAATGATTGCCTCTTTTGGATGGTAAACGGGGAGATATCGGCAAATATTTGGATGGCTTTCTTTTGGAACTGTATCTGGTCCTGTTGGCGGGAATGTTTCATCACTTCTTCCTTGATGGAGGAAAAGTGTTTTTACTACAATGTCCCTTGGGCATCCATATTTCCTGGGAGGGCCAAGGGACCTGTGGGCCCTATCCAGCTCTAATTTATGTACCGGGACCATAGGGATCAAGGATTTGATAACGTCCTGGACTGCAGACTGTACATCAGTAACGGTTTCCGGTAACCCTCTGATCAGAAAATTGTCTCTTCTCGAGCGATTCTCGAGATCATCGATCCGGGCTTTCAGCGGTATCAAGCTGTTCTTGCATAAAATGCAAATGGTCAGTATTCTGGTTTGCCCTGGATATCGTAATTTCCAGCTTGTGCTCTATGTGCTCAATCCTGGTTCCCAGTTTCTGAAAATCTTCTCTGATTTCCCCTGTGATTCTGTCAGCAGTTTGGGTCAAACTTTTGTCCAGCTATTCTGAGATTATGGAAAATAATTCAGATACATTGAAGGGAATCAAGAGCCTGTGCAGCTTGTGTAGATATAGAGTCTGGGTGAGTGGGGGTTGCTTCCAGAGAGAACAGTCCAAAAGGCCCTATAGAGCACTCTATTAGGACACTGGATGCAGGGGAGGGGGTGGCAAGAGAGGGCATGAGGCCCGGTGACTGTGGAGCATATGTGAGGGTTGCAGGGTGTACAACTTGACTGGCTGCTGTGGAGGATTCAGCTGCAGCTTGGTCTCGTGGCTAAAATGCGGCCGCCATCTTGGATTCGGCTCCACCTTCCAAGGTCTCAAACTGTGGCCCCAGGGCTCGTCTGATGTGCCTACCCAGCATAAAAAGGTGCCCGGGTGTATCCGCAGCCGCCTCCCGTTATTTTGCAAGCTTCTGTCCGCCGGTTCCTGCTGCTATCTCCGCTGTATGGCCAACAATGTGCGGGGCTCCGGGCTTACGCTGCCATCTTGGGAGTCTCCGTGCATGCACCGCGCCTGGACTTTCTTGTTCCAGGCAGACAGGATACTGTTTTGCAGCAGTCTCAAATGAAACTGAGCATAGGGAACCCCTTTGAATGAAGCCACCATCTTTCCCAACAACCTCATAGAAAAGCGAATAGAAGGACTCTTCTTCGCCCTGACTACCTGAACCAGCTCCTTTATGGCGCTGATCTTTGCCTGGGGTAAAAACACCCTCTTCTGTTTTGTATCTATAACCAGACCCAAGTACTCTAGTCTTCTTACTGGTTTTAAAGAAGACTTCTCTAGGTTGAGGACCTAACTTGGTATTCCAGGTAGTTGACTGTGGTGACCAAGCTTTGGTCTAAGCGGGCTACCGACCGGTCTATTAAGAGCAGGCCATCAAGGTAAGCTATAATCGTTATACCCTGGGCCCTTAATCTGGCCAGAGGAGGGGCCAGGACCTTTGTAAACACCCGAGGTGCAGTAGCTAGACCGAAAAGGTAGAGCTACAAACTGAAAATTAAGTTTTTCCACTTTGAAGCGCAGATATTTCCGATGAGCGGGGAAAATAGGTACATGCAGGTATACATCCTTGATGTCGATTGATGCCAGAAGTTCTCCTTGTACGATGGAGACTACCGATCGGATTGATTCCATGTGAAAAGATCCAATTTTTAGGAACCGGTTTCGATTTTTTAAGATCTAGAATGAGTCTGACATCTCAGTTTGGTTTTGGCACCGTGAACAGGTTTGAATAAAACCCCAACCCCTGCTCTTCCATGGGAAACACCATGATCACTTTTTGAGACAAAAGTCAGTCTAAGGCTTGAAGGAGAGGCTTCTTTTTTTCTGGGTCTTTGGGGACATTTGATCTGAGGAAACAAGGAGACGGGAATTCTCGGAACCCTAGTTTGTAACCTGGAGTTATTGTGGAGACCACCCATCTGTCCTGAAAATCCTCTTGCCAGACCTTTGAGAACTGTAGCAGTCTTCCCCCCACTCAAACGAGCGGGGGCGCCCCTTCATAAAGAGGCTTTAGCATTCTGTCTTGTAGGCTTCATACCCCAGGACTTCTTTTGTCCCTGGGGTTGACTCTGAGTTTTACCTCTTGAACCTGATGGTGGAGGTAGTTGTGACTGCCTGGAGGCTGATGCCCCTGGCACTGGAGAAAGAGCCTGTTTAAATTTCTTAACTGGCAAAAGGATATTTTTCCCACTTGAAATCTTTTGGATATAATTATCCAAATCATCCCCAAACACCCTTACACCGCGGAAGGGAAAACCAGCCAGGAGCTTTTTGCATGGTGCTTCGGCTGACCAATTTTTCAACCATAAGATTCTACGCATATGCACCAACCCAAGCGTAAGGTGAGAGGTCTGAAGGATAGAATCTCTGATTGCGTCAATTGCAAAACACAAAGCTGCAGCTCCTGGGTGTGCTATTCCAGGAAAACCTTGAGCACCTGTTTCAAGTGGTCTCTCAAGGACTGACACACTCCAATTGCCACCACTGCAGGTTGAGCTACTGAACCTGCCAAGGAAAAAATGTTTTTTAACAGGAAATCCAACTTTTTATCGGATGGATCCCTAAGCATTTGAGCGTTGTCAACAGGACAAGTCAAACTTTTATTTACAGAGGATATAGCAGCGTCAATTGCTGGTATACCCCACCAGCGATTAAGGTTGTTAATCTTTCTTCCAATCCACTCATGACTGAGGAAAAAAACTCCTGAGTAATATATACAGGGGCTGAAATGCCAGAAGCATTTGCAGCCCCTAACCCTGATGGCTCACTCTGACCAGCGTCCCTAGGTCTTTCATGGAGAGATGGCGTTGCAGAGGGAGGGTCCTCAGAGCCTAAGGGAGATCCCTTCGATTCGCTATTTTTTGGGGTATTTGTACCTCCCATTCTGCCCATAGTGCCAAGCACAAATGCAGAGGTACTATCAGAAATGCACCCGCTGCTGAGCAAAATAGTCCAGCAACTGCCACTGTTATCGAGGCTCAGTCTAATGCTAAGTAAATGTGCCTGGGAATGCCTGTGTCACCCACACTCACAACCATCCATCTGCTCTGTGTCCCTCCTTTAGCTGTGTGCACCTGAAAAAGTGCACCTTTATAGCTATGCATAGCCCGCATTATGGGCATTGAACCACACTGACGCCGTGCTGACTGATCCACCTCACCCCCCTCCGACCACCCCTTCCACCCCCTATATCCTTTTTTCAAAAAAGACCATTTTCCCACGCGAGTGGGGGCTCCCATCCGATCAGATTGCAGGTGGAGGGGGGGCTGGAGCGGAGGAGAGAGGAGGGCTGGTGGCTGGAGAGCTGCCATAATGGTGGTGGCAGCGGGAGCGGTGTGGCATCCGCTGATTGATCTATGGCCTCTAGCCTGGAAAGAAGCTGTGGGGGGACATTCCTGAAAAGAAAAAACCCCTCCCCACATCCTACCTGGGGTTTGGGCTCGGAGGAAGCGTGCAGCTTGTGAGCGAGACTAACAAGCATGGAACAGGTACGTGCTCTTGACAGCCCCCAGTGGTGACTTTAGGCATAGCAACACTTACTTAAAGAAGAAATCCCACAAGAATTAGAAAAATTCCTTAGGTATCTCCCTTACCTTATCCGGCTGCAGGGTTCTGTGGTAAACCAGACAGACCCAATCTTCACCACTCACGATGGGCTCCATTAAAAAACCTTCAGGAACCGGGGCCCCTTGTTATCGGGGGATCCATACTCCTGGGCCTGTAAAGCACCCCATCAGGAAATATGGCTGAAAAAACACTGGATCCCAGGGTCCAGCTCTCTAACAAAAGAAGCGTTACAGGCAGAATCTCGTTTCTTCAGACATGAGGCCTGGGTACCATTCAATTCGACCTGGAAAAGACACCTTGAATTGATCCGGTTGCAAAGCTTGCCCCAGCAAAGATTTTTCCAGTGGAGCTCAGCACAGCACGTCTTTACTCGTGACCAACACCTAAGACACTGGCGAAAAAACTGAGGTGCTCCCGGTAAGGGGAGGGGTTATGTAGGGAGTTAAACTTCCTGTCTAGGGTGTGCCAGTGTCCATCACCTAAAGGTGCCTATATAACCTATACAGTAAATACTGTGGCTCTGTGTCCCGTGATTGGTGCTACATTGGCTTTTCTCCAATCAGCTGGTACCATTCTAGTCAGTAAAAATTAGGAACAATAGTCCGGCAATTACTTGACTGAGTTCCCTAAGTACCCTCGGGTGCAAGCCCTCTGGTCCCGGTGATTTATTAATGTTAAGTTTCCCAAGTCTATTTCTAATTTTGTCCTCTGTTAGCCATGAGGGTGCTTCCTGTGATGTGTCATAAGGACAAACACTGCAGTTTTGGCTACTGAACCCCCCGATTCGCTTGTGAAGACTGAGGAGAAGAATAAATTCAATACCTTTGCCATCTCGCCATCCTTTGTAACCAGATGTCCTTCCTCATTCTTTATGGGGACAATATGGTCTGTCCTCCCTTTTTTACTGTTTATATACTTAAAGAATTTTTTTTCTGAGTTTTTTTGCTCTCCTCCACTTGTGTCTTTCGTGTTCTATCTTAGCCACCCTAATTGTACCCTTACATATCTTGTTGCATTCTTTGTAAAGTCTGAATGCTGATGATGATCCCTCAGCCTTGTACTTTTTGAAGGCCTTCTCCTTTGCTTTAATATGCATTTTTACATTAGAGTTAAGCCATCCAGGACTTTTGTTCACTCTTTTAAATTTATTTCCCAATGGGATGGACTGGCTGATGCCCTTATTTAATATGCTCTTAAAGCAAACCCATCTCTCCTCCATGTTCTTTGTTTCTAAGATTGTATCCCAATTTATATCTTCTAGCAAGGTTCATAGTTCAGGGAAATTGATTCTTTTGAAATTCAGTGTCTTTCTGTTCCCTTTGTGTTTGCTATATGTGTGATTTATACTAAAGCCAATTGACCTGTGATCACCGTTTCCTAAATTGCCCTGTATTTCTCCGTGTGTCTTTGCAGTCACTGCTTCCCAAATTACATGAATGGGACTGCCTGCACAGAAATGCAAGGAACACCTGTGCATTCCCGTGCAGCCGCTGAGTCCCAATTGACATCAATGGGACTGCCTGCATGGGGATGCACGGAACACCTGTTCATCCCAATGAAGCTAAACACATCCCTGTAGTAGTATGCCCCATGTGAAGGAGGCCTTAGGCTTTGTTTAGACTTGCGATTGGGGGGGCGGCAAAAATGCATGATTGAGCTGAGTTTCTGCCACCTGCCAAGCACACCTCCTCAAAGTGCAATAGGCAGCGGACAGGGTGTTTACATGCTGGGGCCGCAATGTTTTGCACCCATGGCAAAGCTGACCCAACTTGTAGCGATGCTGCCTGCACGCTACACATTCAAATCAATGGGGAGGGTCCACAAACGCCCCACAACTGAGTGCAATGCATGCAGTTGCAACTCATTTGTCAGTAAAAATGGGGTTAAAACAGGCGGTGAGGAGGCATCACATCACTTCCTCAATGCCTGTCAGTAGCCTGCGTAGCATAGCCTTGGGTTTCAGAGGCAAGGGAGATTTAGACACATGTCTAAATCTACCCTTACTATGATTTTTATTTTTGCTTTTTTTTTTTACATTTTTTTTTAACAGAAACAATTAATTTTTTTTAATTGTTTGGGTTGGGGGTCTTTGGAGAGACATCAGGTGTCAGACCACTGATGTCTTTTTTTTATACAGAGAAAGGGACTGAAGACAGAGTTCTCTGCAGGCTCAGCTGCAATGCATTTGGATTAATTGAAGTTTCTGCATAGAGGCTCCTATTCATTCATTATTGGGGCATAGTAAACACTGTTTACTATGCCACAGAAGTGCCAAGGCAGTACTAGTGCATCATTATATGTTTTTTTTTCAAAAAGCAGTTATAATAAAGTATTATGCACTCACATAGTGCTCAGTGGGTGGGACCTTTCACGTCCAGCATTGGAACAGAACCACCGCTGTATCCCTGGGATGTTGTAGCCACGAGCGCCTTGTGCAGGGAGCTGAAGCCTCAAAGGGATCTTGGGAAGGTGCCAGGTAGGTCATTTGGTGTGGAGGTGATCTGGAGCTGTCACACTGGAGAGCCGACTATCGCTGTTTGGCCAATCAGAACCTCATTTTGGAAGCTAAGCCACGCCTCCTTCATCAGCTGATCCACTGATGCCGGCAGCAAGTTTAAATAGGAGATGCAGTTAACCCAGAGTGTGCTGCAGGAACGGCTACACCTGGATTAACAATCACACTAAAAACAGCCATAGTGGGGGGCGTGGCTTGACCTCGTAGAGAATGACCGCTTGATTTCAGAGCTCTGCTGACAGGGATAGAAATCTGAATTCTACAGACGGTTACCGGCTTCCCATACACCTGAAAAACGATGGGTACTTCCTCTAGAACTTCATCGACCTCCCGGTCCTGTTCTCCCCATGAAATACCGGCAAGATCCAATCAAAACATCCCGGAGATGTTCCAGGCACAGATGGGAACTTTGGCGCCGGCTCCCTCCTCACAGAACCAACATCAGCATCCTCCTAACCCTAATGGTACTGCTTCTCCATCTCACAATGGACACAACGTAGGGGGGATTCTCCTCACCCCTCATCAGCATCCGAGCTTGAGCGATCTCGGATCCGTAACTGAGGACATTAAGGATACCCTGTCAGCAGCAATTTCAGATTTAAAAATTGAAATCCAGGCTATTACAGGCAGAGTTCAGGCAGTAGAACAAACAACTGCCCTCCATTCATCCAATATCCGTCACCAACATCTGGCGATTGACACACATACACAGCAATTAAGAGATATCAATCGCCACTTGGAAGACTTGGACAATCGCGGCAGACAACATAACCTCAGGCTGAGAGGTCTGCCTGAAACCGTGGATGCGGAACACCTTCAAGGTGAAGTTACCCATATTTTTAATAATATACTCGGCAGACCCAGAGATGTTCCCATTGCGATGGAAAGAATCCATCGTGCTCTGAGACCGAAGGGAAAGGACTCTGACCCTCCTAGGGATGTGGTATGCTGCATTATTGACTACCGTTTGAAAGAAGACATCCTGAGGAGAGCTCGCACCCTGACCCCTTTACTACATAATGGCACAGAACTTCTTCTATTCCAAGATTTATCAAATATAACCTTACAGCGCAGAAGAGAACTGCAACCCCTTCTGGCAGTACTCCGGGCCAAGGGTATAATATACCGCTGGAATTTCCCTTTTGGTTTGGCGGCAACAGTACAAGGACGCTCAGCTCTCCTCAGAGTCCCAGAGGATCTACAATACTTCTGTGACACTCTCGGAATCCCTCTCATGGAGGTACCAGATTGGTACGCAGAATTTCGTATCTCTACATCATCTGCGGCACCTTCCAGAAATGAAGCAATGGAGACCCAACACGTAAGCTACCGAAGACATCGTTCACCATCGGAACCAAGATTTCTTCAACCCAATCCACATTCTCCTTCCATCTACAGCCCGACGAAACCTCCACGCTCCAGGAGAGCTAGAAGAGATCGGTGAATACAGATGGCTTCTACAACATAGGCTGAAAGCTACCCTCTGACTGTTCAATTATCGTTTTTATAGTAATGTAAGTTCATACCCCAGCCGGTAATGTTTTCCTTCCGTCTTTCATTCAGTATAAGCTTAGTTCATGTAGATCATACTTTTTACATACAGGCATAGCTTTATGTCTCTTAGCGCTAACTACCAAAGCAGAACCTTGCCTTCATGGCTTGTTCTCTCTTAACGTAATTTCAGATACGGCCCCATACTAGCAGTATACAATCTTCATTAGGGCTATGTTATAACTAAACTCTTATGTGGTTGTACTTTCCAATCTAATGGGGTAACGGATCATCAGAGATGTCCACTCAAAAAAAAAAAATAAGTAGAAAAAGGAAGAAGTAAAGAACCAAAGAGAATCACACCCTTCTTTAGCTGATCGTTCCGCTATCAGTTTGACAGTGCTACATCCCGCTCCTATTACACTGGTTGATGATTCTAACTGTAATTATGCCCTTCTTTTACACACAACAGGCTGCTGGTAACATTTATTGATATCCCTGTTCTGATCCTGTATTTATTCACTGTATTTTCTAGATAGCAACTACATTATTAGGTAAGAGCTTGAGCTACCACAAATCTTACTACCATGACAACCAGCTTTCCATTGCTCAATTGGTTGCCGTATTTCGGCGCGAATACATGGGAGGAGCCAAGGTCTGAGGTAACAAGATCTCCCTCAACATGACTCACAGAGCCGCTCATTGGCCCTCACACGGACCGAGAGCAGACTTGTTACCTTGGTGACCTTTCTTCTCCTGCCTTCACACATGCACCTCTCCCATATGAGGATGCCTGTGACATGTCACCCCTAGATAGTTAGGTACATGACTAATGTCCTCAGTCGTTCTAACATCACATTATATAAAGAATAATAAAACGATTAGAGTACTTGTCATCCTGTATGCTTAAACATACTTACCCCTTACGATTGCCTTTCTCTGACTGGAAAGCTGTCTACTTGCCAAATCGGAACTGACAGGCTTTCCAGACAAAAGTATACTAAGAGAGATTCAAAGACACTTATCTTTCTCTTATAACACCCCCTCATATCCATTGGGATATGCTCCCTATTAGCTTAATGATCTACGTAGATGCTTTGCTCTAATATCTTTTTAACAAGCTTCTTAATAACCTTCAGGGGTAGTTCACTAATAATTGGTTCATGCCTGGTTTAACTTTCTTAAGAGGTACGCCTTTCTACCTATGCTGAATACTCTGTTCTTCATACTGTTCAAGCTTTCTTGATGAATGTTTAACTGCTCCATTACATGGACTTCTGCAACTTGAGAATCTGACCCTTCCCAGATGTCTATTTTGATTGTTACTTATGATGAATTTTATTTTTCTATTTTTTCTTCTTTCTTTTCATTTCACGACCTCCCTGGGAACGATCTCAAAAATATGTCATCACCTTACTGATTTATCTGACCATACACCACATTATTCAACTGCTCTTCGCAAACTGACCTATGCTCCTTTCAACACCCACTAAGAACGTTACAGGTCAGCAATTACAGCACTCTCAGCACATCCATACCACACATGGACCGTCTTCAGTCCATGCCATTTTCTTATATCTATCCCACATGTCAGCGGACCTCGTCCCTTACTGACAGGTTTTACTTTTCTCTACAACTCCCTTTGGTCACCTTCCCAAACAGTGGTTTCAATTGACTGCTTGATATCTTCACACAACCCTTCTTTCAATCACCACTGACCCGTTCCAGTACCATATACCACGAGAGTATAATCGAATATAGCCTAGCGAGCAGGCATCGCTAGTCCCCGGATTATTTACCGCTACCTATAACCCCTATCAATACTACACATCGGACATCAAAGTATTCTCATTCCCGCATACCCAGTTCCCCTCAAACCACTCCCTACTTTTGATCGAACTACTCTCGTCCTGAATAGAATTTCACTAATCTCCTAGAGCGCGACTTCCACACATAATAGCACACGGCACGAGTCCCATTACTGTTCTATCTCTTCCACTCATATACCTGAAACGCGGACTATATTCAGTGAACACCAATCCAGTATATCACACAGCACCTCCCAAATTACAGAATGTCGGTCTCCCACAATTCTACATCAATATCTCACCACAACGCCACTACTAAACTTGTCTCGCTCAACGCAAGGGGACTTAATGTCCCTGAGAAACGTACACAAGTCCTCCTATCTATGCATAAACTTAAGGCAGATATTATATACATCCAAGAAACTCATTTCAAAATGGACTCTACCCCCAAATTCTCCAACTTACATTATCCATCAGCTTTTCACGCTACCAACAAGCAATCAAAAACAAAAGGAGTCTCTATCCTTATCTCAAAAAAGTGTCCACTCATAATCACAGACACTCTAGCGGATGTAGATGGAAGATATCTATTTGACTCTTGTATGCTATGATTTTATCTCAATCTACACATAATATCCTTCATCTGGGCACCATGTGCCAGGATTAATTTTACATTTTCATACAGACATTAGTAATAAACGGTTATCCCAAACACAATCCAACGAAAATCTTCGACCCATACACTAGTGCTGTACATTGGTATTTTATTATAATATTGTTTTTTCTCTTCTCTCCTTCTTATTCTTTTTTGCTCCTAAAGATCAACATGTTTACAAACTATTCTACTTGCTTTGATATATACTCTTTACATTTTACGTCCCCACTCATCTGTAATCCCATAAACCCACACTCAAGATGTATTGTGTTTTTCAACAATTCCAAAGTATTCTATGTGACTAATTGTTAAAATATACCGTTGTACTTTCTGGAGTGTTCCCTATGTATAACACTGTTATCATTTTATCTAATACCATACTTTTCTGTACTACATTTCTGTATGGATTTAATAAAATAAAGCTTTATTGGAAAAAAAAAACAAAACAGCCATAGTGGTTGAGTACCCTTTCTCACGCCATTTGGTCTATTATGGCAGATGTATCGATGACATCATCATCATCATACCAACCTAATTCAAATGTTCCTCCAATACTTTAATAATAACACATTTGGTATACACTTTACATTTGTTACAGATCCCAATGAGCTTATATTCCTTGATCTGGAATTATTTCTTGATCAAGATTCCAAAATATGCTCACGGTCCCATTTCAAACCCGCAGCTGGAAATTTCTATTTACAAAGGAAAAGCTGTCAAAAATGGATTAGCAATATTCCATACAGTCAATTTTGTTGTGAGTGTAGCTCTATTGAGGACTAAAAAGTACAGAGCCAAATCTGATTAAAACATTCTTGGAGAAAGGTCATTATAAAGACTGAACTCGTGGTAAGTACAGAAACAAGTCCTATTTGCAACCTCAGAACACCCAATAAGGAGATAGTATGTGACCATTCAAAACTGCGTGGCATGTTCACTATTTCCAGGAGTCTGGCGGACAAGACGGGAGAACTAGAGCTGCTATTGTACAAGGAGAATTAAGATTTTGTGGGAATTTCAGAGCCTTGGTTCAATAGCTCTCATGATTGGCGTGCTCCCACCACGAGCTCCGTGAGTAGGATCGTGGGTCCCGCGGACTCGATGTCCACGGGGATACCCACGATCGTCTCAAGGAGAGGAAGAACAGAGAGATGCTAATGCTAATCTCCCCATTCTGCCTAGTGACAGCGTCACTGATCATAGCTCCCTGTTATCGGGAGCTATGATCAGTGATGTGTCACACACAGCCCCTCCCCCCACAGTTATATATAAAGAGAGGTTCCCCTGAGCGGACTTTAAAGGCACTTAAATGTATTTAAGAGAATATGACGAAGTATGTAATAGTATAAAAGTAAACACATTTTATTTAAAGAGAAAATTTAAAAATTATTAACGAAACATACACATATCCATACAGTTCATTACTATCACCATAGGGTAAAGTGTATAGAAGAACTCTTCTCACACCCAACGCGTTTTGGGAAATTGTTTAATCCTTCTTCAGGGGGCAGAAAAGGAGAGAAGAGAGGTTCATATAGTGTTTAATGGTAAGACAGTTGTTATGATGTTTCGTTAGGTTGCATTAAAAAACCTGAAGTCAAAATAGCATTAATATTAATACTGATAGGATTGCTGCTCTTACAGCACCGTGGGCATCAAAGAAATCTGTAGGTGTAAATTGAGTGGCAATGTCCTCACAAATAGGAGGTACCCCCCGCATTCAGCGGCAACATGGTGACCAGAGTGATATACTGAGGCAAATGGAGTCCCTGTTGATAATCGTCATTTAATAAATTTGATGCTAAGTCAAAAAAAGAGACAGGAATGATAACGATGGCTTGTCAAGGAGGGATTTTGCACAGACCATCCACATGTCCCAGCATCCAGCTATCCAATGCTGAATCCCCACCACAGTTAGAACACATCCCTAGGACACACTTAACCCCTCCCTAACCCCCTAGTTGTTAACCCCTTCACTGCAAGTGCAATTTTATAGCACTGATTGCTGTAAAAATGACAATGGTCCCAAAAATGTGTCAAAATTGTCCGATGTGTCCGCCATAATGTCACAGTCATGATAAAAATCGCAGATCGTTGCCATTACTAGTAAAAAAAAAAAAAATTAATAAAAAGGCCATAAAACTATCCCCTATTTTGTAGGCGCTATAACTTTTGCGCAAACCAATCAATAAACGCTTATTGCGATTTTTTTACCAAAAATATGTAGAAGAATACGTTTCAGCCTAAACTGAGGAAAAAAAATGTTTTCTTATATATTTTTTGGGGATATTTATTATAGCAAAAAGTAAAAAATAATGCGTTTTTTTTCAAAATTGTCATTCTATTTTTGTTTATAGCGCAAAAAATAAAAACCGCAGAGGTGATCTGATACTACCAAAAGAAAGCTCTATTTGTGGGAAAAAAAGGACGGCAATTTTGTTTTGGAGCCACGTCGCACGACCGCGCAATTGTCAGTTAAAGCGACGCAGTGCCGAATCGCAAAAAGTGCTCTGGTCTTTGGCCAGCAAAATGGTCCGGGGCTTAAGTGGTTAAGTATATAAATAGTAAAAGAGGGAGGCCCCATAAAGAATGATGAAGGGAATCTGGTTACAAAAGACAGAGAGATGGCGAAGGTATTGAATGTATTCTTCTCCTCAGTATTCACAATGGAAATGGGGGCGATTCAGTAACCAAAACTGCAATGTTTATCCTCATGACACATCACAGGAAGCACCCTCATGGCTAACAGAGGATAGAATTAGAAATAGACTTGAAAAACATAACATTAATAAGTCAAGGAACCAGATGGCTTGCACCCGAGGGTCCTTAAGGAATTCAGTCAAGTAATTGCCAGACCATTGTTCCTTATTTTTATGAACAGTCTACTGACTGGTATGGTACCAGACGATCAGAGAAAAGCAAATGTAGCACCAATATTTAAAAAAGGACCAAGATATATCCCAGGGAATTACAGACTAGGCGATTTCAGAGGGTAGTGATAAATGGGGAGTATTCGGAATGGTCCGGTGTGGAAAGTGGGGTCCCCCAGGGTTCTGTCCTGGGACCAATCCTATTTAATTTATTCATAAATGATCTGGAGGATGGAATAAGCAGTTCAATTTGAGTATTTGCAGACGATACTAAGCTAAGCAGGGCAATAATTTCTCCGCAGGATGTGGAAACTTTGCAAGAACATTTGAACAAATAAATGGGGTGGGCAAATACATGGCAAATGAGGTTCAATGTAGAAAAATGTAAAATAATGCATATGGGTAGCAAAAACATGAATGCAATCTACTCACTAGGGGGTTAACCTCTGGGGGAATCTAGGATGGAAAAGGACCTGGGGGTCCTAGTAGATGACAGGCTCAGCAATGGCATGCAATGCCAAGCTGCTGCAAGCAAAGCCAACAGAATTTTAGCATGCATCAAAAAGGGATTAACTCCAGGGATAAAACGATAATTCTCCCACTCTACAAAACTCTGGTCCAGCCGCGCCTGGAGTATGCAGTCCAGTTCTGTGCATCAGTCTTCCGGAAGGATGTGCTGGAACTAGAGAGAGTCCAGAGAAGGGCAACAAAGCTAATTAAGGGACTGGAGGATCTTAGCTACTGGGAAAGACTGCAAGCACTTATTCTCCCTGGAGATGAGACACTTGAGAGGGGATATGATTTCAATGTACAAATACCGTAAGGGGAGAAGACAGGTTGCCTACTTTCCAAAATTGCTCGATCACAACAACACTCCCCAGCTATTGCTGCTATCCGGGCCTCCAGTGGAAGGGTGGTCAACTATCCTGAGGACATCATGTCAGAGCTGGCATCCTTCTATGTGGACATATATGGGTCATGGGAGGCCTACTCAGATGCAGACCTAGCTAATTACATTTCCAACATTGACTTACCTTTATCTGATTAGGCTAAACAACAACTAGACGCCCCCCGTTAACATTAAAGGAGTTATATGCTTGAGGAGGGTCGCCTCCCTGCCTCTATGGCCAGAGCGAATGTGATTTTACTGCTTAAGCCGGGGAAGGATCCAGTTGACCCATTTTCCTATAGACCTATTTCACTGCTTTAGAGTGATGTTAAAATCCTGGCTAAGGTCTTGGTGCTTCGGTTCAATGGGATTGTAACTTCCATTGTCCACCCAGATCAAGCTGGCTTTATGCCACAAAAATCCAGGCCACCAGCCTCAAGCAACTTTTCCTTAACATGCAACTGCAGGCAGATAGGGGTCACAGGGCTCTTTTATCGTTTGACTCCAAAAAGGCATTTGACAGTGTCAGCTGGCGGTACCTATGGTTAGTATTATCCAAGTTTGGCTTTGGGGATAGGTTTATCACCTGGGTCAAGTTGAGTCAAGTTGCTATATGCATCCCCACAGGTTACCATCAGAATCAGACAGGATGTCACCTGCTTTTGCTCTGTGTAGGGGAACAAGTCAGGGTTGTTCGCTGTTTCCCCTGCTCTTTGCAATCGCTATAGAGCCATTGGCAGCTCTGGTGAGGGCCAGCACACAGGTACATGGGTTCAAGTATAGCGCTCTGCATGAGAAAATCATGTTATATGCAGATGACAGGATGCTCTTCTTGGGAGACACCAACCACTCATTAACAGGGGTCATATCCATAATCTCGGATTTTGCCCACATTTCTGGCTTGACCATAAATTGGATTAAATTGGCCCTTATGGTGCTGGACGAGGAACGGGAGGTGGAACTTCCTGACTCTTGTCCCATTCCAGTAGTAACCACCTTTAATTATCTAGGGATACAGATTTCACCCTGGCTCATGGAGTATTGTTCCCTAAATGTACATTCCCTACTGACCCGCTTTTGGGATAAGATTAATACTAGACATGTGCGGTTCGTTCCGTTCCGAATTATTTTTGGACATATTTTTCGAGAGTCGGAGATTCGGATGTCTCCGAATACCTGATTTACAATAAAAAATAATAATAATTTTGCTCCGAATAATGTAACGAAATTTGTCCAAATTTCGGGAAATTCTGACTGAAATTCGGATCGAATTTTACATTGCACTCCAGTCTATTTCTAGCCACACATAATGCTGAAATTAAAGACTGTGTGTGTTATTGGAGTACCATTTCAAAATAATGCTGTTTTTATTAAGCCAAAGGGGATTTAAAAAGTCATTGTAATTATTTGATGAAGATGTTTCTTTTGTTCACTTTGCTGAATTCAAATCGAAAACAATATAACATTTTCATTTCGACTGATTCAAAAATGTATCGATTTGAACATTTCGAATTGAAAAAATGGGTAAATTCAAAGAAAATGTGAAAATTCAGAATACGAATTCTGAATACAATTTGAACGAATCAACCGAATTGAACTAAATGAAATAACTAGATTAACGAATCAAAACAAAACAAAACAATTTTTTTTCATTATGCACATGTCTAATTAATACATGGAACAACCTTAAACTGTCATTGGCAGGTAAAGCCAATTTAATTAAAATGATTTTAATGCCCAAACTACTGTATTTCCTCCACAACTTACCTGTAGTGATACATCTTAAAATCTTCAGAGTGGTCCCCACAGGATTAAACTGGAGCAGTTACAGTACTCTAAGGACAGTGGAGGGTTGGTGGTACCAATATCTGGTTGGCTCTATGTCCCATAATCCAGTGGGCCCGTCGGCTCGGCTGATGCTTTTTGCCTCAGGAGCTGAGAATGTCCCGGTGGAACTGGAAGCGCAGCTGTTCCAAAAATCCAACAAACAGACACCAACTCTCACACTAATTTAAAAAATCTGGAATAAGGGCAGACAGCTACAGGGGGTTCTAGGATACACAGAATTCAGTCTGATTTGGGGTAATCTCTCATATGTGGAACTGGCTAAGTTGCAGCAGGGGCCCAGGTGGCGCACCTTTGGTGTGACTTTACTGTCCCATGTATTTATAAATGGCAAGATGCTGTCTTACTCCGAATTACAAACCAAATTCTACCTACCCGCCAATATGTTCTACTCTTATCTCCAGCTCAGACATGCTGTTAGGGCGCAGGGGGCTGCAGATGAGTGGGTAATGTCTTCCACTCCTATTTTTCATTTGCTACAGTCTAGTACTGAAACTATCTATGAAACTAGGGGATCATATCTCAGTGTTATCAAATGTTACTTACACAACACTTACAAGTACACCCCATTAAGGCAGTGTCTTTATGGGAGAGCGACCCGGGGCCATTTACGAGAGATCAGTGGCAGGAGGCCCTAAAGTCTATATCTACATGTTCTCTGAATGTGGCACAAAAGGTTTCCCAACTGTATATTGCACTTAGGGTACAGTATATCCTGACAAAACGTAACATGAAGTTCATTTTCCTAATTGCAAAACACTTGGAGTTGTCTATATGCTGGTTTGCCAGTGTGGTTCTTTCTATATAGGCAAAACATAGCGAGAATTCCATAAAAGAGCATATAGACATATCTTAAGTATGAAGAAATCCAACCCAGATCTCCCACTGGGCAGACATGTTAGAGATGTTCATGGTATAAAATTCTCCAGATCAAATTCCTAATCCTTGATAGAATACATCCCAGTACCCGAGGTGGTGATTGGAATAGAATTTTGTTTCAACGTGAAACTCGTTGGATAATTAATCTAAATGCCACCCTACCCCCGGGTCTCAATGATATGGTCAGTTAGCGTCCCTTTTTGGAAGGCTTTTCATCTGGGGGATGGGAGGAGTAAAAACTCCCCCCCAGTTTGATATTTATTAGCTTTATTAGCTATGGTACTAACATCTCAATATTCTACAATTAAATTCAATTCCCTTTTTCTTTTTGTCTTACCATCTAGGATTTTGTTCCATATCCTAATACAAGGTACTTTGATATGTGGTTGTTTCAATTTGATATTTGAAATTAATATCCCTATGGTCTATCCATGTTGCCCTATATGTATATATTGTTTGCTTATTACATTTCTTCATTTTTGTGCTCTCCCTTTTGTTTTCCCATTTGGTCTTTCTATTGGCCTATCTGTGTGGCTTTCCCCTCCTTGTTTCCTCATTGATCCTCCACCCGACGCACTGGGGGGACATTCGGGCCATGCTGAAACAGCCTTCTCTGTCTTTTTACTTTTGGGACCTTCCCTGCTTCCATGATATATGGGCAAAATACACTGTCTGGTATGTGACCCATGCTATCTATTTTATGTGCTTTTATATGAATCTACTTCAGTTTATTTTGTTTGAGATATAAAGAGAAAATACATATATTGTTGTATTGAATATCTACTTAATGATGTGTGTATATATATTTCTCTAATAGACACCATGGATGTTAAAAAAACCCTGAAGAAGGGCATCAAGCCGGAAACGTCGTATTCAGCCTAATGCCCCGTACACACGGTCGGACATTGATCGGACATTCCGACAACAAAATCCTCTGATTTTTTCCTACGGATGTTGGCTCAAACTTGTTTTGCCTACACACGGTCGCACAAAGTTGTCGGAATTTCCGATCGCCAAGAACGCGGTGACGTCAAGCACGAGACTAGAAAAGGCTGGTTCAGAACCAAGCGCAGCACCCTTTGGGCTCCTTTTGCTAATCTCGTGTTAGTAAAAGTTTGATGAGAGACGATTCGCGCTTTTTCAGACTCGTGGCTTTCAGATCGTTTTCTGCCGTTCAGTTTGTGCTTGTGGGTTTGTATCTGCTCTTCAGTGCGTGCAGTCAGTTCATATTGGAGTTTTCTGTGCGATCTTGTCCGCTTGTTGCTGTTTTTCAGGTCGCTCTTAACAGGCCTTGCTGTCCTTCAGTGCGTTCTGTTACATCGTTCTGAGCAGCCGACCGTTTTCTAGCCATGTTTTGTATGCGTACTCCTCGTAGAGTTCGTGCTGTGCGGGGGCTTGGTGTTGGGGTCCTGACCTTGACACAAGTCCAGTCCATGAACAGGGTGGGGAGGAGTTCATGGACCAAGAATTGGTTGCTTCAGCGTGACCAGTTCTGTCATATGCCTTTGCTCCGTGAGATCCGTGAGAATAATCCTGATGATTTCAGGAACTTTCTCAGGATGACGGACCCCGTGTTTCACCGTCTGTTGGCTTCGCTGACCCCCTATATCAGCAGGCAGGATACCTGCATGAGGCAAGCCATCACTCCGGAGCAGAGGTTGGTCGCTACCTTGCGGTATTTGGCCACAGGGAGAAGCCTGCAGGACCTCAAGTTCTCGACAGGCATCTCCCCCCAGGCTCTGGGGATCATTATCCCAGAGACCTGTTCTGCCATCATCCAGGTCCTGCAGAAGGAGTATATGAAGGTAAGATTTTTATCCTTTAATATCACATTTTATTGTATTGAATGTTTGCTAATATATAGTATTTCTTTCCTCATTCCCTAATTACCATGATTGTAATATGCTGTGAATGTCCCCTTTGTCCTCATGCATGCTGGATTTTTATGTAATTATTATTTTAGGTCCTTCATACATATTTGCCCTTCAATAACCTCCCCAGCATGGTGTCTCCTGCCCTATATTCACCTCATGTAGTCACTTAACAATGTATTTTATCAGCTCCATAGTAGTGCTTTACCCCAAACACCCCATAAAATGTTTTGAAATGTTATTTTTGATTTAAATTCAGGCAGAGGGCCAGAGGCTTTTTTTTGTGGTGTCCCCAAATTTTTTGTAACCCTCCCTCCCCCAACTGCTAAGTCAGCTGATCCCAATTCTCTATCCTCAATCATCTATCTGCTGACTTTGCCAAACCCATACACACTATACCCACCTCTTTAGTGCTCAGATTTAAATTTCCCTTAATAAATACTATCTGGAGGTTGACCCATAATGTTTGTGTCTAATCTGCTTGCCAGGTTTCTGTGAAAAAATAGTAATGTTTATTGTTTTTTCCTCAACAGTTTCCTTCCACGCCACAGGAATGGCAGACTGTGGCCTCCCACTTTGCCCAGCGGTGGGACTTTCCTAACTGCGGAGGGGCAATTGATGGGAAACACGTCCACATCATCCCACCACCCAACTCGGGGTTGTACTATTATAATTACAAGGGATTTAATAGTATAGTGATGTTGGCGGTGGTGTCGGCTAATTACGACTTCTTGTATGTGGACGTGGGGAAGAATGGCCGGATGTCCGATGGTGGAGTGATCGCCCAGACGGAGTTCTACAGGCGTCTCCAGAATGGCAGCTTGGACTTGCCACCTCCAGAGGACAATGTTGAAGGTCTCCCATTTGTGTTCGTTGCTGATGAAGCATTTGCGCTGGGGGACCACCTGATGCGGCCATTCCCGATGAGGACCCTCACCCCGGAACAGAGGGTTTTTAATTACCGGCTGGCCAGAGCCCAAAGAGTGGTGGAGAACACATTTGGAATCCTGGCCAGCCGGTTCCGATTATTTATGACACCCATCCATATGGTGGAGTATAAACTGAACCATATAATACTTGCCTGCTGTGTTCTCCATAATTTTCTACGAAAACATTCAGCCAACTATGCTGGCTCAGTTGGGCCTGAGGCCGGAATCCCAAATACTTCAACAATGACGGCACTTGAAAGCGGCCGTCCTGGCTTGCCCTCCCTGAATGCCCGTGATGTCCGGTTACGATACCTGGAGTTCTTTGCGGGTAGGGGGGCTATCAATATGCCAGACAATCTGTGACACCTTTTTCAAATAAAAAACAACCAAAAGAAATTCTTGGTGGACATTTACTGCTTGTGTTTGTTTTAGCTGACCCTGACAGAAATGTGTTGAGTGCAGAAAATGTCGTGATTGGGTAACCTTATAAAAAACAGTGTTGGCTGGTACTTCCTAAATGCAAAAACACATTTCACTACAAGTGCACTTGCAACTGCACTGAACCTGCACTTGTAGTGCAAAGAGGATTTGCCCTTAGGAAATAACCACCATTTGTGCATAAAACAACAATTACATCACCCCAAAAGCAGGGCCGGATTAACATAGGGGCTGGTGGAGCTGCAGCTCCAGGCCCCTCCCTCAATATAGGCCCATGGCAGTGGCTTATGAATATCTGTGTGCCTTCCTGAAGGAAGAGGAGGAGCCCTCTGTGCACACATGGAGGAGACAAGAGTCAGTGCAGCCAAGTCCTGTGTCTGTCGATGCCTCCTGACTCCTATCACATGATCTGTTCATTCACACAGATCCTCCTCAGTGTCTGGGAGCTGTCTGGGGGAGGGGCGCTGATGTCCTAACCAGCAGAAGCCCGGGAGAAAAGGTTAGTACATGTGTTAGGGAGGTGTTTTATTGCGCTAGGGGAAAGACTGCTGCTTCCCCCCATGTAATGTGCTCTTGTGCCCAGTGCCCAGCATGTCATGTGCATTGCAGTGCCCCATATAATGTGCTGTGCCCACCATGTGCTGTGCATTGCAGTGCCCCCATGTAATGTGCTGTGCCAACCATGTCATGTGCTGTGCATTGCAGTGCCCCCCATGTAATGTGCTGTACCCACCAAGTCATGTGCCTTGCAGTGCCCCCATGTAATGTGCTGTGCCCACCATGTCATGTGCTGTGCATTGCAGTGCCCCCCATGTAATGTGCTGTACATTGCAGTGCCCCCATGTAATGTGCTGTGCCCCCCATGTAATGTGCTGTACATTGCAGTGCCCCCATGTAATGTGCTGTGCCCCCCATGTAATGTGCTGTACATTGCAGTGCCCCCATGTAATGTGCTGTGCCAACTATGTCATGTGCTGTGCATTGCAGTGCCCCCATGTAATGTGCTGTGCCCCCCATGTAATGTGCTGTGCATTGCAGTGCCCCCATGTAATGTGCTGTGCCAACTATGTCATGTGCTGTGCATTGCAGTGCCCCCATGTAATGTGCTGTGCCCCCCCATGTAATGTGCTGTACATTGCAGTGCCCCCATGTAATATGCTGTGCCAACTATGTCATGTGCTGTGCATTGCAGTGCCCCCCATGTAATGTGCTGTGCCAACTATGCCATGTGCTGTGCATTGCAGTGCCCCCCATGTAATGTGCTGTGCCAACTATGTCATGTGCTGTGCATTGCAGTGCCCCCCATGTACTGTGCTGTGCCAACTATGTCATGTGCTGTGCATTGCAGTGCCCCCATGTAATGTGCTGTGCCCCCCTTGTAATGTGCTGTACATTGCAGTGCCCCCATGTAATGTGCTGTGCCAACTATGTCATGTGCTGTGCATTGCAGTGCCCCCATGTGATGTGCTGTGCCAACTATGTCATGTGCTGTGTATTGCAGTGCCCCCCATGTAATGTGCAGTGCCCACCATGTCATGTGCTGTACATTGCAGTGCCCACCATGTCATGTGCTGTACATTGCAGTGCCCACCATGTCATGTGCAGTGCCCACCATGTAATGTGCTGTGCCCACCATGTCATGTGCAGTGCCCACCATGTAATGTGCTGTGCCCACCATGTAATGTGCTGTGCCATGCAGTGATCCCACCAAGTAATGTACAGTGCCCACCATGTAATGTGATGTGCCATGCAGTGATCTCACCATGTCATGTGCAGTTCCCACCATGTCATGTGTTGTGCCCACCCTGTAGTGTGTTGTGACCACTGTGTAATGTACGGTGCTGTTCAGCAGTGCCCACCATGTCATGTGCAGTTTCTAACATGTAATGTGCAGTTGCATTGCCCACCATGAAATGTGCTATGCCATGCAGTGCCCCCCATGTAATGTGCTGTACCCACCAAGTCATGTGCCTTGCAGTGCCCCCATGTAATGTGCTGTGCCCACCATGTCATGTGCTGTGCATTGCAGTGCCCCCCATGTAATGTGCTGTACATTGCAGTGCCCCCATGTAATGTGCTGTGCCCCCCATGTAATGTGCTGTACATTGCAGTGCCCCCATGTAATGTGCTGTGCCAACTATGTCATGTGCTGTGCATTGCAGTGCCCCCCATGTAATGTGCTGTGCCAACTATGTCATGTGCTGTGCATTGCAGTGCCCCCATGTAATGTGCTGTGCCAACTATGTCATGTGCTGTGCATTGCAGTGCCCCCATGTAATGTGCTGTGCCCCCCATGTAATGTGCTGTGCATTGCAGTGCCCCCATGTAATGTGCTGTGCCAACTATGTCATGTGCTGTGCATTGCAGTGCCCCCATGTAATGTGCTGTGCCAACTATGTCATGTGCTGTGCATTGCAGTGCCCCCATGTAATGTGCTGTGCCCCCCATGTAATGTGCTGTACATTGCAGTGCCCCCATGTAATGTGCTGTGCCAACTATGTCATGTGCTGTGCATTGCAGTGCCCCCCATGTAATGTGCTGTGCCAACTATGCCATGTGCTGTGCATTGCAGTGCCCCCCATGTAATGTGCTGTGCCAACTATGTCATGTGCTGTGCATTGCAGTGCCCCCCATGTACTGTGCTGTGCCAACTATGTCATGTGCTGTGCATTGCAGTGCCCCCATGTAATGTGCTGTGCCCCCCTTGTAATGTGCTGTACATTGCAGTGCCCCCATGTAATGTGCTGTGCCAACTATGTCATGTGCTGTGCATTGCAGTGCCCCCATGTGATGTGCTGTGCCAACTATGTCATGTGCTGTGTATTGCAGTGCCCCCCATGTAATGTGCAGTGCCCACCATGTAATGTGCTGTACATTGCAGTGCCCACCATGTCATGTGCTGTACATTGCAGTGCCCACCATGTCATGTGCAGTGCCCACCATGTAATGTGCTGTGCCCACCATGTCATGTGCAGTGTCCACCATGTAATGTGCTGTGCCCACCATGTAATGTGCTGTGCCATGCAGTGATCCCACCAAGTAATGTACAGTGCCCACCATGTAATGTGATGTGCCATGCAGTGATCTCACCATGTCATGTGCAGTTCCCACCATGTCATGTGTTGTGCCCACCCTGTAGTGTGTTGTGACCAGTGTGTAATGTACTGTGCTGTTCAGCAGTGCCCACCATGTCATGTGCAGTTTCTAACATGTAATGTGCAGTTGCATTGCCCACCATGAAATGTGCTATGCCATGCAGTGCCCACCATGTAATGTGTTGTGCCAATCAGGGCCCACCATGTAATGCGCTGTGCCCACCACATCATGTGCTGTGCCATGCAGTGCCCACCATGTAATGCACTGTACCCACAATGTAATGTGCTGTGCCATGCAGTGCCAACCATGTCATGTGCAGTGGCCACCATGTAAATTACTGTGCAGTGCCCACCCTGTCGTGCTGTGTTGTGCCCACCATGTCATGTGCTGCACCATGCAGTGCTTACCATGTAATGTGCTGTACATTGTCCACCATGGCATGTGCTGTGCAGTACCCACAATAGAATGCCCTATGCAGGGCTCACCATGTCATGTGCGGTGTCCACCAATTAATGTGCTGTGCTCACAATGTAATGTGCTGTGTCATGCAGTGCCCACCATATCATGTGGTGTCATGCAGTGCCCACCTTGTCATGTGCTGTGCAGTGCCCACCATGCCATGTGCAGTACCCACCATATCGTATGCTGTGCCCACCATATAATGTGCTGTGCAGTGCCCACCATGTAATGTGCTCAGCTGTGCCCGCCATTTCATGTGCTGTGCCCACCATATAAGGTCCTGTGCCCACCGTGTGCATGTGCTGTGTTGTGCCTACCATGCAATGTGCTGTGTTGTGCAGTACCAACCATGTCATGTGCTGTGCCCACCATATAATGTACTGTGCCTACCTTGTAATGTGCTGTATTGGGCAGTGCCAACAGTGTAATGTGCTGTGCCCGCCATGTAATGTGCTGTGCTTCGCCCACCATTAAATGTGCTGTATCCATGTATCCACCATGTAATGTGTAGTGCCAACCATGTAATGTACTGTGCTATTCCCCCCCCCCCGTGTAATGTACTATGCCACAGACTCACCCCCTCACTCTCACCCCCCCTCTCTCTCTCTCTCATCCCCTCTCTTTCACCCTGTTCTCTCTCTTGCCCCCTTCAACCCCCTCTTTCCTACCACCCTCTCTCTCTTTCACCCTCTCTCTCGTCCCCTCTCTCTCATTCAACGCCTTTCTCTCTCTTTTCCCCTCCCTCTCATCCCCTCTCTTTCAGCCCCCCTATCTCGCTATAACCCCCCCCCTCTCTCAACCACTCTCTCACACCAATCTCTCTCTTTAATTTAATTCAACAAAGAATTGTTTGCGTTTTCATTTTATTTATTTTCATAAAAAGGCCCACCAAAATCCTTAGCACCAGGCCCATGTTGCTCTTAATCTGGCCCTGCCCAAAAGTATTGTAGTGTTGAGACAATAATCCACACATTCTTGAGTAAGGCACTTTTTTATACCTGCACAATCACATGTGCATTTACCAAAGGTTTTTAAAACAAACCAACATGTTTGTTGTATAAAAGGTTTGCAGTAGCATTATGAAAAATCAAAATATCCATTTCAGATAAAACAGGCCTGTGTAAAACCAACAAGAAAGCCAAAAAACTAGAACTTACAAAGTTCACATTAGGTAAAACCTGAAGGCTATATCAGACATCAGTATTTAGGAACTGGGTTTGATATAGCGTTCAGATGGGGGGAAATCACCCCTGGAAAAGCCAAATTTGGAAGATGCACACCAATTTACGAATGTCAACATGTGCTATCTGGCATCAGGGGGGATCAAGGGACGTGTTTTGGGGGAGCAAGCCCTTCCTCAACGCTACTTTATAATTGAGGAAGGGGTTGCACCCCCAAAACACGTCCAGTGATCTCCCGTGATGGCAGATAGCACATGTTGGCACACTGTGTGCATCCTCCAAATTTGGCTTTTCTAAACATTGAAAAAAGTTTGGTACCATAAAACAGGTGATTTTGTGGGGTTTAAATTCACCCCAAAACATCAATGATATTATTTTTTTTAATAACATCAGTGATTTGTTGCTGGATGTTTTGCAATTGGAGATTACACCCCATGATCTCCCCTATCAGTATCTGGGCACTTTCAGATGTAAATCGTTCTGGATCCCTCACATCACGATCACCTAAAAAGAGATAAAGAACAAAAAAAAAGGTCTCAAAAATCTGCCACCATCCATCTCTTTTACCTGAGTCTGTGGTTGCAGACACTCACCTGTTGTGGTGCCAATCTCCACCACGTCTTCTTCTTCCTCCTGCTCTTCTTCTTGGGTAGGTATTTCCCCTTCTTCCAGAGGGGGGGGGAGTCTCTGGTCTCCTGGGATGAGGGGTGTCCCCCGAGTCTTTTCTCCCCTATGTAAAACAAAAATGGTATACTTAGCACACAGATATTTGATGGCAGAACTATAGAAATAGGAAACATTGCTTGGAAGTGGGGTACAATTGTCTATTTTAGCCGAGTTCCAAGATGTATATTTTTTATTGCCCTTTGTCAAGCTGCAATACTTTACCTGTTTGGTATAAGCTTCACAGATGTAGCCCCCCCTATAGTATACACTGGAGCACCTGTGTGCCCCCCCTAATAAAAATGGTGTTCTTGTGTCCCACACTAGTGCTCCAGTGTCCAGATGTGAAAACAGCTGCTCAGTGTCCTCTCTTTACACACAATCTAGTTTGCATTTCATTCTAGTAACAAACCCATCTACATAAACAAATATTTGGCATCCAAGTAGGCCCAAAAAAAATGTGGGAAAATGCATATGGCCTAAACAATGGTGTTCTAGAGGCCGAACGAAAAATGTTTGATACGAACGAATAATGGGCCCATGAACATTAAAGTTGACCTTTTTAAACGTTACAATTACTAAAATCATATGGAGCAGAACGAACGGAATAAAGACAGAAAGAATAGGAACACAGCACAACTACTTACTTTTTTGCAGCACTCTCCGGATCTTTCGGTACTGCTCTGGCTCTCTCAACTTCAGGTCCGACCACCGCTTCCTGAGCTGATCTTTAGACCTTCGTACCCCGAAATTCCGCTCGAGACTCCTGACCACTTTCGCCATGATTTTGGCCTTTCGGATGTTGGGGTGGGGGTAAGGCCCATATTTTCCGTCATAGTCGGACTTCCTCATGATGTCGACCATCTCCAACATCTCCCCAAATGACATATTTGTGGCCTTAAAACGTCTCCTTCTGGATCGGGACGTGCCTGGATCCGCCCTTTCCTCCTCCTCCTCGTTGCTACAATTAGCCCGCACCTGCTGTATGTCCGCCATCATGCTCTTCCCCCACTGCGCCGAACGAAAAGGGGCGGGGAATACACTAGAAAGAACGTCAGGGGCGGGCGGAGTTACACGCATGCGCAGTGTATATAAAGCGTAACACGCGTGCGTATTACGTTTGATCTGTGAGCGGAGGAAGGAGCATTGAACGCGGCGATCGTAAGAACGAAGGTAAGAGACAAACTTGAGCCTATACTGCTTCTATAGATTGAGGCCTATATTGTAACAAGATTAGGAGAGTTTGGTGTGACATTAGGCTTTGTCTTGTGTTGTGTCTTGCAGTGAACATGGATATGGTACTGGAAGATCAGGACTTCATTTCAGTCTTCATAGAGATGCTAAGGGAGCTGCCCTGTCTGTGGGAGATTAAACACCCCCATTACAAGAACCAAATAAAGAGGAAGGCAGCACTGGAGCAATTGTGTGAAATTGTGAAGCAGGTGATCCCCACGGCAGACATCACTTTTTTAAAGATCTTCATTGGTGGCCTGAGGAGCACATATCTGAGGGAGCGCAATAAAGTCCTGGATTCACAGAGATCCGGAGCAGCAGATGACATCTATGTCCCCAGGATGTTGTACTACGACAGGCTGCACTTTCTGGCAGGCCAGACTGAACCCAGGCCATCCCTCTCAAGTCTTCCTTCCACGCTTCCTTCCCCCCCGGCTGAGACTTCTGACGCCCAACCTGGGCCTTCCAGGCCACATGTGGGGGAGCCCAGATTGAGCCAGGTATAGCATTCCTCTAAATATTTCTGCTTGTCCAATCAATGATGTTAACTAGATGTTAGTTGGGAGTACTAATTTATGATTGTGATTGATGATGCCAAAACTAAAACCATGTCCCTTTTTCATACACAGGGAAGTCTCAGCCAGGAGGTGGCTGATCTGCAGGTCCCTCCACCCCCCCTGGAAACAGAAAGTGGCAGGAGGAGGAGTACCCTAGAGGAGGCTGCTATCAGATTTTTTTGTAGGGCTACAGAGGTCCTGGGAGCACCACACACCAGGCAGGAGAACCTTGCGGCATTCATAGCCTATAAAATGCAGAGGATGGAGGAGGGCCAAAAAGCCATGTGTGAGGCCCTCATATCTGAGGCTCTGGCGAAAGGTGTGAGGGGCCAACTTACACCTCACACACAGCTTTGGGATGGTCCTCCTCCTCCTCCTGCAGGTCCTACTCCTCCTCCAGGTCCTACTCCTCCTCCTGCCACACCTCCAACTGCACAGCCACAGCCCGGAAGGAAGTGTGAAAGGAAGACCAGACAGTGAGGACCCTGGATCCAGTCTGGTCGGCCAAAAGATGCAGCCTCTTGTGGTACCACAGCCTGGGGACACTGATGTCATCTGCTGCTATCCAAGTCTCTGTGAATCCCGGACCAGACTGCCCTCCCTTATATATGGACTCCTCAGGCCACCAATTTTGAGGTTTAGGAATTGATGTCTGCCGTGGGGGTCCCAGGCTTCACTAATTTCTCCTGTTGATCCAGTGTTGCCTTCCTCTTTGAGCCCTTAATAAAGGATTTTTGTTTTGAATTATACTCTCCTATGTGTTTTACTTCAAAAATGATGGTTTGTTTGTGAGGATTCAGGTACATTTCTAATATACATTGTGAAATGAACAAGGGACACCAACAACAAAAAATCTCATGGAGATTAAATAATAAAAGATATCAATGGTGTTGGGGTAACTTGCCACACAAAACACACACAAAAATATTCTGGAGTAAAAATAAAAATAACATTAAACAAAGATCAGCCTTGGAAAAAATCCAAACATTAAAGAAAAAAAAAGGCTTAAAAACAAAAAAAAAAACCATAAAAAATATAAAACTGTCAGATGTGACAACTAATAACAATATATTGAGGGAATCCCACTAAAAAAACACAAATAAAACTTTGTGAGAAGTGTGTGTGAATATGAGCAGCAAAACTACTTAATTCTTGTCACATTATAAAGAAGAAGAGAGTGCGCTGTATTAAACTATTTTTAACATTGCAGCATGACGAAAGTGCTGTATCCATTGCGAACGCTAAGTTTACCAGAACGAGCTGTCCCGTGTCGGAATTTCTTCTGAGCATGCGTGGCACTTGTGCGTCGGAACAGGCCACACACGGTCGGAATTGACGCGATCGGATTTTGTTGTCGGAAAATTTTATCTCCTGCTGTCCAACTTTGTGTGTCGGAAAATCTGATGGAAAATGTCCGATGGAGCCCACACACGGTCGGAATTTCCGACAACACGCTCCGATCGGACATTTTCCATCGGAAAATCCGACCGTGTGTACGGGGCATAAGTTGTCTGCATGCACTTTGTAAATTTAATCAAATGTATAATTATTGATGTATTCTTTTGTCCTTGATGACTTAAGTCTTTTAATCAATATATGTTTTTGTAATAAATTTCCTATTTTTTATTGTTTTTGGTCACTTTCAAAGTCCCACCTACCTATGAGAGTTATGTGTTTTTTCTATACAAACTTCATAAAATGGGCAGACTCGTGGATCCTCTATGTGGTCGGTGTCAGCAACACCATGGAGATCTCACACATCTTCTTTGCGGTGCCCGAAGCTTCACGGCGATTGGAGTGAGGTAGTTGGAACACTCAATCGGGTGTTCCAAACAAAGGTAACCGCTATGCTGCATACTTGGGGTTCTGGAGGAAGTGATCCCGGAGGAACTAATAAGAATTGTGTTCCCTAGGGCATTATTTCAGGCCAGAAAACTTATATTAATATGCTGGAAATCAATCTCACCACCCATTACCGCCTCTTGGATAACACATATGGGAAATACTCTTATTATGGAACGGTATATTTAACAACACAGGGGATGCTCAGTAGGTTTGAAAGGTTATGGTCACAATGGCTTGACGCACCTGGACTGAGTCCAAGAGGATTGGTAATGCCTCAACTTCTACAGTGTTCATCAGGATGATTATGTCATATATGTATTACATGCAAGGATGGATATATGTTGATGAGGGGGGATTGTAAAAGTGATTACGTGTAAGCTGTATTTCTAATTTTCTATTGCTACTGCAACACTAATGGGAGTATGGAAGTGTCAATGTTCAAAAGTTATGGATTGTAAAGTGGATGTTGTTTATTGTGTCCAATAAAACCTTTTTTTGATTAAAAAAAAAATTTACAAATACCGTACTGGTGACCCCACAATAGGGATAAAACTCTTCCGCGAAAGGGAATATAAAAAGACACGCAGGCATTCACTAAAATTAGAAGAGAAGTGGTTTAACCTTAAACAGCGTAGAGGGTTCTTTACTTTAAGAGCAGTAAGCATGTGGAATTCTCTTCCGCAGGCAGTGGTTTCAGCAGGGAGCATAGATAATTAAAAAAACTATCAGATAGGCACCTGAGTGACCATAACATACAGGGATATACAATGTAATACTGACAAAAAAACACGCTCACGGGTTGGACTCGATGGATTTGTGTCTTTTTTCAACCTCATCAACTATGTCAGACATCCATCTAGCCTTTAAAAAATATCTTAAAAAATACCGCAAAGAATCTGATATCGACAATAAAGACAATAAGGTAAATATTCCAGTAGACTCACCTTCTATCCACAAAAGCCCCATATTCATTACCATATATAACAGCAGACATTGGTCTATCAAGAAGACTCTTGTTAAACATTGGGGTATTCTTTGTAATGACCCTAAACTTAAGACATACATCCCTCCCCAGCCAAAACTGGTGTTTAAAAGAGCATATAATATAAAAAAACTCATAGCCCCCAGCAAACTACACAGGAACAAAACACCCCTCTTGTACCCTATCCTAAAATGTTCTCATGTACAAATGCAACAAGAGAAAATGCATCACTTGTGCACACAAAAGACATTCTCTGACTCAAAAGGCAACACTTTCGATATTGAAGAATTTTTAACATGTTCCAGTAACTTTGTTGTTTATCTCATTACCTGCCTCTGCAAAATATATGTGTGTACATATACACATGCATCTCGTTCTCTCATGGTTTAGTCCACTATCCAAAACCACTTTCATCACCATTACAATCCATTATATTGTTTGCTAGAATCTGGCCTATTCTGTCCTTTTTTCCTATAGCCTCTACATGTTCTTATATGGTGATATCTGGGGCATATTCTGTATTAACTGCATGTTTTCTATCTCACACTCCATATCTGCATTACTACATCCTACATTTGCACATTGATTTTATTACTGCCATTATTCATTTCCAATTACCCTAATTTTTAATATATTTTTTCTTTTCTAATTTTCCTCATATACAGTGCCTTGCAAAAGTATTAACCCCCCTTGGCTTTTGACCTATTTTGTTACATTACAGCCTTAAATTTAATGTTTTTTTAATCTGAATTATATGTGATTGATCAGAACACAATAGTCTAAGTTGGGGAAGTAAAATTAGAAAAATATATACATAAAACTATTTTTCAGAAATAAAAAAATGATAATTGGCATGTGCGTATGTATTCAGCCCGTTTTTTATGAAGCCCATAAAAAGCTCTGGTGCAACCAATTACCTTCAGAAGTCACATAATTAGTGAAATGATGTCCACCTGTGTGCAATCTAAGTGTCACATGATCTGTCATTACATATACACACCTTTTTGAAAGGCCCCAGAGGCTGCAACACCTAAGCAAGAGGCGCCACTAAACAAACACTACCATGAAGACCAAGGAACTCTCCAAACCAGTAAGGGACAATGTTGTTGAGAAGTACAAGTCGGGGTTAGGTTATAAAGAAAATATCCAAATCTTTGATGATACCTAGGAGCACCATCAAATCTATCATAACCAAATGGAAAGAACATGGCACAGCAACCTGCCAAGAGACGGCCGCACACCAAAACTCACAGACCGGGCAAGGAGGGCATTATTCAGAGAGGCAGCACAGAGATCTAAGGTAACCCTGGAGGAGCTGTAGAGTTCCACAGCAGAGACTGGAGTATCTGTACATAGGACGACAATAAGCCTTATGCTCCATAGAGTTGGGCTTTATGGCAGAGTGGCCAGAAGAAAGCCAATACTTTCAGAAAAAATAAAATGGCATGTTTTGAGTTTGCAAAAAGGCATGTGGGAGACTCCCAATATGTATGGAGGAAGGGGCTCTGGTCTGATAAGACTAAAATTGAACTTTTTGGCCATCAAAGAAAACACTATGTCTTGCGCAAACCCAACACATCATAACACCCAAAGAATACCATACCCACAGTGAAACATGGTGGTGGCAGCATCATGCTGTGGGGATGTTTTTCAGCAGTTGGAACTAGGAAACTGGTCAGAGTTGAGGGAAAGATGGATGGTGCTAAATACAGGGATATTCTTGAGCAAAACCTGTACCACTCTGTGTGTGCTTTAAGGCTAGGACAGAGGTTCACCTTCCAGCAGGACAATGACCCCAACACACACAGCTAAAGCAACACTTGAGTGGTTTAAGGGGAGACATGTAAAGTAAATGTTTTTGAATGGCCTAGTCAAAGCCCAGACCTCAATCCAATAGAAAATCTGTGATCAGACTTAAAGATTGCTGTTCACAAGCGCAAACCATCCAACTTGAAAGTGCTGGAGCAGTTTTGCAAGGAGGAATAGGCAAAAATCCCAGTGGTAAGATGTGGCAAGCTCATAGAGACTTATCCAAAGCAACTTGGAGCTGTGATAGCTGCAAAAGGTGGCTCTACAAAGTATTGACTTTAGGGAGGTGAATAGTTATGCACATTGACTTTTTCTGTTATTTTGTCCTATTTGTTGTTTGCTTCACAATAAAAAAAAAAAAATCTTCAAAGTTGTGGGCATGTAAATTAAATTATGCAAATCCTCAAACAATCTATATTAATTCCAGGTTGTGAGGCAACAAAACACGAAATGTATATATATGTAATTTTTCTTACTATATTTCTCCTGACTTTATTTTATTTATTTTTTATTTATATATTTTTGTTGCATTTTCATCTTATTCATTTTTTCAAATTTTTTCATATAATTTTTTCCACCATTTTTCAACTATCTGATACTTAACTTGTTGCCTGCCGCCCACCGTCATATGACGGTGGAGCGGTGCGGCTCTTTTTCTGGGCCGCCGTCAGATGATGGTAGGCCATTCACACAGGGCATGCGCACGATCGCGGGTGCGCAGCCCTGCACTGTCGGTGGCGGCGTGTCCCCGAGACACAGCGCATCACCAACAGGGGTGAACAGCCATTGGGCATGGCTGTTCATCATGTGATTGACCGCGCTTACGTCACGGCTGATCACAAATGGGTACTACCCGCTTAAGACCGCGCATGCATGCGATCGGGAGCGCGCAGTGCGGTCATGACGGTGGTGGCATATTCCCAGGAACACTGCTTGTCACCGACAAGGGTAAACAGCCAATGGCTGTCGGGTGTTTACCACATGATCCATTCACAGCCGATCACTAAATATAAACATAGACCGGTTACTAGCTGTTACCGGCTCTTCTCTCGTCACACACCGTTTCCAGTGTGAAGAGAGAAGAGCCAGGGACAGTGAGTTACCAATCTATGTGTGTATTGCAGTGTTCTGCACCAACACCACAAAAAAGAGAACCTGTCACCCCCCGTTACAGCTGTCACCCAACAGTCACCACATCAGTGCTTATAAAAGTGCACCTGTCACCTTTCAGTGCCCACAAAGTGCAACTGTCACCCATCAGTGCCTACAAAGTGCACCTGTCACCCATCAGTGCCCACAAAGTGCACCTGTCATCGTAAGAGACTGCCGTCAGCGGTGCACCTGTCACACATCAGTGACCATTATCAGTGACCGCCATTAGTGACCCATACGTGACCCTCATCTGTCACCTGTTAGTCCCATAAAGTGCACCAGTCACCATCAGAGAGTGCCATCAGTGACTGTCACCCGTCACCTGTCACCCACCAGTGACCGTCACCTGTTGTGACCATCACACGTTACCTGTGACCCACCAGTGACCATCACATGTCACCTGTCACCCACCAGTGACCATCACCCGTCACCTGTCACCCATCAGTTTCCGTCACCTGTCACCCATCAGTGACCGTCACCTGTCACCCATCACCTGTAGTGAGGAGGCGTTCCAGATCCTCTTCATGACTGATGAGAGCAGCGGGGAGTTCTCATCAGATTCAAATGCCAATTATGATTGTGAATCAAATTCAGCATTTGAACCGATCGATAGTATTGGATTGGCAAATCAATCAGAGGAAGAATGGATCCCGCCTAAAAGAGCATGGCGCTCTGGAAACCAAGCAGCCACCAGCAATTTACCGCAGGATCAAATTCCCAGGCCCACTACCAGCGCTGCCACCAGCGATAGAAAACCAAAGGCCCACTACCAGCGCTGCCGTCAGCGAAAGGCCACAAGAAATGCCCAGGCCCAGTACCAGCACTGCAGCAGCATCACATCCAAATGCCAGCACAGGAACTTCAAATCCCCCAACTACCAGCACTGCAGTGCCACATTCCCCAAGAGCCATGGCCGCTACACATCTTCCAGCTGGTGTTGCCAATCCAACATGGCTGCCTTCTGACTCAGGATCAGCAAGAATTCCCCCTTTCACCGCACAGCCAGGTGTGCAGGCCAATACCCAAGATTTTTCTGAAATTAACTGTTTTTATTTATTTTTGCCCGACACTTTGCTGCAACTCATCGTGGACCAGACCAATTTATATGCCCAGCAGCGTATTGCCAACAACCCCCAATCATCATACGCCCATCCATTTGAGTGGAAGGATTTGACTCTGGAGGAGTTCAAATTGTTTATGGGCCTCACCATAAACATGGGGCTTACTAAAAAAATAAAGGACAAGCCTATTGGCCCATCAACCCCATCCACCACATGCCCATTTATTCTTCCGTAATGTCCAGGTCCCGATACGAGATGATAATGCACTTTCTTCATTTCAGTGACAACACCCAGTGCCCTCCCAAATCATCCAAATGACGATAAATTCTATAAAATTCGCCCACTCATTAATTTCTTTTCCCAACGATTTGCAGAACTCTATGTCCCTGATAAGCATATATGTGTAGATGAGTCCCTAGTACCCTTTTCAGGCCGGAATAAAACAATACATTCCTAGCAAAAGGGCCAAATACAGAGTGATATTTTATAAGTATGCAGCAACAAAGGATTTCAAAGAGATACCAGCTACCATTGTCCCCAGTGTCCCTCCAAACCCGTCCTTTGCTTTGGTGAATGCTTCAGACTATATCACACATCCCTAAAATATTAGCCCATATTCTTAACCATTTTCATCATCTGTGCTGACCATTTCCCATGCTTCCTCAAATAACCATGCCACTGCCTTCCACGTGAACTGACCCTGGCCTGGTTTCTGACTATGCCAACCGTTTGGACTGCTTCCACGTGAACTGACCCTGGCCTGTTTTATCAACTACGTTTCTGCCCACCGCTTGGACTGCTTGCACGTGAACTGACCCTGGCCTGTTTAATGGACTATGCTTTTGCCTACCGCTTGGACTGATCTGTTGCCCTGCTACTGTAATACACAGGGGTCTCACATGTGAGGGGCTCCAGAAATGTTTTTCAGGATGGAGAAAACAATTTTTTTGTTGTCTTCGGGTTTTCGTAACTTCCAGATTAGGGTCTGGAGTCTGGAGGTTTCATAGAGATTTGGGTGGGTTGAAGCCTCTACCCCTGTGCCCCTGTGCACAGGTATTACCTGATTGTGACCCTCAACCTGCTACTGACTTACTTCCATCACCCCCCTGCCTGCAGCATAAACTGACCACCCCTCTGCCTGCTACCTGAACTATGGAAAAAAATTAGTTGTAGCAAGAGGCAGTATGTCTATGAAGTGCTGGGGAGCAATACAATAATGAGTGCAGGCAGGTAACAGTGTACCAGAACCAATATTATGCCTGTGCTGGCTGTCTCTGCCTGGACAATTTCTATGGACAAATGCTTTGGCTGTGCTGACAATATCCTTGTGTTGACTATAGACAATATTTCTGTCAGCTGCCTGGATAATTACTATTGTTGCTAAGCACATCCCTGCCTGCTGCCTGCTGCCTGGACCAATTCTCTCCTCTGGGGACACTACTAAAACCACAGGTAATACTTTTTTTTACCCTTTCCTCAATAAAATGTATTTTGGAGTGCAATTTTTGGTATGTAAATGCTATGTGTTAGAAATATAAGGGCCTTCAAAAATAATAGGTTGTCAGGAAATTAGATGTGTAATTTATGTTTGTAGAATGCCTGAAGGTGCTACTTCAATGGTGGGCCTCTGTATGTGGTCAGGCTGTGTAAAAGGCTCACATATGTGGTATCGTCCTACTCCAGAGGAGTAGCAGAATGTATTTTGGGGTGTAATATCTTAAAAATGGACAACTTTGTGGGGAAAAAAAGTGTTTTCATTTTTTTTCCACATTTTCCAAAAACTTCTGGGAAAAAATGAACCGTTCAAAAGACTCATTATGCCTCATAGATTATACGTTGGGGTGTCTGCTTTTCAAAATGGGGTAATTTTGTGGGTGTTTCCATTGTCCTGGTGCTCCAGGGCCTTCAAAAGTGTAATAAGTGGTTGAGAAATGAGATGTGTAATTTAAGCTTTTAAAACGCATGAAGGTGCTACTTCACTGGTGGGCCTCTGTATGTGGCCAGGCTGTGTAAAAGTCTCACACATGTGGTATCAAATTTTCAGTCTTTTTTTATTTATAGCACAAAAAAATAAAAAACCCACTAGTGATTAAATACCACCAAAAGAAAGCTCTATTTTTGTAAAAAAAAGGACGCAAATTTCATTTGGGTACAGTGTTGCATGACTGAGTAATTGTCATTCAAAGTGTGTGAGCGCTGAAAGCTGAAAATTGGTCTGGGCAGGAGGGGGTGAAAGTGCCCTGTAGGCAAGTGGTTAATGTGCATGTATATATAAAAGTAAACATGTGAGTATATATCCATTCTTAGTTTAAAAAAGACATGTATTTTTCAATATGTTTCTTGATATTTTAGACTTGTATATCTAGAACACATAATTACTCTACACGAAAGCTTACGCTCACTACCATTATCTTTTATTACTTTATACACTGTTTTTTTATGTATATGCTCTGACCGCTGCATGCCTGGATAAGGGTCTGGTATGGATTTTGGGGGGGCCACGCCTTTTTTTTGTGGTATGGGGTTCCCCTTAAAATCCATACCAGACCAGAGGGTCTGGTATCGTCCTGGGGGGAACCCCACGTCTTTTTTTCTTTTTGGCGGGGGTTCCACTTCAAGATCCTCAGCACACAAGTCGCACCGCAAGTCGGATCATCATGATCCGACTTCTGGTGTGACTTCTATTCAAATCAATGGGGTCCCATAGGGAACTATTGATTTTGAATAGAGGCAGAGAAACGCGTCTGAATGCTAGCACGGCTGAACGTGCATTGATGCCAATGCAAAACGCTGGTAAAATCGCATTTTTAATTCGGAATATCCGAATTAACGAAAGCCAGTTTAACAAATTTTTTCCGTATATTCGTAAATTCGATAAAATTGGACATTCGTAAATTCGGGCATTCGTACATTCGCAATTTACGAATGTACATTCGTAAATTAGTGAATTCGTAAATTTGTAAATTTGAAAATTCGGAAATCTGAAATAATAGTTAACTAATAATAACTTAACTATTAGTAATTACTAGTAACTTTTAAATGATAGGTATTGTAATTTCCTTTCAAATTTGGCTGCTAGTGAACGTAACACAAATTTATCCGAAGTTATGAATGATCCGAAAAAACGTAATGGAACGTAATGAATTAATAATAATAAATAACAATAATAATAATAACAACGTTTTATTATTATTATTTATTATTAATTTGTTCCGTTCCATTCGTTTAGATGCAGCATTCGTTTTGGATAATTCGTAACTTCGGATAAATTCGTATTTGTTACGTTCACTGACAGTCAAATTTGAAAGGAAATTACAATACCTTTAATTTAAAAGTTAGTTACTATTTCAGATTTTTGAATTTTCGGGTTTTTGGATTTTCAAACTTCGAATTTACAAATTTCCGAATTTTCTAATTTACAAATGTACGATTTTACGAATTTACAAATGTACGAATTTACAAATGTACAAATGTAAAAATGTATGAATGTACGAATGAACGAATGTTTGAATTTACGAATGTACGAATGAACGCATTTACGAATTTACGAATGAACGAATTTACGAATCGCGATCATAACGAATGACCCGAAAAACGAAAAAAATAATAAACTAATGAAACAAAAACAAAAATGAACAAATGTTTTGGCTGTGCACATGTCTACTGAGTTTCACACTTTTCTGTGTGTGTGTGTTTTTTATCTTTATGTTATTATTTTACTATGCCACAATGATGGCTGAACATAGGAGCTATCAGTACGGATCACTCACTATGTTCATCCAGGAAAGAGAGGGGGCTGATAAATACAGTGTGTTTACTGGGGGTGTGGGGGAGGATTGAGTGTAGAGAGATAGTGAGTAGGGATGAGCCGAACACCCCCCTGTTCGGTTCGCACCAGAACATACGAACAGGCAAAAAATGTGTTTGAACACGCGAACACCGTTAAAGTCTATGGGACACGAAAATGAATAATCAAAAGTGCTAATTTTAAAGGCTTATATGCAAGTTATTGTCATAAAAAGAGTTTGGGACCTGGGTCCTGCCCCAGAGGACATGGATCAATGCAAAAAAAAGTTTTAAAAACGTCCGTTTTTTCGGGAGCAGTGATTTTAATAATGCTTAAAGTGAAACAATAAAAGTGTAATATTCCTTTCAATTTCGTACCTGCGGGATGTCTATAGTATGCCTGTAAAGGGGCGCATGTTTCCCGTGTTTAGAACAGTCCGAGTGCAAAATGACATTTCAAAGTAAAAAAAGTCATTTAAAACTACTCGCAGCTATTAATGAATTGCCGGTCCGACAATACACATAAAAGTTCATTGATAAAAACGGCAAGGGAATTCCCCACAGGGGAACCCAAACCAAAATTTAAAAAAAATGGCATGGGGGGTCCCCCTAAATTCCATACCAGGCCCTTCAGGTCTGGTATGGATATTAAGGGGAACCCCAGCCAAACTTTAAAAAAAAAAATGACGTGGGGGTCCCCCTCAAAATCTATACCAGACCCTTCAGATCTAGTATGGATTTTAAGAGGAACCCTGTGCCAAGATTTAAAAAAAATGGCGTGGGGTTGCCCCAAAAATTCATACCACACCCTTATCCAAGTATGCAACCTGGCAGGCCACAGGAAAAGAGGGGGGGCGAGAGAGCGCCCCCCCTCCTGAACCGTACCAGGCCACATGCCCTCAACATTGGGAAGGTGCTTTGGGGTAGCTCCCCAAAGCACCTTGTCCCCATGTTGATGGGGACAAGGGCCTCATCCCCACAACCCTTGCCCGGTGGTTGTGGGGGTCTGCGGGTGGAGGGCTTATCGGAATCTGGAAGCCCCCTTTAACAAGGGGACCCCCAGATCCCGGCCCCCCTGTGTGAAATGGTAAGGGGTACAAAAGTCCTTCCAATGTTGAGGGCATGTGGCCTGGTACAGTTCAGGAGGGGGGTGCGGGGTTCCTCTTAAAATCCATACCAGACCTGAAGGGTGTGGTATAGACTTTGAGGGGGACCCCACGTCATTTTAAAAAAAAATTTTTAGCTGGGGTTCCCCTAATATCCATACCAGACCTGAAGGGCCTGGTATGGAATTTAGGGGGACCCCCACGCCATTTTTGTTTTAAATTTTGATTCAGGGTTCTCCTGTGGGGAATTCCCATGCCGTTTTTATCAATGAACTTTTATGTGTATTGTCGGACTGGCAATTCATTAATAGCCGCGAGTAGTTTTAAATGACTTTTTTCCTTTGAAATGTCATTTTGCTGTCAGACTGTTCTAAACACGGGAAACATGCGCCCCTTTACAGGCATACTATAGACACCCCCAGGTACAAAATATAAAGGAATATTACACTTTTATTGTTTCACTTTAAGCATTTTTAAAATCACTGCTCCCAAAAAAATGGCAGTTTTTAAAACTTTTTGCATTGATCTATGTCCCCTGGGGCAGGACCCAGGTCCCCAAACATTTTCATGACAATACCATGCATATAAGCCTTAAAATTAGCACTTTTGATTTCTCCCATAGACTTTTAAAGGGTGTTCCGCGGCTTTCGAATTTGCCGCGAACACCCCAAATTGTTCGCTGTTCGGCGAACTATCGAACAGCCGATGTTCGAGTCAAACATGAGCTCATCCCTAATAGTGAGAGGTGCTGCAGGAATTAGTGCAGTGTGGAAGGAATGTATTTTAGGGTAAAGCAGGGGACAAATGTCAATGTACTAGCGGGGGGCACATTTTGGGAGAATAGCTCTGATCAGCAGATTGTCACCCTCTGATCAGAGCTATTGTTTGTTTCAGCAGAGTCTGCTGAACAATTCTGATATATGGTAAGCTGATGGTCACTGAAGTGAGCTTATACAGTAATACAAGGAGGAATGTCAGGTCCATAAGGCATACAGACCTGGCCAGCTGGAGGCAGTGCTGTAGGTCTGTACACCGTACAGACCTGGCAGCGAAATTGTTAAAGCATATTACAAATATATATTTTTCAAAGCAAATGTTTATTTTATTTTTTGCAACATGGTGTAAGTGAAGTTTAAGTTGACTGACAATAGCGTTCACTGTGTTCACAATGTAAAGAGATCTGGAGAAGGTTCTGCCAATCTCAGGCTGTGTCATAATGTGTATAGCCAGCCATAAATTGATTGAGGTTCAGCGACCGGGCAAGATTTAACCCATGTAAAGTATGGGCAGGCTGATTGTACCCAAATCAATCCATTGATCGGCTTGGGTACAACCGGCCTATAGGATTCTTTACATTCAATCACTGTCGGCATCTATATTTGCTAGCAGTAATAACTGTGTTCTGCCAGCCAGGAAGGCTCCCCTCACCGGCAGAACACAATAAAACACTACAGGAGACATTCCCCCCATCTACACTGATTGCATTGATGGGGGAATTGAGCAATTCTTTTTCCTTCCACTCAAGTCACCTATGGGCTGCTTATGTGCTGGGACTAACAGGGAGACGAAAAACTCCATCAATCAGCTCTTATATTCCACCCCCATAGTGTTCAACAATTGGAGGACATGAAGGTAGAAGGAGGGAGGGCAGTGTTGCTTACCACTATGTATATGCCCAAATGTGTGACTCTATAGTCATGTGGGCTGCACAGATAAGAAAAAAGAGGAAATTAACAGCTTAAAAGGGAATTGAAACTGGTGCATGCTCAGTAGATGTCAACAGCTGATCTACACACTCTCAGGCTGGAGTGGGGACACAGGCAAGGAGTGGAGGACAGTGAACGGCAGGATCAACCAGGATTTTTGTAGTCTACAGAAAACAAATGTTTCTTTTTTTGAGTAAGTATAAACACAATGTAATATAGCATGTATTGAAAGTTTTTGATGATTTGGGTGTAACCACTTAACAACCGGCCCATAGCCGAATGAAGGCTACAGGGCAGTTGCTTAACTCTGGGAGGGCGTACAGTGATGTCCTCCCAGAATTCCGCTCTTGCGCGCCCCCCTGGGGCACGCACCCGAGAATATTCCAGAGGACCCGGCGCATCACAGATCACGGATCACAGTAAATGGGCGCTAATCGCGTCCGTTTACGATGTGATCGCTCCGTCAAATGACAGAGCGATCACATGTAAACAAACCGGCGTCATCTCATGACGCGGGTTCCTCTCCTCCCCTCTCTGTACTGATCGGTACACTGTAAGCGGAGAGGGGGAGGGATCGGATGGCAGCAGCGCTGTGGGCTGGATCCTGTAGTGCCCACAGCGCTGCTCTGTGACAACTGCCATCCATCCATCCATGCTCAGCCATCCCTCAATGCTCTGCAATACCCTCCACTACTCTGCAATGCCCTGCAATACTGTGCAATACTCCACAATACTCTGCAATACCCACCCCACAATACTGTGCAATACTCTGCAATACCCCGTAATACTCTGTCATACCCCGCAATACTCTACCATACCCAGCCATACCCAGCTATACCCAGCTGTACTCTGCGATACACAGCCATACTCTGCCATACCCAGCCATGCTCAGCCATACTCGGCAATACCCTGCCATACTCTGCAATACCCCGCAAAACTCTGCAATACTCTGCCATACCCCGCAATACTCTGCAATACCCTGCCATACTCAGCCGTACCCTGCCATACCCTGCCATACTCTGCCATACTCTGCCATACCCTGCCATACCCTGCCATACTCTGCCATGTTCAGCCATACTCGACTGTACTCGGCCTCTGTATGTGGCCAGGCTGTGGAAGTCTCACACATGTGGTATCGCCGTACTCAAGAAGAGTAGGAGAATCTATTTTGGGGTGTCATTTTTGGTATGTACATGCTATGTGTTAGAAATATTGTATAAATGGACAACTTTGTGTTAAAAAAAATGCGTTTTAACCACTTCCCGCCCGCCGGCCGTCATACGATGTCCTTGACTTTGTGCGGTGATATCTGAATGATGGGTGCAGCTACAGGCATCACTCAGATATCAGCTTTTTCAGCCAGCGATTCCCTACACCATAGGAATGATCATAGCGGCTGTTCCACTGCTTGATCATTCTTACGGGTGGCGAGAGGGGACGTCCCCCGTCCCGCTGCCCTCCAGTGCTTCTACCGACTCACCGCTACGATCGAAGCCAGGATTTTTTTTATTTATTACAGGTTTCCCAGCCTAGAGGTGAGATGTGGGGTCTTACTGACCCCATATCTCATTGTAAAGAGGACCTGTCATGCCATATTCCTATTACAAGGGATGTCTACATTCCTTGTAATAGGAATAAAAGTGATCAAAAAAAAATTTTGGGGAAAAAAGCGTCAAACCAAAATAAAGCAAAATGAACAATAAAAAAAAAAAAATTAAAGCGCCCCTGTCCCCGTGTGCTCGCATGCAGAAGCAAACGCATATATGACAACGTCCAATAGGACGAAACGTACGTCGGAAGGCAGACGCGCTGACGTCATCGTTTCCATCCCTCAGCGAACGGGTGTATGCAGGCCGGCCGGCTGATTTTAATACATGCTGTTTTATTTGTTCTTTTTGGTAAGTGCGCTACTTTTATTACTCTCAATAAACTATCTAAACGGATTCACACTATGGAGGATGTGTTTTTTATTCCCCTGGGTTTCCATTGCTGAATTATTTGTTGTCGATGAGTCCCGGGCGATCCTTCCTCTATGCTGAGACGGATGGTGGTGTCCCCACTGAGTGGATTTCTGGCATAAGCTTCATTACAGCTTACCTCTGGTAAACATATATCTATATAGGTGGTGGATTCTTCTCACAAGATGTTTTTTATTCACTAAAGCTTTCAATCACTATTGGTGGAGCATATTGCAATAAGGACTGTGGATATCAGAAGTCACCTTTTTTCTCACAAACTTTTTTTCTTTTTTTCACTTATCTCATTTATTTGCATCTGTTTTTTAGTACAAATTTCAGAATATTTTCTACATATATATTCTGTCGATATTTAAGTTCATAATTTTATAATTTATATTGATCACTTTATGGTATTTGAACCATTTGAGGATTCATGGATTGTTCATATTTAGCGCGGTTCTCTTATACATTGTACATTAAATGCATATATATGTAAGTCCTGCCCACATATGAAAACGGTGTTCAAATCACACATGTGAGGTATCGCTGCGATCGGTAGAGCGAGAGCAATAATTTTGGCCCTAGACCTCCTCTGTAACTCAAAACATGTAACCATTAAAACATTTTAAAGCGTTGCCTATGGGGATTTTTAAGTAGCAAAGTTTGGCGCCATTCCATAAGCGTGTGCAATTTTAAAAGGTGACATGTTGGGTATCTATTTACTCGTCTAACTTCATCTTTCACATTATGCAAAAACATTGGGCAACTTTACTGTTTTGTTTTTAAAGCACAAAACTGTTTAAAAAAAAAAAACGCGTTAGAGAATTGCTGCGTAAATACTGTGCGAGATAAAAAGTTGCAATGACCGCCATTGTATTCTCTTGGGTCTTTGCTAAAAAAACATATATAATGTTTTGGGGTTCTATGTAATTTTCTAGCAAATAAATGATTATTTTTACATGTAGGAGAGAAATGTCAGAATTGGCCTGGGTGCTCCAGAACGCCTGAAGGTGCTCCCTGCATGTTGGGTCTCTGTATGTGGCCACGCTGTGTAAAAGCCTCACACATGTGGTATCGCCATACTCGGGATTAATAGCAGAATGTGTTTTGGGGTGTAATTTGTGGTATGCATATGCTGTGTGTGAGAAATACCCTGCTAATATGACAATTTTGTGAAAAAAAACTTGATTTTGCAAAGAATTGTGGGAAAAAATGACAACTTCAAAAAACTCACCATGCATCTTTCTAAATACCTTGGAATGTCTTCCAAAAAGGGATCATTTGGGGGTATTTGTACTTTTCTGGCAAGTTAGGGTCTCAAGAAATTAGATAGGCCGTCAGTACTTAAGGTGTAATCAATTTTCAGATATTGGCACCATAGCTTTTGGACTCTATAACTTTCACAAAGACCAAATAATATCCACCGATTTGGGTTATTTTTTACCAAAAATATGTAGCGGTATAAATTTTGGCCAAAATATATGAAGAAAAATTACTACTTTGCAAAATTTTATAACAGAAACAAAGAAAAATGCATTTTTTTTTACAGATTTTTTGTATTTTTCTTTTATAGCACAAAAAATAAAGAACCCAGCGGTGATTAAATACCACCAAAAGAAAGCTCTATTTGTGTGAAAAAAAGGACAAAAATTTCATATAGATACAGTGTTGCATGACTGAGTAATTGTCATTCAAAATGTGAGAGCACCAAAAGCTGAAAATTGGTCTGGTTATTAAGGGGGTTTAAGTGCCCAGTGGTCAAGTGGTTAATGACAGTTTAACATCTAAACAGGTACATTCCATGCTATTCGTTGTTTGGATGTGATGTGTGTACAACTTTTTTTTCTTATGTGACATAATTAAGAACATTTAGTAAGTAACTGTACAACTATGTGTGTAGTAAGTGTGCAATGTCCATTACAACTATGTGGAAATGCAGTCTCTTCTTTTCATTGAAGCACACTCTTAAACTATTCTAGGTCATATATAAATACTCAAAACTATTTGTAGCTTTTCCCAATAACTGCTACCTCAAAAGAAAGCAGTACTGTCATTATTTTGGTGCTGCTGGAAAAACCTCCATCCATCCAAGGACACATAAATATCAGAAAATACATCTGAGATGAAAATAGAAAATGAACGGGATCTCAAATATGAGGATGTAGAAAATATACATGTTTTGAACATAGGGGAAGTAAACTCTTAAAATACAATACACAGAACAATTACAAAAAGCTAGCAGAAAAATAATGTCATGCAACAGGTTAATCATGTACCCCATCAGAGCCAGAATCCTTGAACAAATTCTCCTCTCTACACATCAGTGTGAAACATCTGGAGCTTTCCAGATAAGAGTTTGGAAGCTTTGCTTCCGCCAGAGAAAAATAATTGCTCTATCCTTTTCCCTCATTATTAGGCTTTTATGTATCTGCAACAAATCTGTAAATTGTGCCTTTTCTATTTGAAATTTATATTTAAATAAAACCTATTAAAGACCTGCATTTTCCTACAAAGTATTACTTGAAAAGATTTGGCAACTTAAACACCTAAAAGGTCATGTCAGCAAAACTGATATTATGTTACTAGCTGGTGTTAGCTTGCATCAGTTAAGAAATTAGGTGTAAAACGTATGCTAATCAGAATTTTCTGTGTTAAGTCGTAAATATAGGAAAACTTCTGATGGGTTGCTAGTAGGGATGAGCCCGCGGTTCGAGTTGAACATCGGGTGTTCGTTTGTTCTAAAACTAACCAAACTTATGGGACATGGGACATTAGAGTGCAGCGGAATGCCCCATAATGCACTGAGAGATAACAGTGCATTGCTGTATGATGATTGGCCAAAGCATGCACCTGACCTGCATGCTTTGGCCAATCACAGCATGTTCTGCTGAGAGAGCCATAATTGGCCAAATGCAGGGCTCCTTTGGCAAATCATGGCTCAGGGGGACTAAGTCCATGCCCCACACTATATAAGGTTGCTTACATTGTGGCCGTGTGTAGTGTTGTTGGCGTGGACAGAGAGATAGCTTGAGTTATATTAAGCAGGCAGGTTATTCAGTTAGTGGCAGTGTATTTGATGTATGTATACAGTCAGTCTAATATATATATACATATATATATATATATATATATATATATATATGTATATATATATATATATATATATATATATATATATATTCTGCATTTAGCATACACTTTATATACAGTGTTTACTCTATATTCAGTCAGTGCAGGCAGTGTATTTATATATATATATATATATATATATATATATATATATATATATATATATATATAGTCTATATACACTCTGCCTCCAGTGTAGCCTATATCTACAGTGCATTCGGTGGTGTACTGTTTCTAAGACACTTCAGGCGGTGTATTACTATATATATATATATATATATATATATATATATATATATATACAGTCTAGTATATACAGTTGTGCTCATAAGTTTACATACTCTGGCAGAATTTGATTTCTTGGCCATTTTCCAGAGAGTATGAATAACACAAAAAACTTTTCTTTCACTCGTGGTTAGTGTTTGGCTTAAGCCATGTATTATCAATCAACTTTGTTTACTCTTTTTAAATCATAATGACAACAGAAACTACCCAAATGACCCTGATCAAAAGTTTACATACCCCAGTTCTTAATACCGTTTATTGCCCCTTTAACATCAGTGACAGCTTGAAGTCTTTTGTGGTATTTGTGGATGAGGCTCTTTATCTTCTCAGGTGGTAAAGCTGCCCATTCCTCTTAGCAAAAAGTCTCCAGTTCCTGTAAATTCTTGGGCTGTCTTGCATGAACTGCATGTTTGAGATCTCCCCAGAGTGGCTCGATGATATTGAGGTCAGGAGACTGAGATGGCCACTCCAGAACCTTCACTTTATTTTGCTTTAGCCAATGATAGGTCAACTTGGCCTTGTGTTTTGGTTTATTGTCATGTTGGAATGTCCAAGTACGTCGCATGCGCAGCTTCCTGGCTGATGAATGCAAATGTTCCTCCAGTATTTTTTGATAACATACTGCATTCATCTTGCCACCAATTTTGACCAAATTTTCTGTACCTTTGTGGCTCACACATCCCCAAAACATCAGTGATTCACTCCGCGTTTCACAGTAGGAATGGTGTACCTTTCATTAAAGGCCTTGCTGACTCCTCTCCAAATGTAGCATTTATGGTTGTGGCCAAAAAGCTCAATTTTGGTCTCATCACTCCAAATGACTTTGGGCCAGAAGGTTTGAGGCTTGTTTCTGTGCTGTTTGGCGTATTGTAAGTGGGATACTTTGTGGCATTTGCATATTAATGGCTTTCTTCTGGTAACTCGACCATGCAGCCCATCTTTCTTCAAGTGCCTCCTTATTGTGCATCTTGAAACAGGCACACCGCATGTTTTCAGAGAGTCCTATAATTTATCTGAAGTTATTTGTGGGTTTTTCTTTGCAGCCCGAACAATTTTCCTGGCAGTTGTTGCTAAAATTTTGGTTGGTCTACCTCCCAATGGTTTGGTTTCAACAGAACCCTTCATTTTCCACTTCCACTTGATTAGAGTTTGAACACTGCTGATTGGCATTCTCGATTCCTTAGATATATTTTTATATCCCTTTCCTGTTTTATACAGTTCAACTACCTTTTCCCGCAGATCTTTTGACAATTCTTTTGCTTTCCCCATGACTTAGAATCCAGAAATGTCAGTGCAGCACTAGATGAAAAATGCAAGGGTCTGTCAGGAGTCCAGAAACTCATTGACCTTTTATACACACACACTAATTACAAGCAAACAGATCACAGGTGAGGATGGTTACCTTTAATGGCCATTCAAACCCTTTTGTGTCAACTTGTGTGCATGTTATCAGGCTAAAATCACCAGGGTATGTAAACTTTTGATCAGGGTCATTTGGGTAGTTTCTGTTGTCATTATGATTTAAAGTGGTATTCCACCAGCAAATTTTATTAAAAGTCAGCAGCTAGAAACACTGTAGCTGCAGGCATTTTATAAGGACACTTACCTGTCCAGAGAGCCCGCAATGTTGGCCCCCCGATGCCGATCCGTCCATCGGATCTGGTGCAGGTGCCGCCATTCTAATTTAGGGAAACTGGCAGTGAAGCCTTGCGGCTTCACTGCCCATTTCCTACTGCGCATGTGTGAGTCGTTTGGCATTTTTTGAATGGCCGGCTGTCTCCTGGGACACACAAAGGTCCCAGAAGACAGCGGGGGGGGGCTCATTGAAGAAGAGGATATGACGGACGTCCTGCGCCCAGCTTCTCAGTATATATCCAGCCTCTCTGTATACCTAGCCTCTCTGTATATACCTAGCATCTCTGTATATCCAGCCTCTCTGTATATAACCAACCTAGCCTCTCTGTATACACCCAGCCTCGCTGTATACCCAGCCTCTCTGTATACACCAGCCACTCTGTATACCCAGCCTCTCTGTATACACTAGCCTATCTATATACAGCAGCCTCTCTGTATACCCAGCCTCTCTGTATATACCCAGCCTCATTGTATACCCAGCCTCTCTGTATATACACCAGCATCTCTGTATACACTAGCCACTCTGTATACCCAGCCTCTCTGTATATTTAGCCACTCTGTATACTATAGCCTCTCTGTATACACCAGCCGTTTTTCTATATATCCAGCCTCTCTGTATATACCCAGCATCTCTGTGTATACCCAGCATCTCTGTATACCCAGTCTCTCTGAATATACCCAGCCTCTCTGTATACCGAGCCTCTCTGTATATACCCAGCCTCTCTGTATATACTAGCCTCTCTGTATACCCAGCCTCTCTGTATCCACCTCTCTGTATACCCAGCCTCTCTGTATATACCTTGCCTCTCTGTATACCCTGCCTCTCTGTATACACTAGCCTCTCTGTATACCCAGCCTCTCTGTATAAACCAGCCTCTCTGTATACACTAGCCACTCTGTATACCCAGCCTCTCTGTATACACTAGCCTCTTTATATACACTAGCCTCTCTGTATACCCAGTCTTTCTGTATATACAAAGCCTCTCTGTATACACCAGCCTCTCTGTATACACTAGCCACTCTGTATACCCAGCCTCTCTGTATATCTAGCCTCTCTGTAAACACTAACCTGTCTGTATACACTAGTCTTTTTTCTATATACCCAGCCTCTCTATATATACCCAGCATCTCTGTGTATACCCAGCCTCTATGTATATACTCAGCTTCTCTGTATACCCAGCCTCTCTGTATATACTCAGCCTCTCTGTATACACTAGCCTCTCTGTATACCCAGCCTCTCTGTATATACTCAGCCTCTCTGTAAACACTAGCCTCTCTGTATACACTAGTCTTTTTTCTATATACCCAGCATCTCTGTATATACACCAGCCTCTCTGTATACACTAGCCTCTCTGTATATACCCAGCCTCTCTGTATTTAATCAGCCTCTCTGTATACCCAGCCTCTCTGTATCCATCCTCTCTGTATAACTAGCCTCTCTGTATAACCAGCCTCTGTGTATATACCCAACCTCTCTGTATACCCAGCCTCTCTGTATACCCAGCCTCTCTGTATACACTAGCCTCTCTGTATACCCAGCCTCTCTGTATATGCCCAGCCTCTGTATACACCAGCCTGTCTGTATACACTAGCCACTCTGTATACCCAGCCTCTCTGTATATTTAACCTCTCTGTATACACTAGTCTTTTTCTAAATACCCAGCCTCTCTGTATATACCCAGCATCTCTGTGCATACCCAGCATCTCTTTATATACCCAGTTTCTCTGTATATACCCAGCCTCTCTGTATACCCACCCTTTCTGTATATACCCAGCCTCTCTGTAAACCCAGCCTCACTGAATATACACAGCATCTCTGTAAATACCGAGCCTCTCTGTATATACCCAGGCTCTCTCTATACCCAGCCTCTCTGTATATACCTAGCATCTCTGTATACCCAGCCTCTCTGTATATACCCAGCTTCGCCCCTCTGTATACACCCAGCCTCGCTGTATACCCAGCCTCTCTGTATATACTCAGCCTCTCTGTATACACTAGCCTCTCTGTATCCACCCTCTCTGTATATACTAGCCTCTCAGTATATATCCAGCCTCTCTGTATACCTAGCCTCTCTGTATATACCCAGCATCTCTGTATACCCACCTTTTCTGTATATACCCAGCCACTCTGTATACCCAGCCTCTCTGTATATACCCAGACTCTCTATACCCAGCCTCTCTGTATATACCTAGCATCTCTGTATACCCAGCCTCTCTGTATATACCCAGCCTAGCCTCTCTGTATACACCCAGCCTCGCTGTATACCCAGCCTCTCTGTATACACCAGCCGCTCTTTATACCCAGCCTCTCTGTATATACCCAGCCTCTCTGTATACACTAGCCTCTCTACATACACCAGCCTCTCTGTATATACCCAGCCACTCTTTATACACTAGCCTCTCTATATACACCAGCCTCTCTGTATACCCAGCCTCTCTGTATATACACCAGCCTCTCTGTATACACTAGCCACTCTGTATACCCAGCCTCTCTGTATATCTAGCCTCCCTGTATACACTAGCCGCTCTGTATATACTAGTCTTTTTTCTATATATCCAGCCTCTCTGTATATGCCCAGCATCTCTGTGTATACCCAGCATCTCTGTATATACCCAGCATCTCTGTATACCCAGCCTCTCTGAATATATCCAACCTCTCTGTATACCGAGCCTCTCTGTATATACCCAGCCACTCTGTATATACTAGCCTCTCTGTACACCCAGTCTCTCTGTATCCACCTCTCTGTATACCCAGCCTCTCTGTATATACCTTGCCTCTCTGTATACCCAGCCTCTCTGTATACACTAGCCTCTCTGTATACCCAGCCTCTTTGTATAAACCAGCCTCTCTGTATACACTAGCCTCTCTGTATACCCAGCCTCTTTGTATAAACCAGCCTCTCTGTATACACTAGCCACTCTGTATACCCAGCCTCTCTGTATACACTAGCCTCTTTATATACACTAGCCTCTCTTTCTGTATATACAAAGCCTCTCTGTATACACAGGCCTATCTGTATACACTAGCCACTTTGTATACCCAGCCTCTCTGTATAACTAGCCTATCTGTAAACACTAACCTCTATGAATACACTAGTCTTTTTTCTATATACCCGGGCTCTCTGTATATACCCAGCATCTCTGTGTATACCCAGCTTCTCTGTATATACCCAGCATCTCTGTATACCCAGCCTCTCTGTATATACCCAGTCTCTCTGTATGTACCCAGACTCTCTATACCCAGCCTCTCTGTATATCCCTAGCATCTCTGTATACCCAGCCTCTCTGTATATACCCAGCCTAGCCTCTCTGTATACACCCAGCCTTGCTGTATACCCAGCCTCTCTGTATACACCAGCCGCTCTTTATACCCAGCCTCTCTGTATACACTAGCCTCTCTATATACACCAGCCTCTCTGTATATACCCAGCCACTCTGTATACACTAGCCTCTCTATATACACCAGCCTCTCTGTATACCCAGCCTCTCTGTATATACACCAGCCTCTCTGTATACACTAGCCACTCTGTATACCCAGCCTCTCTGTATATCTAGCCTCCCTGTATACACTAGCCTCTCTGTATATACTAGTCTTTTTTCTATATATCCAGCCTCTCTGTATATGCCCAGCATCTCTGTGTATACCCAGCCTCTCTGAATATACCCAACCTCTCTGTATACCGAGCCTCTCTGTATATACCCAGCCCTTCTGTATATACTAGCCTCTCTGTATAACCAGCCTCTCTGTATCCACCTCTCTGTATACCCAGCCTCTCTGTATATACCTTGCCTCTCTGTATACCCAGCCTCTCTGTATACACTAGCCACTCTGTATACCCAGCCTCTCTGTATACACTAGCCTCTTTATATACACTAGCCTCTCTGTATACCCAGTATTTCTGTATATACAAAGCCTCTCTGTATACACAAGCCTATCTGTATACACTAGCCACTCTGTATACCCAGCCTCTCTGTATACCCAGCCTCTCTGTATATCTAGCCTCTCTGTAAACACTAACCTCTATGAATACACTAGTCTTTTTTCTATATACCTGGGCTCTCTGTATATACCCAGCATCTCTGTGTATACCCAGCTTCTCTGTATATACCCAGCATCTCTGTATACCCAGCCTCTCTGTATATACACAGTCTCTCTGTATGTACCCAGCTTCTCTGTATATACCCAGCCTATCTGTATATACTCAGTCTCTCTGTATATACCCAGCCTCTCTGTATACACTAGCCTCTCTGTATACCCAGCCTCTCTGTATACCCAGCCTCTCTGTATCCATCCTCTCTGTATAACTAGCATCTCTTTATACCCAGCCTCTCTGTATACCTAGCCTCTCTGTATACACTAGCCTCTTTATATACACTAGCCTCTCTGTATCCGTCCTCTCTGTATAACTAGCCTCTCTGTATACCAAGCCTCTCTGTATACCCAGCCTCTCTGTATATCTAGCCTCTCTGTAAACACTAGCCTCTCTGTATACCCAGCCTCTCTATATACACCAGCCTCTCTGTATACACTACCCACTCTGTATAACCAGCCTCTCTGTATATCTAGCCTCTCTGTAAACACTAGCCTCTCTGTATACACTAGTCTTTTTTCTATATACCCGGCCTCTCTGTATATACCCAGCTTCACTGTAAATACCCAGCCTCTCTGTATATAACCAGCATCTCTGTATATACCCAGTCTCTCTGTATATACCCAGCATCTCTGTATATACCCAGCCTCTCTGTATATACCCAGCATCTCTGTATATACCCAGCCTCTCTGTATGCCCAGCCTCTCTGTATGCCCAGCCTCTTTGTATATACTCAGCCTCTTTTTATACACTAGCCTCTCTGTATACCCAGCCTCTCTGTATCCATCCCCTCTGTATAACTAGCCTCTCTGTATACACTAGCCTCTCTGTATACCCAGCCTCTCTGTATCCCTCCACTCTGTATAACTAGCCTCTCTGTATACCCAGCCTTTCTGTATATACCCAGCCTCTCTGTATACCCAGCCTCTCTGTATACCCAGTCTCTCTGTATACCCAGCCTCTCTGTATACACTAGCCTCTCTGTATACCCACCAGCCTGTATGTATACGCTAGCCACTCTGTATACCCAGCCTCTCTGTATACACTAGTCTTTTTTCTATATACCCGGCATCTCTGTATATACCCAGCATCTCTGTATATACCAAGCCTCTCTGTATATACTCAGCCTCTCTGTATACACTAGCCTCTCTATATACCCAGCCTCTCTGTATCCATCCCCTCTGTATAACTAGCCTCTCTGTATACACTAGCCTCTCTGTATACCCAGCCTCTCTGTATCCCTCCACTCTGTATAATTAGCCTCTCTGTATACCCAGCCTTTCTGTATATACCCAGCCTCTCTGTATACCCAGTCTCTCTGTATACCCAGCCTCTCTGTATACACTAGCCTCTCTGTATACCCAGCATCTCTGTATATACCAAGCCTCTCTGTATATACACAGCCTCTCTGTATACACTAGCCTCTCTGTATACCCAGCCTCTCTGTATATACCCAACCTCTCTGTATACCCAGTCTTTCTGTATACCCAGCCTCTCTGTATACACTAGCCTCTCTGTATACCCAGCCTCTGTATACTCCAGCCTGTCTGTATATGCTAGCCACTCTGTATACCCAGCCTCTCTGTATATTTAGCCTCTCTGTATACACTAGTTTTTTACTATATACCCAGCCTCTCTGTATATACCCAGCATCTCTGTGCATACCCAGCATCTCTGTATATATCCAGTTTCTCTGTATATACCCAGCCTCTCTGTATATACCCAGCCTCTCTGTATATACCCACCCTCTCTGTATACCCAGCATCTCTGTATATACCCAAACTCTCTGTATATACTCAGCCTCTCTGTATTCACTAGCCTCTCTGTATACCCAGTCTCTCTGTATATACCCAGCATCTCTATGCATACCCAGCATCTCTATACCCAGTCTCTCTGTATATACCCAGCATCTCTGTATAAACCCAGCCTCTCTTCTGTATATACCCAGCATCTCTGTATACCCAGGCTCTCTATATATACCCACCCTCTCTGTATATCCAGCCTCTCTGTATATACTCAGCCTCTCTGTATACACTAGCCTCTCTGTATACCCAGCCTCTCTGTATCCATCCCCTTTGAATAACTAGCCTCTCTGTATACACTAGCTTCTCTGTATATACCCAACCTCTCTGTATACCCAGCCTCTCTGTATACCCAGCCTCTCTGTATACACTAGCCTCTCTGTATACCCAGCCTCTCTGTATATACCCAGCCCCTGTATACACCAGCCTGTCTGTATACACTAGCTACTCTGTATACCCAGCCTCTCTGTATATACCTAGCCTATCTGTATACACTAGCCTCTCTGTATACACTAGTCTTTTTTCTATATACGCAGCCTCTCTGTATATACCCAGCATCTCTTTGTATACCCAGCATCTCTGTATATACCTAGCCTCTCTGTATATACCCAGCATCTCTGTATATACCCAACCTTTCTGTATAGCCAGCCTCTCTGTATATACACAGCCTCTCTGTATATACCCAATCTCTCTGGATATACCAGCCTCCCTGTATACCTAGCCTCTCCTTATACCCAGCCTCTCTGTATATACCCAGCCTCTCTGTTTACACTAGCCTCTCTGTATACCCAGCCTCTCTGTTTACACTAGCCTCTCTGTATATACCCAGCTTTTCTGTATAAACCCAGCCTCTCTGTATATGCCCAGAGTCTCTGAATATACCCAGCCTCTCTGTATATACCCAGCCTCTCTGTATACACTAGCCTCTCTATAGTGCCACTGTTCATCTATAGGGTGTTTTCAGTTTATATTATATATTCTTGTTTTAAGTGGCAGCTCATTAGAGGTTGATTTTTCAGGGTGCAGTGGTGGAAGGACAGGTGTGGGCGGTATTATTTATCCTGGTCATCCACAGTTTTGAAAAACTCCTAATAAGTGATAACAAAAAACATATAGTCCATACAAAATTATGAAGGCGCTTCACAAATAGTGTGTAAAAATGCAGGGAATGCTTCACATCTGGTGTGCAGAAAGTGCAGAGAAAACGTTGGAGAAAAATTTTCAGGTGTACCAAGACACCCCCACATGGGTCCCCACTCACCAAATCACAATGACACTCAGCTTTTCAGTCTGGGAGTCGGTAAAGGCTTGTAACGATATCCAAAGAATGTTGCAGGATGGCAGGTTCACTGATGAGATAATAAATGATCCTTCAACGTTAATACTCAGCCATACAAAAAACAAGAACTCAAAAAGAAAGAAAAAGGGGGGACCAATAGTGAAGTATGCTAAGATTGAAAATGTATTGCACATAAAAGGTTATACTTACAAAAGTAAGTTAAAATCAGGCATTGAAACAATCAGAGGATGCAGCAAACACCATTAACAGCGTTCCCACGAGACCCGAAATGATGTATACTGTGGAAGTGTATAACCCCAGGAGGGGGTGAAGGATCTGGTGAGTGCAATCATAATAAGAGCACGAATAAGGCACGCACAGAGTGTTGTTTCACCGAAAAGCACACTAGAGTATCTAAAGGAATCCTTCACTGGCACAAGAGCACTTTAGAATTTTATTTTGTCATACAGTAATTGTTTGTATACACCAGGACTTTTATATGAACATTATATTTTTGTTTTATATTATGGTTATCAATTTGGTATTTTTAGCACGTTAGAGGCACTATTTATTGTTTGCACATTATAGCATTTAAATTTTGTTTGTTGGTTATAACACGTTGCATTTAATATTGGGTTAGGTTTAGGGACCACCAGCTTACCCACATTCAAATTCAAGGGTTTATTCACACTGTAGACACTTATCAGTGAACACACACTCAGTTTTTTATTAAACTTTTTAACCAACTGTGCACATACATTTGAGTTAGATTCATCTAATTATCACTCACCGGGGACACCTAATATTACATATTATCCCCTCTTCTATTAAAAAGAGCAACATATACATTTCAATTCCAAACCAATTTTAACAACCGAACAGCGCCATATCTACTTGGTTTCCTTTTTTCTATATACCCAGCCTCTCTGTATGTAACAATCCGCATCTGGTGGTATGTGACATTGCAAGTGACATTCTGCGTCTTGTAGCAGGTAATGTGACAAGTTCTCTGGTGACCCCCGATGTAAGGGGGAGACTCTCTGGGGACCATGATGTAATGAGGGGGGTTTTGGGGACCCTGATGTAATGATGATAATATATAAATATATATATATATATATATATATATATATATATATATATATATATATATATATATATAAATATACACACACACACATGTATATTATATACATGTGTATGCCCGTCCAACCGTATGACTTTCTTTACTTCGCTTCTATGGGCTCTAGCCCCAGATCTTTTGTAGACATAGCAATGCCCCTGTCCATCAACATGGGGACAAGGCAATTTGGGGTGACCCCAAAGCCCCCTCCCCATATTGAGGGCAAACGGCCTGGTATGGTTCCAGAGGGGGGTTCTCGCGCGTCCCCCTTCTTTCTTGAGCTGCCAGGCTGCTTACTCGGATCAGGGTATGGTATGGATTTTGAGAGGGACCCTACGCCATTTTTTTATTTTAAATTAGATAATCTTTTTTTATTTTTATCATGCTTATTCCATACAAAAGAAGAAAAGTTATCTTTAAACGAATAAACAACATAAAGAAGTTACCATCATTTCATTTCTTGATAAATATACATAAAGAAAAACAACAACAAAGACAGTAAAAAACACCAAGAACCCAAATAAGCTAACAAGACAAACCAACAACAAACATACACCTCTATATTAATTTCCAATTGCGTTTGTTCTCTCATCATCTTAATTTGTTTATAAATCTAACTCCTCATGCCCACCCCCTCACCAATTCTCTCCACCTCCCCGTCACCAGCCCCTCCACATGAACCATAGTACAGCGGATTACTCGTGTCAAGCCAGTAATGCCAAATTTTAATGATTTTTTGAAGGACTCCTCTATGTTTATATGTTAGTCTTTCTTTTCTTAATATATAATTTATTTATTGCTCCATTGTTTATGGGTTTGTGGAGTCTTAGCAATCCACTTTTGTAGGATGAGTTTGCTAGCTAGATAGAGAGATCTAGTCCACATTGTATGCATCTCTACAGATAGAATTCCGTCTGGAACTATTCCCAGTAGTGATAGTTTGGGGGTATTTGTTATGTCTGTCTGCGATATTGTATTTAAGGTCAAAAATACTTTCTCCCAGTATCTACGGAGTTTGGGACATCGCCAAAGCATATGAATAAGGGAGCCGTTGGATACTGAGCATCATGGACATAAAGGCGATGTGTATTTTCCCCAAGCAAATAATTTTTGTGGGTTTTAGTAAGTTCTGTGTAAAATAAAAAAATGGGTTAATTGCTGAAATGGTGAAATAGATACCTTGAGTAAGATCTCCATAGCTTGAGTCCATTCATCTTCATTAAGATCCCTCAGGTCTTTTTGCCAATGAATAAGACTCTTAGCTTGTCCATCTGCCTTTGCTATATTTAATAAAATGTGGTAGAGATCCCCTATTAGTCCTCGTTTAATAAACTGAACTGAAGTTGCTTTCAGTAGGATCTCTGATGGATTATATTGAAGTTGGAATGTTAGAGCTTGGCTTTGTAGAGCGTGGCAAATCTGAAGACACTGGTAAAAGTTGCCCTTTGATAATTGGAAACGATCTTTCAGTGTACTGAAAGGCAATAAAATAACCCTTCAAATAGCTGATAAAGAAAAATTAGCCTGGTCCTTTTCCATTCTAAGAATTCTGATATTTTATTCAACTCAGCTAAGCAGTAATTCTCCCATATTGGCATCTGTCTTGTATATTCCTTATGTTGCGTAATAAATCGCATAATAATAATTTATGAATTAAATAGAAAGTTGGAAAATTTCTCTTCTCATAGAATCTGTGAGACACTATTTGCTGTACTAATGGTAGTGGTTTAAATTAAGTCATTATTATATTCTGTATGGGGTCTTGGTCATCAACCTCCTCCCAGCCACACCAATGTTGAAGTTGTGCTGCCATGAAGTATAGTCTTGAGTAGGGAACTGCTATTCCCCCTCTATCTTTTGCCTGTCGCAGGATTTCAAGTTTAATTCTTGGTTAATCATGTTTCCATATAAGGTCTCTAAAAGTCACATTTATTGTCCTAAATAATTTTGATGTCAACCAAACTGGAGAATTATGTAGTAAAAATAGCAATTGGGGAAGCCACACCATCTTGACCAGGTTTGCTCTCCCTATCGTAGTCAATGGGAATTTGCTCCATGTTTTACTTTGTTGCCTAAATTTACCTAGAAGAGGAAGCATATTTTTGTCTATATAATCCTTAACATTTGGGGTAATTATCACCCCTAAATACTTGGATGATAAAACATACTTCATCTGGTGATTCTGGTGTAGAAGCCCCAATTGTATCGGATCTATCGGGTCAATAGGCATTATTACGGATTTATCCCATCCCAGTTAATATTGAATACTGAGAATGTACCAAAATAGTCAATAAGTGAGATAACTTTAGACAAAGAATTATATATATCCCCTAGAAAAACTAGGGCATCATCGGCAAAGAGTGCTATTTTTTCCTCGCCTGCACATCTCTGAAATCCCACAATGTCTGAGCATTCACGAATAGCCTCTGCCAGGGGTTGCACGGCCAGTGCAAAAAAAAGGGGAGACAAGGGACAGCCCTGCCTTGTTCCTCTCTTCAAAAAAAGGGTAGTGAGATTGATCCATTAATCTTTACTCTTGCACTTGGAGAACTATATAGCAGTTGTATCCACTTTATAAATTTCGGTCCTATTCCAAAATATTTTAGGGAGGTCCATAGGTAATCCCACTCAATACTATCAAATGCTTTGGTCGCGTCCAACGACATAATGGCTCTATTTCCAGTATTGTCTATAGGTAATTGTAGGTTTAAAGATAAGCGTCTAATATTATTGGCTACTGATCTGTTAGGGATAAAACCTGATTGGTCACGGTGTATTCATTTACCAATATACTTTGAGAGTCTAATTGCCATTATCTTTGCCAAAAGTTTAACATCTGATGTCAGCAGTGGGATTGGGCGGTATGCATCAGGCCTTGTTTGATCTTCACCTGGTTTCAAAATAGAAATAATAACATCTTCATTCATCGAAGGGGGCAAGGACCCCACCTCGTAGGCATGATTAAAGACTATTAGGAGATCGGGTAGTAACACATCTCCATATGTTTTATATATTTCTCTTGGTAAGCAATCTGACCCAGGAGATTTATTATTGGATAGATTGGCCACGGCATCTCTCACTTCTTCCAGTGTTAATGGTTTCTCCAATATCTCCCTCTCATCATCTGGTAACTTTTTCATGTCCTCCTCCTGATCTCTTGTCCTACTTTTATATAACTCCTTGTAAAAGGCGCAAAACACTTCCAAAATCTCTGGGGTATTATTGGTTTTCCCATGTTCAGAAGTATAAATATCTGTGATAAAGGATGATGACCGCTGTGCCTTTACTACAGAGGCCAATATGGGTCCTGTTCCTTCTCCCTCCTCAAAGTAAGGCTGCTGCAAGAAAAACCTTTTATTCTCTGCTTTCTTTATAGCTACTTGTGCATATTTTTCTTGGCTATTTATCCATTGTGTTTGAGTGGCTTTACTGGGGTTAGTTATATATAATGCTTCAGCTTGCATCATACTGTCAGCAAGGGTTTTTTCCCAAGTTCTAAATTGCTTCTTTTTTTGAAATTTGTGAAATAAGAAGGCCTCTAACATATCTAACATACACTTTCTGTGCATCCCAGTAAATTTAAGGTGATACAGTGAATTTGTTTATTTGCTGAAATGTAATGAGCTCTGGTTTTATATCCTCTGGAGGAACAAGTGATATCCAATAAGGATTCACCTTCCACAGTCTATCCCCCACATTAGTCCTAAAGAGAAAGGATAAAATCAAAGGTGAATGATCTGATATACCTCTGGCCTCATATTTAATCTCGCTAAGATATGGCAGTAGGGAATAAGACCCTAGTGCCAAATCTATTCTGGATAATGTATTATATGTACTTAAAAAACATGAAAATTGCCTGCTCGTTGGATTTTGTAATCTCCAAAGATCAAGCAACCCCATTTCCGCTATGTATTTAGCAAAGATCGTGGCTCCCTGTGGGTATCGCTTATCCGGTAAAGAGAATTAATCCATTGATGGATCCATGTCTCTATCTCTCCACTCCTCAACTCACCCCCACTATCTCCTCACGGATCTCAAACTTGCTGAATGACATATTGGTATGGATGTCACACCACTTCCTCAAACTTAATCTTTCTAAAACTGAGCTTGTTATATTTCCTCCTTCACGGCCCCCCTCCTGTGACTTCACCATTAATATCAACAACACAACCATTGGTCCCTCCACACATGCCAGGGTCCTGGGTGTAATCCTTGACTCTGACCCCTCCTTCGGCCCCCATATCCAATCACTGGCTAAATCCTGCCGCCTTAACCTCTGCAACATCTCCAGAATTCGACCCTTCCTGACTAATGACACCACAAAGCAACTTATTCACTCCTTGATTATTTCCCGCCTCGACTACTGCAACTCTCTCCTTAATGGCCTACCCTTAAGCAGGCTATCGCCCCTTGAGTCTATTATGAATGCTGCTGCTAGACTAATACACCTCACTAATCAATCCGTGACTGCTGCTCCTCTCTGCCAACCCCTTCACTGGCTTTCCCTACCCCACCGTGTAAAATTCAAAATGCTAACCATAACATACAAGGCCATTCACAACATTGCCCCCATCTACATCACCAACCTCCTCTGCAGATATCGCCCAAATCGCCCCCTCCTCTCCTCCCAGGACCTCCTGCTCTCTAGCTCCCTTGTTACCTCCTCCCATGCTCGCCTTCAGGACTTCTCCAGAACCTCTCCCATCCTCTGGAATTCCCTGCCCCAGTATGTCCGATCAGCCCCTACCCTGTCCACCTTTAGGAGATCCCTGAAAACTCATTTATTCAGGGAAGCCTATCCCACACCCACATAACTGTCCCTGAGCCACCCCCATCAAATCATTCTTTGAAGCTATTACCTTTTGTACCACCACCCCCTTCCTTTAGAATGTAAGCTCTATGAGCAGGGCCCTCCTGTACCTTTTGTATTGAACTGTACTGTAATTGTATTGTCCCCCTTATACATTGTAAAGCGCTGCGTAAACTGTTGGCGCTATATAAATCTCGTATAATAATATAATAATCCATGTAATTTTTAAAGTCACCAGTTATCTGATTTATTGGATACGAACACAATAAATTCCTTTAGAATTTCCAGAGAATATGGTGGTGGAATGTAAATGTTTGCCAATACACATTTTTGCTCAGCCAATAGACAGTGCAAAAATATATATCGGCACCTACTATCCTTCTTAACCTGCCTACATTGGAAGTCAATTGTGTTAGCTGTAAGTATGGAGACACCTCGAGAATATGATGTGTATGTCGAATGAAATTGAGTTTTAAACTGTTTTGTCTTTAAGTAATGTAAAGTATGAGGAAGTAAATTTGTTTCCTGGAGGCAAATTATAGAAGGTGAAAATCTCGTCAGTGAAGTAAAAATAGCCTGCTGCTTCGATGGAGTACCTAGACCTCTAACATTCCATGAGATTATTACATCTCTCTGAGGGGTCATAAGACAATATCACTATACATTTTTATATTCACCTTGCAAGCTATATCCATACTTTGATAGCCACATGGGCATAAAATAGGGAAACAAGGGGATAGAGCGATAGAAGGAGAAAAGCAGAGAGAGAGGAGCAGATCGGGAATTTACAATCTATATCCATACATTGTAAAGATCCATCCATCATTTGATCCCCAGAAGGTCAGAGATAGAGAGACTAGGGAGAGAGAGGAGAGAAGGAGAGAGAGGAGGGGAGATCTGAAGCAGGAGCAAAGGAGTAAGATTGATAGTCCAATATTTCCTAAGAGGCGTAGACAGACTAACATATAAAACAAAGACAAACAAGCAAGCACAAACCAAGACACATAAAAAACAATAACAAACACCACAAAACAAAAAAACTATCATAGGGGTTATATGATCCAAAAGACCCCAAAAGTAGAGCTCACCCTGACCAAAAAGAAGAAAAAAAAAGAAAAAAAAAAGAAACAACTTTCCATATCATCTTTAGAAATTAATTTGGATGCATACAAATCATATATCATCCCTGGCTTTCCAACTGAGGCTTACAACTGATCCATCGGCCTTAACATCAGGTACAATCTTTCTGATTCTTTGTGTAAAGGATCCTGGTCAAATATAAATATACTATACACCGTATACAGGATAATGGTGGAGAATGGTGTGGAGATCATCTGAAATAGAGGCTGAAATATTTGTTGGACATTAGTAGAAAAGGTATTACTGATCCTGGACTTTAGTTCCATTGGCTATACTGGCCATATTGTAGCAGTGTATCCCTGCCTTTCCATTTGTCCCATGAGTGTCACCTCGCTATTGAACACACTGAATACATTTGAATAAATTCAAATGCACTTTGGCTGTACGAGCTGTATTTGCTTAGAATATCAGTACGGGTAGCATAATCTGCCTCATCTTGAATACCAGTATACCTGCCAGCTTTTTTTACTGTCAGCATGCAACCAAACTATAAAGCGATTCTCATATGGTATATTTAAAGGGGTTGTAAAGGTATTTTTTTATTTTTTAAAAATAACAAACATGTTATACTTACCTTCACTGTGCAGCTCGTTCTGCACAGTGTGGCCCCGAACCTGCTCTTCTGGGGTCCCTCGGCGGCTGTCTCGGCTCCTGCCCGCAATAATTAACCACCTTCATGCGAGCTCCCTCGCATGGTGGTTAGTTATTGCGGGCGCGCTCCCGTGATACAACCGGCGGCTATAGCCGCTCGCTGTATCACTTCGCCCCGCCCCCCCGCGCACCGCGTCATTGGATGTGATTGACAGCAGCGCGAGCCAATGGCTGCGCTGCTTCCAATCCATCCACTGTAGCCAATCAGCGGCCAGGCTGAACAGCGGAATCGAGGACGTGAACGAGCAGCCGAATTTCGAGCGGTCAGGTAAGTGAAACGGGGGGGCTGGGGCGTGGCGGTATTTTCAAAAGTTTTTTCACCTTAATGCATAGAATGCATTAAGGTGAAAAAATTCATACCTTTACAACCCCTTTAAATCTACATAACTCAATAGGGTGGTATATAACTGATTCTAAGTACATATAGTGTATACCTTCTGGAGTGTGAGTTACAAGATAATGAGATAGGGAGCCCAGCAGCTTTGAAAAATGACACGTAGAAATAAGAAGGACATGGGGTGTGAAGAACATGCTACAAACGATTGCGCCCTACAGACCAGTATAGATAAAAAACATCAAACCAAATCTCAACATAAACAGCAAGATATAACAGCCCAACTTGTAAAATTTGCCCATGCCCCTACTATGACTAAGAACGAAATACAAGTTGCTACCTCCAACTCAGTGAAGGGTCCACAGGGATCAGCTATGGAAGGAGAGGGGATAATGGATACTGAGGTAACATTAAGGAATCAGCCGGATGATATTGCAAGTAATGTAGTCTCTGAGAGCAACTTGCATGATTCATCAGCTACATCCTCCAATGTACCAAACACTTTAAATAGCCCAAGCACAGAGCATGTAATGGTGTAGTAAGGAGGGGTTTGGGTTCCTGGAGGACTGGGCCGACTTCTCAGTCGGTAACCGGTACTATAGAAGGGACGGACTGCACCTAAATGAGGAGGGTGCAGATCTGCTGGGAATGAAGATGGCCAAAAAGTTAGAGGGGTTTTTAAACTAGGCGATGGGGGGGAGGGTCCAGAGACAGTGATAGCCAGCGCGGAAGATATTCCAGAGGGTAGTATTGGGGGCAATAGTGGTAGGTTAACCAAAGCACAAAAACACAAGGTGAGTATAGTAGCAAGTCCTAGTTGCAACCTTGAAACACCCAATACGAGGACAATATGCGACCGGTCTAAACTATGTGGCATGTTCACTAATGCCAGGAGCATGGCGGACAAGATGGGTGAACTAGAGATACTGTTGTACAAGGAGGATTTGGATTTTGTGGGAATTTCAGAGACCTGGTTCAACAGCTCTCATGATTGGCTGGCAAACATTCAAGGGTATACCCTATACCGCAAGGATAGAGAGGGTAAAAGAGGGGGAGGGGTATGCCTATATATCAAGAATAATGTACAAGTGAATGTGAGAGATGACATCACTGAGGGAGCTAGGGAGGAGGTGGAATCTTTATGGGTAGAGCTCCAAAGGGATGAAGCTAAGGGGAAAATAATACTGGGAGTATGCTATAGGCCCCCTAACCTGAGGGAGGAAGTGGAGACAGCTCTCCTATCACAAATTGGATTAGCAGCAAGGATGGGAACGGTTATCATAATGGGGGATTTTAATTATCCAGACATAGACTGGGCGGAGGGAACCGCGCATTCATTTAAGGCTCGCCAGTTCCTTAATGTCTTGCAGGACAATTTTATGGGTCAGATGGTAGATGCACCAACTAGAAATAAAACATTACTGGATCTACTGATTACCAACAATACAGACCTGATCACAGATGTGGAAATACGGGGCAATTTAGGTAACAGCGATCACAGGTCAATTAGTTTCAGTATAAATCACACAAATAGGAAACATGAAGGGAACACAAAGACACTGAATTTCAAAAGAGCCAACTTCCCTAAACTACAAACCTTGCTAAAAGGCATAAATTGGGATAAAATATTAGGAACAAAGAATACGGAGGAGAGATGGGTTTGCTTTAAGAGCATATTAAATAAGGGCATTAGCCAATGTATCCCATTGGGTAATACATTTAAAAGAGCGAACAAAAATCCTGGATGGCTTAACTCCAATGTAAAAATGCATATAAAAGCAAAGGAGAAGGCCTTCAAAGAATACAAGGTTGAGGGATCATCCTCAGCATTCAGACTTTATAAAGAATGCAATAAGAAATGTAAGGGTGCAATTAGGACGGCTAAGATAGAACATGAAAGACACATAGCGGAGGAGAGCAAAAAAAATCCCAAGAAATTCTTTAAGTATGTAAACAGTAAAAAAGGGAGGACAGACCATATTGGCCCCATAAAGAATGAGGAAGGACATCTGGTTACAAAGGATGGGGAGATGGCAAAGGTATTGAATTTATTCTTCTCCTCAGTCTTCACGAGTGAATCAGGGGGCTTCAGTAACCAAAACTGCAGTGTTTATCCTCATGACACAACACAGGAAGCACCTACATGGTTAACAGAGGACGGAATTAAAATTAGACTTGAGAAACTTAACATTAATAAATAACCGGGACCAGATGGCTTGCATCCGAGGGTACTTAGGGAACTCAGTCAGGTGATTGCCAGACCGTTGTTCCTAATTTTTACAGACAGTCTGTTGACTGGAATGGTACCAGCTGATTGGAGAAAAGCCAATGTAGCACCAATATTTAAAAAGGGCCCAAAAAACATCCCTGGGAATTACAGACCAGTTAGCCTAACATCAATAGTATGTAAACTCTTGGAGGGGATGATAAGGGACTATATACAAGATTTTAGTAATAAGAATGATATCATTAGCAGTAATCAGCATGGATTCATGAAGAATCGTTCTTGCCAAACCAATCTATTAACCTTCTATGAGGAGGTGAGTTGTCATCTAGATAAAGGAAGGCCCGTAGACGTGGTGTATATGGATTTTGCAAAAGCATTTGACACAGTTCCCCATAAACGTTTACTGTACAAAATAAGGTGCGTTGGCATGGACCATAGGGTGAGTACATGGATTGAAAACTGGCTACAAGGGCGTGTTCAGAGGGTGGTGATAAATGGGGAGTACTCAGAATGGTCAGGGGTGGGTAGTGGGGTTCCCCAGGGTTCTGTGCTGGGACCAATCCTATTTATTTGTTCATAAACGACCTGGAGGATGGGATAAACAGTTCAATCTCTGTATTTGCAGACGATACTAAGCTAAGCAGGGCAATAACTTCTCCGCAGGATGTGGAAATCTTGCAAAAAGACCTGAACAAATTAATGGGGTGGGCGACTACATGGCAAATGAGGTTCAATGTAGAAAAATGTAAAATAATGCATTTGGGTGGCAAAAATATGAATGCAATCTATACACTGGGGGGAGAACCTTTGGGGGAATCTAGGATGGAAAAGGACCTGGGGGTCCTAGTAGATGATAGGCTCAGCAATGGCATGCAATGCCAAGCTGCTGCTAATAAAGCAAACAGAATATTGGCATGCATTAAAAGGGGGATCAACTCCAGAGATAAAACTATAATTCTCCCGCTCTACAAGACTCTGGTCCGGCCGCACCTGGAGTATGCTGTCCAGTTCTGGGCACCAGTCCTCAGGAGGGATGTACTGGAAATGGAGCGAGTACAAAGAAGGGCAACAAAGCTAATAAAGGGTCTGGAGGATCTTAGTTATGAGGAAAGGTTGCGAGCACTGAACTTATTCTCTCTGGAGAAGAGACGCTTGAGAGGGGATATGATTTCAATCTACAAATACTGTATTGGTGACCCCACAATAGGGATAAAACTTTTTCGCAGAAGAGAGTTTAATAAGACTCGTGGCCACTCATTACAATTAGAAGAAAAGAGGTTTAACCTTAAACTACGTAGATGGTTCTTTACTGTAAGAGCGGCAAGGATGTGGAATTCCCTTCCACAGGCGGTGGTCTCAGCGGGGAGCATTGATAGCTTCAAGAATTATTAGATAATCACCTGAATGACCGCAACATACAGGGATATGTAATGTAATACTGACACATAAGCACACACATAGGTTGGACTTGATGGACTTGTGTCTTTTTTCAACCTCACCTACTATGTAACTATGTAACTATGTAATTACTTTAACAGATATAATGAAGGCTATTAATACATGTAATAGCTCTGCGAACTTGCTATCTCATAATCTAGAGAGAATGAACGAAGATATAAATATGCTTAGATAAGACATGCATACATTTAAAAAACAATATCGGGTGCAGAAGAAAGCATAAGTACACTTGAAGATTCTTTACAAATAGCTAGGAAATCTGAAAAAAAATGACACAACAATTATCCTTATATGACTCTCGTTTAGAGGAGAATCGTCTCCGACAAAACAATATTAGGATAGTAGGTCTCCCTGAACGGGCGGAAGGAAAAAAAACTGTAGAATTTATAGAAAGATGGCTTAAAGGAACTATGGGAGCAGAACATTTTTCTTCACTTTTTTCTGTAGAATGGGCACATAGAGTGGCTGCACGATCCCGCCCTCGGGAGAGCAATTAAACCTAGAACTTTTATTTTTAAAATCTTGAACTATAAAGATAGAGACATGATATTGCGAAGAGCCAGACAACTAGCAGACATATGGATGGATGGCTCAAAGATAAGTTTCTTTCTTGACTTTTCAGTAACTGTACAGCGCCAAAGGGCGGGTTTTGTGGAGGTAAAGCGATGACTGAAGCAATTGGAACTGTCCTATGCTATGCTGTTCCCAGCTAGGCTAAAAGTAAAGACTCAGGACAATACTTTTTTTTACATCACCGGATTCAGCGTCTCAATGGTTGGCATTTTTTTATTTTGGCGTGGAGTTCCCCTTAAAATCCATACCAGACCTGAAGGGCCTGGTATGGATTTTGAGGGGCCCATGCTGTTTTTTTTTTAAATCTTGGCCTGGAGTTCCCCTTAATATTCATACCAGACCCTTTTATGGACAAACCCAGGCCGATTTTTTCCTCAATTTTTTTATCTATATTGCCTGGATCTGGGGTCCATCCATCTTCAATCACAGTGCAGACGACCCGAGAAAAAAAATGGAAAAACTCCGCCTTGATGGGAGGCGTCCCCACTGACTGCAGCCTTTTCATGATGACAGCTGTTATATAGCTGAGGGCGGGGCCACCCTGTGATGTAAATGGATGACCCTGCCCCCTCTGTAGTCACGTGACGTCACATGGCATCAGAAGGGGCGGGGTCACCCGGTTACATCACTGAGTGGCCCCGCCCTCAGTTATATATTATACAGCTGTCATCATGAGAAGGGTGCAGTTGGCGGGATGCCTCCCATCAAAGCAGAGTTTTTCTGGTTTTTTTTTCTGTTGTCGGCGCTGTGATTGAAGATGGATTTACATTGCGGGACACTTCATTTTTGACAATTCCTTTATTAAAAAAAAGAAAAAAAAAGTGTCCTGCAATGTAAATTCATCTTCAATCACAGCACCGACGACCCGAGATAAAAAAAAAGGAAAGACTCTGCTTTGCTGGGAGGCATCCCGCCGACTGTAGTCTTTTCACGATGACAGCTGTTATATAGCTGAGGGTGGGGCCACTGTGTGCTGTAAATGAGTGACCCCCCCCCCTGTAGTCACATGACGTCACATGATGTCAGAATGGGTGGGGTCACCTGGTTACATCACAGAGTGGCCCCGCCCTCAGCTATAGAACAGCTGTCATTGTGAAAAGGCTGCAGTCGGCGGGACGCCTTCCATCAAAGTGGAGTTTTTCCTTTTTTTCTCTTGTCGTCAGGGCTGTGATTGCAGATGGATTTACATCGCAGGACACTTAGATTTTGACAATTCCTTTATTAAAAAAAAGAAAAAAAGTGTCCCGCCCTGTTAAATCCATCTTCAATCACAGCGCCAACGACCCGAGAAAAAAAATGGAAAAACTCTGCTTTGATGGGAGGCTTCCTGCTGACTGCAGCCTTTTACAATGACAGCTGTTATATAGCTAAGGGCAGGGCCACCCTGTCACGTGAATGGGTGACCCCACCCCCCTCTGATGTCACGTGATGTCACATAACATCCGAGGGGGGAACTTTTTTTTTCTCGGGTCATCGGCGTTGTGATTGAAGATGGATGGACATTGCAGGACACTTTTTTATATAAAGGAATTATCCAAAAATGGCCCCCTTTTCCTGCGGCCTGCCAGGTTGTGTGCTCAGTTAAGGGTTTGGTATAGATTTTGGCATGGGGTTCCCCTAATATCAATACCAGAACTGAAGGACCTGGTAATGCACTGGGGGGGAACCCACGCCGTTTTTTTAAAAAAATGTTATCTATATTGCCGGGATCCAAAAATACATTACAGCCGCGAGCAGTTTTAGATTACATTTTTTCCTTTAGAAATGTAATTTTGCTGTGGTACTGTTAAAAAATGGGAAAGATGCGCTACCTTACAGACAGACTAAGGAACACCCCAGGCACGATATTTAAAGGAAAATTTCATTTTTATTATTTCACTTTAGGCATTATTAAAATCACTGCTCCTGAAAAAATGGCTGTTTTTAAAACTTTTTTTTGCATTGATACATGTCCCCTGGGGCAGGACCCAGGCTCCAAACATTTTTTATGGCAATAACTTGCATATAAGCATTTAAATTAGCACTTTTGATTTTTCTCGTTTGTGTCCCATAGACTTTTACAGTGTTCGCACAAATTGTTTGCCTGTTCACATGTTCTGCTGCGAACCGAACCGGGGGGTGTTCGGCTCATCCCTATTCCAGATGAGGTCTTACTAATGATTTGTACAGAGACAAAATTATATCTCTATCTCTGGAGTCCATATCTCCAGAGAGACTTTGGACTTATAACTATCGAGTTGAATGAAAAAATTGACCTGATTCCCCCATCCACACATTCAAGGAGGATGGGCGATTCCTCCTTGCTGTGTCATTGTATTCTGACAGTGGGGAGACTCCCTTGCCATCAGAATGCACAGATTAGCACTGCAGCATATTGCCTGCGGCTCTGATTGAAAAGAAATATACCAACAGGGCAGTTGAATAGAAGTCAGTCAGTTGATTGATTTCTGTTTAACCACAGTGGCCAGTCCCTGCTTAACTAGCCAAATTTCGATACAGTTATGGTCTGTTTTAGTGGGAAACTAAGGTTCATTTTATTTCCTGTATTTGTCTTTTACAATAGATTTAGGACTAAATTCAAATGCAAATGTACAAAACTTGCTACACAACAGCAAAAAACCTGACATGTTCTAGATTTTGCCCACACTTTAGGAAGTTTTACAGAGTTTAGGCTCCATTCACACTTGTGCGACTGTCACAAGTCATTCCCCATGCTTTCCAATAATAGCCATTCACATATGTGTGACTTAAAGGATAACTCCACTTTCGTGTGGGAAAAAAATAGCAAATAGAGAAAAAATAGTATCGCGTATACAATTGCAACACAAGTAACATTGTGATTGAATGTTATTAAAAATTACCTTTCCTTTTCAATCTGCAGCTGCTGTAATTTTCTGAAAATGCAATGCAATATGGCTACCTGGAGGTGTTCTGTACACAATGTTTACAGAACGTCCCCCAGAAACATAATTTCCTGCTTGTGTGATTGGCTCACAGATTTTCCCAGAAGTCTGCACTAAGATACAAGTCAGATTTTAGGCATCCCCTGCATCAAAATTTTAATTTTTGGTGAGATACTCCCAATAGGAACACGTCTAAAGGGATGCAGGCTCAGTATCTTTCCATATTAGTGCCCTGCAGGTTCACAGCTGATTAATAATTATGAAACCACTCCCATTAGATTCACTTTCCCATATGGACACAGAGAAACACACAGGGATTTCTTCAGAATAACAAAAGGTAGGAATCTGCAACAAAATTTGTAAAAATACTTGTAATGTACATAGATCACCCAGGGGGCAGTGTTTTTCTCAACAAAAGTGGAGTTACGCTTTAAAGTTTCAGCGACTTCAAAAGTAGTTCATGCACTTTGGTCTGACTTTCATGCAATTGAGGGCCATAAACTTCAATGTTAACCCCCAAAATTTGCATGAAAGCCTTACCTGAATGTTATACTGTGCAAATGAAAAAAGAAAAAGAATATGAAGTGATATTGGACATTAAATTGGTAGCCACTAGGGATGAGCTTCGAGTTCAAGTCGAACTCATGTTCTACTCGAACATTGGCTGTTCGCAAGTTCGCCGAACAGCAAACAATTTGGGGTGTTCGCGGCAAATTCGAATGCCGCGGAACACCCTTTAAAAGTCTATGGGAGAAATCAAAAGTGCAAATTTTAAAGGCTTATATGCAAGTTATTGTCATAAAAAGTGTTTGGGGACCTGGGTCCTGCCCCAGGGGACATGGATCAATGCAAAAAAAAGTTTTAAAAACGGCCGTTTTTTTAGGAGCAGTGATTTTAATAATGCTTAAAGTCAAACAATAAAAGTGTAATATCCCTTTAAATTTCATACCTGGGGGGTGTCTATAGTATGCCTGTAAAGGGGCGCATGTTTCCTGTGTTTAGAACAGTCTGACAGCAAAATGACATTTTGAAGAAAAAAACACATTTAAAACTACCCGCGGCTATTGCATTGCCGACAATACACATAGAAGTTCATTGATCTCGTCCAGCATCTCCTCCGCGGCGTCTTCTATCTTCTTCTCCTCGGGCCGCTCCGCACCCATGGCATGGAGGGAGGCTCCCGCTCTTCTCTTCATCTTCTTCATCTTCTTCTTCTTCTTCATCTCTTCTTCCTTCTTCTCTTCTTCATTTCTTCTCCGGGCCGCTCCGCAGCCATGCTGGCATGGAGGGAGGCTCCCGCTGTGTGACGGCGTCTCTTCGTCTGACGGTTCTTAAATAATGGGGGGCGGGGCCACCCGGTGACCCCGCCCCCCTCTGACGCACGGTGACTTGACGGGACTTCCCTGTGACGTCACGGGGAATGCCACAGGGAAGTCCCGTCATGTCCTGTGCGTCAGAGGGGGGCGGGATCACCGGGTGGCCCCGCCCCCCGTTATTTAAGAACCGTCAGACGAAGAGACGCCGTCACACAGCGGGAGCCTCCCTCCATGCCAGCATGGCTGCGGAGCGGCCCGGAGAAGAAATGAAGAAGAGAAGAAGGAAGAAGAGATGAAGAAGAAGAAGAAGATGAAGAAGATGAAGAGAAGAGCGGGAGCCTCCCTCCATGCCATGGGTGCGGAGCGGCCCGAGGAGAAGAAGATAGAAGACGCCGCGGAGGAGATGCTGGACGAGAACGCCGAAAGAAGAACCAAAAGAGCCAGAAGAACCAGAAGAAGATGAAGGAAGAAAGAAGAAGCATTTAAATAAAGGAATTGTCAAAAACTGTCTCTTGTCATTTTTAACATTTTTGACAGTTTTTTAGTGAAATGGTAGGGGTAAGTACCCCCTTACCATTTCACACAGGGGGGGGCCGGGATCTGGGGGTCCCCTTGTTAAAGGGGGCTTCCAGATTCCGATAAGTCCCCTGCCCGCAGACCCCCACCACTACCGGCCAGGGTTGTGGGGATGAGGCCCTTGTCTTCATCAACATGGGGACAAGGTGTTTTGGGGGGCTACCCCAAAGCACCCTCCCAATGTTGAGGGCATGTGGCCTGGTACGGTTCAGGAGGGGGGGGGCGCACTCTCGTCCCCCCCTCTTTTCCTGTGGCCTGCCAGGTTGCGTGCTCAGATAAGGGTCTGGTATGGATTTTTGGGGGGACCCCACGCTATTTTTTTTGTTTTTTTGGCGCGGGGTTCCCCTTAAAATCCATACCAGACCTGAAGGGTCTGGTATGGAATTTAGGGGGAACCCCACGTCATTTTTTTTTTAAATTTTTGCTGGGGTTCCCCTTAATATCCATACCAGACCTGAAGGGCCTTGTATGGAATTTAGGGGGACTCCCACATCATTTTTTTTTTTCATTTTGGTTCGGGGTTCCCCTGTGGGGAATTCCCATGCCATTTTTATCAATGAACTTCTATGTGTATTGTCGGCAATGCAATAGCCGCGGGTAGTTTTAAATGTGTTTTTTCCTTCAAAATGTCATTTTGCTGTCAGACTGTTCTAAAGACGGGAAACATGCGCCCCTTTACAGGCATACTATAGACACCCCCCAGGAACGAAATTTAAAGGGATATTACACTTTTATTGTTTGACTTTAAGCATTATTAAAATCACTGCTCCTGAAAAAACGGCCGTTTTTAAAACTTTTTTTTGCATTGATCCATGTCCCCTGGGGCAGGACCCGGGTCCCCAAACACTTTTAATGACAATAACTTGAATATAAGCTTTTAAAATTAGCACTTTTGATTATTCATGTTCGTGTCCCATAGACTTTAACGGTGTTCGCATGTTCGAACGAACTCTTTTCCTGTTCGCATGTTCTGGTGCGAACCGAACAGGGGGGTGTTCGGCTCATCCCTAGTAGCCACTGATAGACCCAAATGAAAAAGCACCCAATAGAGTAAAATCCAAATTTATTTTAACAACATGATAAAAAAAAACACATATAAAATCAAGGATTATCATCAAAATATGTATACACATACAGTATACACTCATATTTTTGTAAATATTTTATTATATCTTTTCATGTGACAACACTGAAGAAATTACACTTTTCTACAATGTAATGAGTAGTGAGTGTACAGCTTGTATAACAATAAAAATTAGCTGGATAAAACCAATGTATGTACACAAGAAACCTGTAGGTGTGCCCAAAAAAATATTAATGAGCTAGAGTCTTGTATTAGAGATGATCTTTCATATCAGGGCTACACAGGTTATCAATGCATAGCGATCACAATGCGTCTAAATTACTTTAGCCAATAAAAGGGGGACCTGCCATAAGGTCATAAACGTATACGTTTATGGCAGGTCCCCCCTTGTTTTTGGCTGAAGTAATTTGATTGCGGTCTTGCTTTGGGACTGTTTGTGCGTTGTTTTTTCCTCCTGCTTCTCCATGTTGTGGGCTGGGCATTCCATGTACACCACTTAAACCTGGTACCAATAGGATCCCCTGAGGAACCTATAAGTGAAACATGTGGTGATTGGTACCTTAATATCCTGTGGGTCCTTGATGTGAAAGATCATCTCTAATACAAGATTCTAGCTCATTAATATTGTGTTTTGGGCACACCTACAGGTTTCTTGTGTACATACATTGGTTTTATCCAGCTAATTTTTAGTGTTATACAAGCAAGGGACAGCAAATTTACACTGTTATACAAGCTGTACACTCACTACTTTACATTGTAGCAAAGTGTAATTTCTTCAGTGCTGTCACATGAAAATACATGTGGAATGATACCATATATATATACAGTATCTCACAAAAGTGAGTACACCCCTCACATTTTTGTAAATATTTTATTATATCTTTTCTTGTGACAACACTTAAGAAACAGTTAAGAAAATGACACTTTGCTACAATGTAAAGTAGTGAGTGTACAGCTTGTATAACAGTGTAAATTTGCTGTCCCCTCAAAATAACTCAGGGAACTCAGTCAGGTGATTGCCAGACCGTTGTTCCTAATTTTTACAGACAGTCTATTGACTGGAATGGTACCAGCTGATTGGAGAAAAGCCAATGTAGCACCAATATTTAAAAAGGGCCCAAAAAACATCCCTGGGAATTACAGACCAGTTAGCCTAACATCAATAGTATGTAAACTCTTGGAGGGGATGATAAGGGACTATATACAAGATTTTAGTAATAAGAATGATATCATTAGCAGTAATCAGCATGGATTCATGAAGAATCGTTCTTGCCAAACCAATCTATTAACCTTCTATGAGGAGGTGAGTTGCCATCTAGATAAAGGAAGGCCCGTAGACGTGGTGTATCTGGATTTTGCAAAGGCATTTGACACAGTTCCCCATAAACGTTTACTGTACAAAATAAGGTGCGTTGGCATGGACCATAGGGTGAGTACATTGATTGAAAACTGGCTACAAGGACGTGTTCAGAGGGTGATGATAAATGGGGAGTACTCAGAATGGTCTGGGGTGGGTAGTGGGGTTCCCCAGGGTTCTGTGCTGGGACCAATCCTATTTAATTTGTTCATAAACGACCTGGAGGATGGGATAAACAGTTCAATCTCTGTATTTGCGGACGATACTAAGCTAAGCAGGGCAATAACTTCTCCGCAGGATGTGGAAATCTTGCAAAAAGACCTGAACAAATTAATGGGGTGGGCGACTACATGGCAAATGAGGTTCAATGTAGAAAAATGTAAAATAATGCATTTGGGTGGCAAAAATATGAATGCAATCTATACACTGGGGGGAGAACCTCTGGGGGAATCTAGGATGGAAAAGGACCTGTGGGTCCTAGTAGATGATAGGCTCAGCAATGGCATGCAATGCCAAGCTGCTGCTAATAAAGCAAACAGAATATTGGCATGCATTAAAAGGGGTTTCAAATGCAGAGATAAAACGATAATTCCCCCGCTCTACAAGACTCTGGTCCGGCCGCACCTGGAGTATGCCGTCCAGTTCTGGGCACCAGTCCTCAGGAGGGACGTACTGGAAATGGAGCGAGTACAAAGAAGGGCAACAAAGCTAATAAAGGGTATGGAGGATCTTAGTTATGAGGAAAGGTTGCGAGCACTGAACTTTTTCTCTCTGGAGAAGAGACGCTTGAGAGGGGATATGATTTCAATTTACAAATACTGTACTGGTGACCCCACAATAGGGATAAAACTTTTTCGCAGAAGAGAGTTTAATAAGACTTGTGGCCACTCATTACAATTAGAAGAAAAGAGGTTTAACCTTAAACTACGTAGAGGGTTCTTTACTGTAAGAGCGGCAAGGATGTGGAATTCCCGTCCACAGGCGGTGATCTCAGCGGGGAGCATTGATAGCTTCAAGAAACTATTAGATAATCACCTGAATGACCGCAATATACAGGGATATGTAATGTAATACTGACACATAATCACACACATAGGTTGGACTTGATGGACTTGTGTCTTTTTTCAACCTCACCTACTATGTAACTATGTAACTGAACACACAGCCATTAATGTCTAAACCACTGGCAACAAAAGTGAGTATACCCCTAAGTGAAAATGTCCAAATTGGTACCAATTAGCCATTTTCTCTCCCCGGTGTAATGTGACTTGTTAGTGTCTCGGGTGTAAATGGGGAGCAGGTGTGTTAAATTTGGTGTTATCACTCTCACTCTCTCATACTGGTCACTGGAAGTTCAACATGGCACCTCATGACAAAGAACTCTGAGGATCTGAAGAAAATAATTGTTGCTCTACATAAAGATGGCCTAGGCTATAAGAAGATTGCCAAGACCCTGAAACTGAGCTGCAGCATGGTGGCCAAGACCATACAGCAGGTTAACAAAACAGGTTCCACTCAGAACAGACCTCACCATGGTCGACCAAAGATGTTGAGTGCACTTGCTCAGCGTCATATGCAAAGGTTGTCTTTGGGAAATATACGTATGAGTGCTGCCAGCATTGCTGAAGAGGTTGAAGGGGTGGGGGGTCAGCCTGTCAGTGTTTAGATCATACGCCGCACACTGCATCAAATTGGTCTGCATGGGTGTCATCCCAGAAGGAAGCCTCTTCTAAAGATGATGCACAAGAAAGCCCACAGTTTTCTGAAGACAAGCAGATTAAGGACATGGATTACTGGAACCATGTCCTGTGGTCTGATGAGACCAAGATAAGCTCATTTGGTTCAGATGGTGTCAAGCGTGTGTGGCGGCAACCAGGTGAGTACAAAGACAAGTGTGTCTTGCCTACAGTCAAGCATGGTGATGACAGTGTCATGGTCTGGGGCTGTATGAGTGCTGCCGGAACTGGAGAACTACAGTTCATTGAGGGAACCATTAATGCCAACATGTACTGAGACATACTGAAGCAGAGCATGATCCCCTCCCTTTGAAGACTGGGACACAGGGCAGTATTCAAACATGATAACGACCCCAAGCACACCTCCAAGACGACCACTGCCTTGCTAAAGAAGCTGAGGGTAAAGGTGATGGACTGGCCAAGCCTGTCTCCAGACCTAAACCCTATTGAGCATCTGTGGGGCATCCTCAAATGGAAGGTGGAGGAGTGCAAGGTCTCTAACATCCACCAGCTCTGTGATGTCGTCATGGAGAAGTCAAAGAGGAGTCCAGTGGCAACCTGTGAATCTTTGGTGAACTCCATGCCCAAGAGGGTTAAGGCAGTGCTGGAAAATAATGGTGGCCACGCAAAATATTGGCACTTTGGGCCCAATTTGGACATTTTCTCTTAGGGGTGTACTCACTTTTGTTGCCAGCGGTTTAGACATTAATGGCTGTGTGCTCATTTATTCTGAGGGGACAGCTAATTTTTATTGTTATACAAGCTGTACACTCACTACTTTACATTGTAGCAAAGTGTCATTTCTTCAGTGTTGTCACATAAAAAGATATAATAAAATATTTACAAAAATTTGAGTGTATACTGTATGTGTATACATATTTTGATGCTAATCCTTGATTTTATATGTATTTTTTTTATCATGTTGTTAAAATAAATTTGGATTTTATTCTATTGAGTGCTTTTTTATTTGCGTCTATCAGTGACTACCAATTTAATGTCCAATATGAAGATACTCTTTTCCTTTTTCAATTACATTTGAATGTGCCACAGTCTGAGGTATGTCTCAATATCCTTTTACATTATACAGTGCAACAGTTATCCATTAGTAGTGAGGTAGTGAGAAATCATTTGATTGAAAGAGGTCCCTCCTTTGAGAAGTATAATTAATTTGTTTTGGAACTTCTGGACTACATTCTAAGACATAATGTCTTCATGTTCAACTCCTCCCACTACCTCCAGGTGCAGGGGGTTGCGATGGGGACCAGGTGTGCCCCATCATATGCCAAACTGTACCTGGGGGGGTGGGAGAAGGATGTATTTTCCAGAGACAACCTGGCCCATCTCATGGAAAGGGTCGTCTCATGGTATAGGTATATAGACGATGTGATGATCTTCTGGTCTGGCTCTGAGGCAGAGCTGAATGATTTTCTGAGATTGATCTCTATCAATGATTTCAATCCCAGATTCACTATGGAATACAGTAAAACTGCAATTAACTTTCTTGATTTAACTATTTCCATTGATGTTAACGGAAAATTAGACTCGTCACTGTATAGAAAACCCTCCGCTGGCAATACAATTCTCCATGCGGATAGTTCACACCCAGACTCGCTATTGAGGAGCATTCCCTATAGCCAATATTTGCGACTCAAACGCAACTGCAGTAGAGATTCAGACTTTCAGGTAGCTGCAAGGGATCTGTATAATAGATTGCTCTCTCGGGGTTACAGCCATTCATGCCTCAAGAGGGCATACAACCGCGTTAAGGCCCAAAATAGGGACTCCCTAATATTCTCAAAAAAACCTCTGAAAAAAGTGGATACAGATAGACTAATCACTCGCTACTCCAATCAACATAATGAGATCAAAAAAATTCTAACTAAATTCTGGCCCCTTCTATCAGCTGACCCAATAGCCAGCAAATATATAAATTAATTTCCAGAGATAACGTTTAGACGAGTTCCTTCACTGAAGGATCGTCTAGTTCATAGTCACTTTAATGAAATCTCCCAGGTCACCAATTTAACCAATATTGGTATTTCCCCATGTGGAAAATGTGACATCTGCAATTTTGTAGATAATAAATCTCGTTTTATGCTTCCCAACGGGAAGTGGCATTCTATAAAATTTAAAGTGACTTGCCAAACTCCAGGCATAATCTACCTAGCTCAATGTGTCTGTGGCGGCTTTTATGTCGGCAAGACAAAGCGACCATTTTTTAAACGGATAAGGGACCACATAAAACCTATTCTTAAAAAACAAATGAATACTGCCATTGCTAGGCATGTTGGTTTATGTCACAATTTTAATCCATACACCATTATATTCCTGGCTTTGGAGCACATCCCACTGGATGAAAGAGGGGGCAGCGTCGATCGTACGCTGCTCCAGCTTGAGACCCACTGGATCTACACCCTTAGGGCCACTGACTTCCCAGGTTTGAATGAGAGCTTGAGCTATAAGCCCTTCCTGTGATTCTGATTAGCGACCCATGTAATCCTTTATTCATACCTTGTTTGTATTTTTGTCATCCCTACCCGACACCCACAAAACCCCCCTACCCCTCCCCTTTTTCTCCCCTTTTTCTCCCATTTTTCTCCCTCTTCCCTTTCCATCCCTTTCCCCTCCCCTTCCCCCCCCCTTCCCTATTGGTTCCCATTACTACTTTAGTTTATATACATTATTCATCTTCCTGTAACAATTGACATGTATCAAGATAATATGTAATTTTTAATTTGTATATATAAAAATTCAATATGTATATCAGCTGTATTTTGTAATCACATATCCTTGCATTTTTTGTAATCATTTTCTATGTTTTTTCCAAGCGCTCTGTCTCCCTGTTTCACCGATCGGATTGGAATGTATGTGGTCCCTTCCTATCCGATCGGTGGCCTCTTGGATCCCCGTGAGCCTTGTTGCTCCCAGCTCTCCTCCCCTGCCGATGGCGGGGGAGGCCTCTCGCAACCATACGGACGCCTGGGGCACATCCCTGTGATGTGCCCACATTGCGCCGCGCTCCCTGTGGGATTGAACCATCAATGGGTCTCCCATCCCTGCAGCCCGGGCACGGTGGAGCCGGGATCGGAGTCGCCATGCGGCGCTGCTGCGCATGTCGGCTCTGCGCTTGGCCGCTCTGCCCTATGGGTTATGTAGCCAGTTGGGATTCCTGGCTCCCCGGGCATGTGCACTGGCGCCCTCACGTCCGCATCGAGCTGGTGACGTCACACGCCAGCTCGATGGGGGACAGCACATAAGCCGGCATATCTGACAGTGCATTCTGTCAGCGCCGGAGGGTGGAACTCATCTTTTGGCAGTGTTAGTGACTGGTAAGCTTACCACACACTGCAAAAAACTGCTGTTTGTGCTCATTATATCTTTCACTTAATATCCTTTACTACTTAATATCCTATCCCATTGTTGTAAGCACTCAAATTGCTGACTCTTTTGTTCCAATATGTAATCATTGAGACATTTTGTCCTCCACCATCCAGCTAGGTTTTACTGGATGGTTTATACCTAAATTTTCATCAATTTAATGTGTATACCATACTCTATTCCTGCCTACATTTCCTAGTCTTTTCAAAATTTATTGCCCTCAGTAAAATTCTGATTTTATGTGCTTATTTCTTTATTTTTGTCTTATTTATTAGCACTATACAATTATCCCTTGTAACTACAACCTAACAAGTGTTGACGACTGCCTCCACCTCACAGGTGTTGCCCTGATCAATCAATAGAGTAAGTGTTTGATAGCATTCTATTATTGAGTTTAATAACTCTCCTTATACGCACCCTCTGCGACATAAGTGAAAAGAATATTTCACTGTATTGACATTCATATATTTAACTATATATAATTTGTCCAACATTATTAAACAGCTCATTTTTGACACAATGCATTCATATTTCTCAAATACAGTTCCACCTTTCTGTCCCCTATGGTTGCATTCTGGCCTCACTAGTCTGGTTTCGGTTGATGCATGTGGGAAGTGACGGGGCTTTGGGTCATTACAGGGGTAAGCACCTTATCAGTGCTGTCTCAGTGAAGACATTGCGCCAGTATGTGTACAAGTCTTTGTATAACTTTTGTTTTCCTATGTATACCACAATGAATACTATTTCATATTTCTTTATTTTCTAGAACCATTAAATAGTGTTGGATGATATCACCTTCAGTTTGCATATCCCTTGAAAAAGCGACACTGCGAAACATGTCGGGCTAGTATGCAAATATATCATCTCTGAAATTATATGTACACTCATATCCCACTTGACCACCGTGTTTTTATCAACACTGAAATTTCATAAATTGTGTATAATATTGTATGAGCCTTTTCTTTTTTAAAATGGTTGAATTAAATTTTGTATGTTTTTTAAAAAAATCTTCTATGTTTTGCTTATCTGCACCGACAAAATCCCTTTACCCTCTTTTTCTTGATCCATTATCACTGGTCAAAGTCATATCCAACTAGCACCCATCTAAAGTTGCGTTAAAGTTGCACTCCAAAGTTGGCGCAACTGTGGAGTCGTACAAGTGTGAATTGAGCCTTATAAGGCACCATAAGTTTAAGAGAGATAAGATAAGATAAGATAAGATAAGATAAGATAAGATAAGATAATAGATAAGATATCTCACAATAAGATAAGAGAGGGATTAAGGCTCAAACCATGTATGGGCAAGGCTGAATGTACCAAGTTGATTGATCGACCAACTTGGGTACAACCAGCATGCCAGGTTTTACCTGCAACTATCGCTAGCAGCTTCTATTACTGCTAGAAATAATCACTTTCCTCTCCTGTTGGATTGGCTTCTGCCACCCCCCCCGCCTTGAGAAGACAATGGCCTAGTTAAGAACTCCTAGCCTTCCAAACTAGGCTTCTCCTCTGGCAAAGGCCCTCATCAAGGAGCAGGCATGGGAGGCACAGACCTTGAACACACAGCCTCTTTTGCTGCCAGCAGCCCAGGAGGCAAAAGAGATTCCTGAAGATCCCCCTAAATATTAATATTCCCCAGCATGCACCGCTGGCAATAAACCTCCTAGTGGTTGGCCTGGGAGACATAAATATTCATAACTTAAAATTATTGTATCTTTTCACATTATTTCAAGGGACACTCACTAACAGCATGCAGAAGCAAACAATAAAAAAAAACAACACAAGCAGAAATATATCAATCCATGCTCAGGCTGCTTAGAGCCCAGCAACACTCAATGCTAGGGACAGTCCTGCCTAAGGCAGGGTCCCTGCACCAGTTTATATTTCTGCTGGAGAGAGATTCATTTTCTGCTTTGATGACAGATCAGGAATGAGCATAAAGCTCACCAGGCAGTAATACAATTTGACAGATAATTTAACTCTTCCTCATCCCCACTCTATTTAAAAATAAAGTGTGAGACCCCTTCGTGCATAATTATGTGCTTTTGGGAAATTCCCCAAAATGTTTATATACAGTATACAAGAGTGGGTTCAGTGCATCTGAGAAAGCATTTTAAAGGCTTGCACACTCAGTTTTCTGTGCAGCATTACCCCTTATTCTCCCAAAATTTTGACATTTCCTGTTTTTGTAATACTCCCGAGTTGTT